>JAGPOW010003022.1:7535775-7560485 GCA_030014935.1 Caiman crocodilus | reverse complement strand
TGGAGGTGTCTGATGTCCGAGGCAGCCAAGGATGCTGTCTTTCTGAGATGATGCTTTTGGATGACACATTTTTTCTCATATTTTGACATAAGTGGGAGACTAGATTCTTTGTCAGTTCTTCACATCTACCACTGCTCACAACTGACACGCTGGTGATTTTTCTTTGTGCCCTAGAAATTGCCTCTTCAACTATCTAAAATGAGTTACTTCCTCACAAAGCAGTACCCAGAAGCTGTGAAAATGTACAGGTGCTGCACAGTCTTTTTCACAGAGTCATAGAAAATAAGGGTGGGAAGAGACCTCAGGTCACATCTAGTCCAACCCCTGCTTCAAGCAGGACCAGCCCCAACTATCAGCCCGGCCAGGGCTTTGTCTACCCAGGTCTTAAAAACCTTGACGGATGGAGATTCTGCAAACTCTCTGGGGAACCTGTTCCAGTGCTTTATTACCTTCCTCATGTGAGAGTATTTTCCTCATATCTAACCTAAACTTCCCTTGCTGCAACTACAACCCATTGCTCCTTGTTCTGTCATCAGCCCCCACTGAGAACAGCCCAGCTCCAAACAGCCTTTTCTCCCATTGGAAACCAGCAGCTGGGCTGCTTGTGTACAAGCACACTCCAGTGGTTTTAAGTTTGGAAGCTGGAACAGGCTCACAGTAGTGTTAACTTGTGCTCTGTGATGGTACATTTATGTGATCTGCAGGCCAACTTGACATTTCGTGCAATGCTTGTGCAGCCACCAGCAAAACTACTATAACCTGTGCAACTGCTGGACTTTTCAATATCTTCTGTGGACTAATGCCTCACTTCTTATGGCAGATGCATTTGTCTCTGTTTAAATGTTGACTTTGGATCGACTATAAAGAGAATCTGATCTATTTTGACACCTAAATGTTGCAGTAAAAAGGACTGCACTTGAGAATCAAGGGAAATATGACAGTGAAGAGCTGCTGTCTGTTATAATTGGTTCCTGCTTCCTGCTGCTTGATGAGAAAGTTTGCAGCTTCAGGAAGGATTGTAGTCAATTCTCCCTGTCGACCCATTATGTTCTTGTTTCTCTTGCATTTGATTTCTGCATGGTTTGGTTTGTCTGAACCTTCCCTTGCTTCCATGTTGGTGTACAACCATTTATTCAATTATGTTCTTCATTAATTGAGAGTATAATCCTTTTTCCTAGGTGCAAATGTTTAGGTGTGTACTGTCTTGTGTACGTTACCATTTGTCTGCTCTGCCTGCTACGTCGTATTTCTCAGAATTTGTAAGGCAGAATGCAATAACGTGCTCTCCATCTTCTGTTGTACTCAGCATAACCATTCAGCCTGGCCATGCCGTCTTAGCATTGCTCTGATAACGTGGCATGTAATGTTCTGTGAAGATAGCAAAGCAGAATGTGTTGTTTGGAAACTTGGGATTCCTGACAAATTTTTTGTTTTTCAAAATTGTAATGAATAAAGTTAATTTCTTTAAAACAAAAAAAAAAATCAATGTTTGTACTCACAGGTGCATGACATTGCTGGTTTCCCTGCATCAGACAGCTCCAGGATTAAGTGTCAGCGTTGTTTCCACATGGTGTTGCTTCGTAAGTATATCTCTTGTGTACGTGCAGCAGTCGGGATGGATAACCTCTTTTTAGCTGCTAAAGGAGGAAAGAGAGTGCAGTGATTAGGGCATTCGGTTCACGTTGCCTTTACTGCAGACTGCGAGACCTTTGGCAAGTCACTTAGCTTCTGTACGGTGTTGGTGAAATGGGGAAAATAGCACTTAACCTCAAAAGGCTTCTGAGAGAGTGAACATATTCAAGGTGGGATGGGGCTCAGATTACTGTGCTAAGGTACATATAAATGCTATTGACAGTTTAGCCTTCTGATATGGGAATGATGGGGATAACCTGTCAAATTGTTAATACATGGAAAAGGCTCATAAAGGTTTTGGATACCTTTATTTTAATGTCTATAAATAAATAAAGCGTGCAGAATCGTAGATATTAAAAGAAGCAGGAAGCAGCTCTCGGACTAGGTGGGTTGAGGAGTCCTTTACTTGCGCAGGTGCGGGGTGACATTAAAAAGGAACGGGAGGCTGAGGAATCAGTGGGTCTGGCTGGACTGAGGTGCAGGGCTGGAGGAGAGAGATGATGCTCTTCTGAAGGAATGAAGGGTTGTGTCTGAATGCATCTTGTTGAGGAAATGCCACGATCTGTCAGTGTTCTCCCTGTGGGGCTGGAGGTACCAAAATGGGGTTTTCCTGCTTCATTTCACTGGCCCTTGGCCTTTTGTTGAGCCCTGTGGCTAGAGAGCTGCGACAGGTTGGTTAGGTAGCGTCATGCTTTTTGTGCAAATTAGATGCACCTGAGGCTGGTAGAGATGTAGGTTCCCTTGTCTTTAAGGGTATGAAAACTAGTGCTCTCAAGGTACAAGGGTCCATGAGGGTGAGTGAGAACCACCCCAAGCTTTAACCTCAGGCGGGGAACAGCTGGAACTAGATGGCAGGAACCGAAGGCCCAGGCAACTTGAGCAGAATATCTCACCACGTGCACACAGCCAGAGCCCCGGGGTCTAGAGGATGCTCGCTGGCTGCAGGGTTCGAATTTAAGTTTAGTTTTGACCTTTTGATTTGATTTCACCTGTTCTGCAGCCTCTAGCAGCTGTGTGCTGGAAGCGGCTGGTCGAGAACATGCCGCTGTTATGATTTTTGTTGCCTGTGCTTAACAGATGGCCAGGGTGCTGAGAGCACAATAGATGGCCTTACATATGTCTCTAAGTCTGAATAAATAACAACAAGACAGAAATCTACTCGCCTCCGACAGAGTGAAGTTATTTCAGGTCGTGTGTGTTCCCCTGCCAATTTTTATGACTTCATAGCCACAATTAGCTATTTATTTTCTCCAATGTTGCTGTTTGAAAAACCCACACACGCAAGGGGAAGCAGACTGCAGTGATACTATCTACAAATGATGGGTACAAAAACGGTATTTCCTCCTCTCTCTTACAGTAATGTCAGATCAGGTAGTGTTTGTGATAATAGAAAAGGAGGCTTGCAAGCAGAATTGTGATAGTGTCCAATGCTGTGGTTGGTGTTTTTTGTAGTGTAGTCATTTGGTAACTAGAACCAGTAGAATCAAGAGATGGAAATTCTGTGTTCGACTCGGTATTAACTGAGATGCTAGGGCACTGATTCTCAGTCAGGATAGCACAGGGTGCCACGCAATGGTATCGCTGTTAAGTTTACAAATACGGTCCATGAGATTAACCCAGAGACATCAAATAGAAATCTGTAGTTGCGGTCTTTCTAGGTCTTAAAAACCTCCAGAACAGACTATTTGCTCTAAGAGCAGTCAAAAAAACCCCAAGTGAAAATGAAGAGCTGGCATTTTCCAAGGGTTGCCATGAAACTAAAAACATTGAGACCCCCTTGCCTAGGAATAGATCAAAGCTATATGTCAAAGCTACACCTGAGAAAGAGAGAGCACAGATCTAAGCAGGGAGGAAAAAAGGGACTGTTGCCAAGTAGCTCCATCCATCACATTCATGCGTAAGTGGGAGTTGCAACTATTCTGCCTCCTTAATACTCCTTTTTTCTACTCCTTTCATGGAACCAAGCGCCCCTTTGCTGTCAGGGGAAGGGGCAAGGTCCCGGATGGAGAGAATCGCACTCTTAAGTAGATCACGACACATCCTGTCTTGTAAAATTGTCTGGGTGCTTTAAGGCCTTTGTATAGGGATGCAGAGCTCCTCCGAGCTACTGAAAGCACAGGCACTAGAGCCCTGATAAAGGATGCAGAGCTACTCTGTCGCCTGCTGCAAGGTGAGTGGTGTTAGACCCAGCTGGGTTGTGCTCCTCTGGTGAGGCCGGAGCTAGCAACTACATGGAAGAAGACCCTGCAGGGAATTTCTAGGAAGGAAGCTGAGGCCAAGATTTCTTTAAATGTATCTCAGGTGACCAATAAAGAAGAAATTTCAGAGGCACAGATGACTTTCCCATTGACTTACAGGGGGATGTGGTATCTAATTTAGATTGTAAATGATTTGGGATGCAACTGTCTCTCTTACTGTGTATGCAGTGCAGAGCCACGTCATTTGGCTCCTACGTGCTACAGTAACACAGATGATGATAAATTGTCATTGTGGTCTTTAAAAAAATCTCCTCAAAGCCAAACTCAGAAAAGCAGGAAAGGGTGCGTGTGTAAATATACAAAAGAAGAAATGGGGAGGGAGGCTGGAACGTACTTGACCTATGTGAATAACTGACATTTTCAACTGTGTTTAGCTAAAGCAAAAGCATGGTTTGGGGCTTGGGGGTTCTGAGCTTTAACAGTCCTTTCTTAAATAAATTTAAGATTTTTTTTTTTAAATGAACATTAAATTTTGAAGCACGAAATAAAAGCAAAAAATCAAAATGAAGCATTTAAAAACCCATTTTTTCATGGTTTGATCAGATTTGCTTTTTGACTTTGAATGTGGTTTTGGTGGGCCTTTTTGAGGAATAAAACTAATCTGAAAATAATGCATTCAGCAATCCTCTCCCATGTCCTTTGTAAAGCACTTGAAAATCTCCTGACTAAAAAGTGTTACATAAGAGCTGGGTGTCATTACACTAGCTAATAAGGACTCAAAGCCTCCTGGGAATCAGATTTGCTTACTGATCTTAATAGAGCCGTGATGGAAACGTAACCATCCCAACAGCGTAGGGAGGAAAACGCGATTCATGTTAAAACTGGCAATGGAAACGCAGGCCCTTAGCAGGACACCCTCCTGTTTAGAGGTACAGTATTTGTTTCCTGCAGGTACATTAAGAGATTTAGTTTTCAGTTCAAACATTTTTAATTCCATGTATTTAGTCTTACCAAATGCTTTCACCTTAATTGAACTATTTAATAGTTTTGAAAACCAAAATGTGTTGTGTTAGCCAGCAGAGGGACCCCCACTCACAGCAACTGCTGCGTTGGGTTAGCAAGATACAGACTTAATAAGAAACCGTCTTGGCTTCAGAGTTTTCTTACTCGGGGAATTTCAAAATAGTTAAAGGGACTTTGGGGTCAGCTCCCTCTGAAGTTGAAGCTTCTTTGAAAATAGCATTCTAAGACAAGACGGTGAAAAGCAACGCAGAGGTGGATGGCACGTCCAGAGCAGAGTCAGGGCTAGCCCCTTTGTCTCTCCCTGAGCCTAGAAACAAAGCCAAGCAGGCTGCCATGTAGGCCAATAAAATTCAGACATGATTAACTAATTGTATGTGTTCTGGTTTGATGATGAGTGTCTCCTCTATTTTGATCCTCCATTTCTTGCACTTGGCACACCTGCTAAAGTTAGAAGGGTGATTTTGGAATGAGTGGGTCTGTACAGGATGACCCTGTTTTTGAGAAGCAAACCTGCTCTCCCATGTCCTTGAGGAATTGTTTTCTTTATAAATAACTGCCCAACATTTACAAAGTATAGCTTGGGAAAAGGGGGGGAAAAAAGCAGGTTAGCGTTTTATTTACATTTTTTTAAACCTCTAAACATGGAGTCTGGGTTCCCTTGCTGCTCCAGGGTCTATTTCCAGCCTATGTCTGAGCCATCTCCCTAGATAAGGCCTCGAACAGAAAACGTCCTGCCCAATTGATTATTCCAAGGGAGGTTATGCTAACCCTTCCTTTCCCATCTGTCTTTTGATTTCTGGTGACTCCTGGGCCTTATCCGTTCACTCTCTTATGCTTGTCTGGGTGTGTTTGCATGGACCACGTTAGCACTTTGGAAACCTATGTTGGAAGGTTCCATGCTCCTGCGTGCTCCCCTGTGTGGAAAGGGCCATGGGGAAAATACGGAAGTACTTGTTTCCTCCTTTGTTAATTCAAACATGATGTGCACACCTGACTGGTTCTGTGGATTTTCATTTCTTCATGGACCTTGATAGCACCTGTAATGTATCCTTCTACCTTCTCCATACTTACATAAAAGCAGAGCTTGTAGGGTGCTGAAAATCATCCTCAGCTGAACTTTGTGAGGGCCCTATATAATGGAGAATAGGAACTTGTAATAATCACGAAACGTTGCAATACGCAGTCTTCATTCTGGTCAGGTTTATTTCTGCTCTGCCCTGTGCTCTGCAGTTAGGTCAGGCATACTCAAAGTCAGCATTATCCTTAACACACCTGATGCTCAAAAAAAGACTGGAAGCTTGCTTGAAAGCAGAAGCGTAATATTTATACGTGATGACGTACTGCAATTAATGAGCAATGTTTGTTCATTATGTCCGCTTACTGTCTGTAGTTAAAGGTAGTACATTAATCTTAAGCAATTCAGTACACAGAGAACAGTGCCTGGTCCAAACTCAAGATGCTGTGCTCCCCCATGGAAGGCACTGTTGGGTCTGTGGTAGGAGCAAATGTTCAGCACTTGATGTTACTGGGCTGAATGTTTCTGAACAAGGTTTATGTTCTGTCTTATGTGCACGCACAACTCCCATTGACTTTGTTATGAACTGCTCTTGTGTATCACAAGACAGAGTTTGACCCTACATAAAAACATCCCTAAGGCTATAACACCAAGTTTGATGTAGAGATTGTCCAAAGCTATTCTGGCATCGGCAGGCAAGAGCTTGAGAATAAAGTAAATGACCTTGGCAGCAGAGGTCCTGTTGTGTCCCAGCATAAGTAGACTCAGGTGATGATCGGTGTGTTGGTAAATGACAGAAGTTGAAGATGTTTAATAACTTCAGGCCACGGACATGAGGATGTGTACCAGTTCTGTGTCATTTTCCTATGGGGGCTCTATATGGAGCTCCAGCAGAAATGGCTGCAGTATCGTGTATAAACTGCATTTCAAAACATGCTGTTGAGCTTAAATGACAGAAAAAATGGAAGACGGGAGAAATGAAGAGACATCAAGCAAAAGGGCCTTGTCCATCTGTACCAACCTTACAAAAATGCTGGAAATGGGATTGTGAAGCTATCCTAGGAGAACTCTGGTGTGCTTGAGAGTGGATTGGGTACATGCAGAGTTGCAGTGGGTGAGCCGGTGTGTTCAAGAGTAGTGCCCCCAAGCCCACTGTGGAAGCTATACATGCACACCCTTATGCATGGTTCTCCAAGGACCAGCTTCACCCTTAGGCACAACTGCTATGTCCTGGCTCCTGTGCTCTGGGTCGTGGGTCCCATTCTGCTGCTGGCCATTCCTGGGAACTTTTCTTTAGCTGAAACGATAAAGGCCTGCACTCTCGAAGGAGTGTTCCAGCCCCTCTGCAGTTCAGAGCGGGCACAGGTTCGGCCACAGAGCACTATACTGCCACAAATGTGTTTGCACTTTTTTGGTTGCCTGGATTCCTCATTGGTTCATTGGACTGTTAATGTTTTGCAAATTTGCACTGTCAAGATAGTAGCAATCAATTCAAAACTGTCTGACAGATCCTGGGGCAAGGGTTGTGCTAAATACCTGCTTCCTGTGTGGGGGTTTTTTCTCTCCATGAGAGAGAAGCGACATTTAGAACATCAAGGTCGAGAAGGTCTTGTTCTGCAAACTGTCACGTCAGACCCAGGAGCACAAGGTCCTGCGCTGCACTCAATTTTCTGCTTACGCAGAACAACCATATTTCAAAAGTAGGGCTGGCTCTTATTGCTGAGAATTGGCTCTCCAGGAAAAAACCAACAGCAAATAAAATGTGCAAGTATGACAGGCTTGTAGGGGCCTTATTGCCCTCCCAGCCAACCAGTACTGACCTATTCCAGAAAGTATTCTCTAGTACCTTGACCAGGTTAATAGTAACTCAGCTGTGGAGGTGGGTGGTTTTCTAACCGTTGGCTTCTCTGAACAGGGTTATGGAGCAATGTGTTAAAACAAGGTCGGCCAGTAAACACTTGTGCTTGCAGCATGTAGGTGCTGGAACAAACCTGGTACTCGCTTGGAATTTCCATTTCACGGGGAATTTCAACATTTTGAACTTCTGTTTCTTCTGCTGAATTTTGAATGAAAGCAAATAGAGTGTAGGTTTCTTGCAAAATGGAAATTCCCCCAAAACCTGAATCTGAAAAATATTAATTCGGAATTTTGGTTCAAATGTGTATATTTATATATTTTTTAAAACATGTCTACTTCCTGCCCCGTCAGTAGGATCAGTGCATATTATATTATATGCAGACAAGGTTCCTTGGGTGAATTTGATATCTTTTATTAGACCAACCCAAATGTTTGGAGAATAGTTATTAAGCAAGCTTTCGGGTTCAAAAACCCTTCGTTGGGGTTATTACATTACATGCACTACTCATAGTATCATTGCTCTACTGTTTTTGAATCATTAATGCAATGCTACTTCATTACGACACAAACGGGAGAGGCTTTGCCCTAGAAAAAAACTCATTTCAGTTAATACTAATTGACCACTACTCTTTGTGATATAAAATGTAAAACATTTCAAATCTGATATTTGCCCTGTCAGCTATAATGGATGTCATGAAATAATGTGCACGTAATATAAATGTGAGATAATGCTTGTAAGATACAATTCAAAGTGAAAGTTCACAACTTGAAAACAAATTTCAAAATTTTCCAGAATTAAAATTTTACTAAAGGGATTATTTGTTTTATTAATTACAAAATATTTTCCCATGGACATTTTAATTGGAATTGATTCAGTTTTGCAGTTAGAAAGACAGGGTTTTGTTGAAAGAGTTGGCCTGCAAAAATGGTTGCGACAAAATTTTCTGACCAGCTTTAACTACTGGTTGTGGAGAAAATGTGGAAAAAAGGCTGTGGAGACCAGTGTAGACTCCTGTTTGTGCGGTGATCACAGCAAAGAGCCACTTTCACACACGTTATACGTGAATCCTGCCGCTTTTCTTCTGACCTGTGAGCCCTCTCCTTTATGACGCTTGTCTCATCCTGGGTGATCCATGGCTTGTAAGCAACACTCATTCTCTGCTGGGTATTGTCATCCTAGTACTTTAATTGATCCTCCCAGAGAAGTGTTTATGGCAGAATGTTTTCTTTTTAGGGTCCCAAAGCTTGGACACTCTTATGCCTAGATCGCCTTCTTCCTCACTTTACAAGCCAAAGCACGAGGGATGGTGCAGAGCTACCGCTGGCTTCCAACTATGCCATCCGTAGCTAGACGAAATGGGTCTTATTAGCTCCTAGCCAGCGATAGGCTGAGAAGCCCTTTGCAGGGAAAGCTAAAGAGTGTCAAACAAGAAGACCCATGAACAGCTTGTAGGACATGACAAAGGCCAAGCTTCTGGTGGTCTCTGAAATTCAGTCCTTCTTTGTGATTTCACCTGAACTAAGTCGCAACCAGAAGTAGCCAGCAGAACTCGGAACTAAGGTGGAGGTAAGAGCCAACCCTGCTGTATCAATCTAGTCCCTGAGAGCTGGCAGCTTGGGAGGGGTGTGCGATGTCTTGCACGTACATACAACACCATAAACATGTCTAAAGTTTTTTATTACCAAGATAAGGGAGATGTGGCACAAAGCCCCACGTACCCAGCAGGCCCTGTGCAGAGCTGGAGGGCTGCCAGGCAGAAGCACGGTCACTTGAGATCCTCTGGGCATCTCCAAAGCCACCACTCCGGTCAGGGAGAAAGCACGTACTACATGCACAGTAGGGCTGTACGAAACGGCACTGTTCCACTTTGCCTTGAGTTTCCACAGTTCGAGGGAACAGTGTTTTGGCTCAAATTTAATTTTGAGTCAAAACAGCTGTTCCGTTGCGGCGAAACAGAAAGGCTATTTCGACATTGTTTTGAGTTTTGCTGGGGATGGGAAGTCAGCCCAGCTGAGCTGCTTGCCAGTACCCCCACTAGATCGCATTGGGGACAAGAGGCAGCCCAGCTGGGCTGCTTTCTGGTGCTTCGCGCTAGATCGCACCGGGGCTGGGAGGCACAATTTAGTGCAGGGGATGAGGGAGCAGCACAGCTGGGCCGCGTCCCAGCCCTGGCCCAGTTTCTAGCATGGGCCACTGGAAAGCAGCCCAGTTGGGCTGCCGTCCCCAGCGCGATGTAGCGCGGGGCACCAGAAAGCAGCCCAGCTGGGCTGCCTTTCACCCCCTGCTGGATCTTGTGCTGGGGATGGGAATTCAGCCCAGCTGGACTGACTTCTCATCCCCAGCCTACGGTCAAAACGTGTCAACTTTCAAAACATTTCGACCAGCCTCATTTTGTTTCGAGGCTATTTCGACAGCCTTTGTTTCATTCTGATTTTGCTGTTTCAACCTTGAAATTGGTCAAAACAGTGCCAGACTGAAATGGCTGGTGAAATTTCACACACCCCTAACGCACAGCCATGCTGAAATGCAGGTCCCTTGGGCCTGGAGGGGGGGCTCCCAGCACAGGAACACCAGGAAGGAGAAACATGAGCTAAAAATACCTCTCTCCTGATCCAACTGTCTTTCATAGCCATGATGGATGGGAGACTTATCATGAATTTATTGTTCATGAAAAGATGAAGGGCAAAGTCAGCCTCACTGAGATATGAATCTGTAGCTTTAGGAATCTCCGCACAAGGCAAGGATTCTTGGGTCAGTAAGCCATTGCAACTCACCTGAAAATAGTAATTAAATGCCAGATTTTTCTACAAATGAAAAACAATGGTAAAGCAGCTATATTTTGAAACTCTGATTTCCTCTGGAGACTCTCCACTGTAAAAATGTTCATGTTTTGATCCACTGGATCAGTATGACAAACTTCAAATCAGCTACCCTACCAACACCACATCTAAATTAGCCTCCTAAAAATACTTCCTGTAATTATCTTGCCAGGCTAATAAAAGCATTCCCACAGGGAGTTGAATTACTGTTTGCAGCAGCGATAATACGCCATGCTGTCCATGCCTCGCCAGATAAACATAATCTTTGCCTGGGACTGAAGAACCAACTTTTAAAGACAAAACTGCTCCCTTGGCCTCACCCAGATTCCTGGCACTAAACCAGAAGGCTTGTGAAGTAGAGACCTAATGATACGAATGCCTTCACTTATTTAGCCACTTCTATTCAGAGACCCCTTAAAATACTCTATACATCACAATTTGCTGGGTCAGCATTCTTATTTCCACATTAGATTAGATAATGTGAGAGTTCAGTTCTGGACATTTGCTACTCTATCTCCTCTTCTCCCACCCAGGTGAATAGCAAATTGATGAGGACTCGGACCTGGCTTGCAGCGTTCTTTCTGTTCGGGCTACCAGACCGGTGGATCAGATAATCAGCAAGGGCTGGCCCCGGGGTAAGATGGGTCTCCTGGAAGTCCGGCAGTCAGGCCTGTCCGCCTCCTGCATGTTCTGTTAACGTGTACGTGCGGTGTGCTGAATTAGCTTATGACAAGACACCTTGTAGTCTCGCTCTGAGCACTTTTAAGAAATGGAAAGCTGCATTGTGAATCAAGTATACCTATTCACGTCCTGGTCCCCGTGTTTCTCATATCATGCTTCAAAGCGTTGCATGACAGCAGCTGTCCCTTTAGACACCGATATTCATGCTCTGAGCAGGAAGCCGGGTGAAGGAGATCAAAGTCTCTAGGCCGAGCAAGCTAAGAGGATCGTAGTTTGGTAGTTTCACATGTGGACCGAGACGGTTTCTTTGAGTGATGTAAAGATGCATTTGCCCTACAAAAGTGAGGGAGCTGAAAGTGCGTAGCAAACGGCTCCATACCGAGGGGGCAGGAAACTTGATCTTTTTTACCTGTTGTCCTGTCCCCTGCTGACTGATCGCAACCTCAGCCAAGTTCTTCTCGCGGTGTTGCCATCTTCTGTGCTGTTGTGACTCCATTTCTGGGCACTCCTTAAAGGCCCAGGTCCTGGAAACAAATCTGCTTCTGAAGACTGCAGCTTCCATGACTTCCGAAAGAGTAAGCTTGTGACTGCATACAGAAATGGAAGGTGTCACCCGAGTGCCTCCCAACAGTGCCAAAGCCATTGAGCAGACAAAGAAAACCTCCGCATTTCTAATCTTGTGGTTTCAAGCCAGTTTGTTGAGTTTGGGGCCTGATGCATGATTCTGAATTCTTGAAGTTGGCAATACTTCTCCTAGCTTCAGCTTGTCTCTCTCTCAAATAGGACTAAGGAGACGGGGCTATGCTGAGGATGGCTGAAGATAAAGCGCTATGGGCACCGTGCTGGAAGTTGGGTACCTGCGTTCTGTTCCCAGCTGTGTGACCCTGGGTAAGTCCCTTCTCCAGTCTGGGACTCGGTTTCCATCACCTTTGCCCTCATCCATCAATGTTTATGCTGAAGGCCCCTCAGGCCAGGGACTGTGGTGCCTGGGTCTGCAGTGTCCAGCACAAAGACACCCCCTTTTCCGCTGGGATTGCTACAGCAGCAATACGAATCAGCACGGGTGCCCTGCTACAGCTGACCCAGTGTTCCTGGCTGCTGGTAATAGAAATAATCATCATCATTTTTAAAAAGCTTTTGTGCATGAAGTCATTTCTCTTTTCTGTGCCAGATCTGAGGGAACCCAGTGATTCTCAGCACCTGGGCCACATGCAATGGTGAAGTGAATGCTAATATTTGTTGCACATTAGTAAGTGGGCGTGAGAAATCTGGTGGTAGTTACATGCCAAAGGGCTGGGAGTGGTGCAGGTAGCAGGAAAATTAACCTAGCAAGAGTGTATGATAAGAAAACTCTACCCACTCACACATGCCTTTATTTTACACCCTCCTGTAAGCACTTTCCCCCCATGTGTACCCCATTCTTTTACTGCATACGTTACACCAGAAAAAATGCTTCAAGGATTCCCTCAAGGCAAACATTAAGAAGTATGGCATTGACACCACAAATTGGGAAAAACTAGCCCAGGACAGGGCTCTACGTGGGGACACCTTGTGAGATAAGGTGCATCTTACTCTGAAGAAAACCGCCTGACCCAGGAGGCAGAAAAATAACAGGACGGCAGGAAAGGAAACGAGGCCGAGACATCTGTGGTCCCATTATGCAGGGACTGTAATAGGTCATTATGAGCAGGGCTCCCCAGGGAGTGGTGAGCTGTAGCAGACGCTTCTCCTGTAAGGCCAGCCTTCATACGTTTTGGCTCCTGGATCTGTGGACTTGATTCTTAGTAATGCACTGAAATGCTTTGAGTGTGCTGGCTGAGGTGCAAATCAGAGCTGGTTCAGACGATCCTGCCCAGCTTGCAACTGCTGGAGGCTCTGGGCTTATATAGGATCCAACCACAGCAGAGACAGGGAGTGATCTGAGCCCGCGTGTCAACCCAAGCTGCTCTGTGCTGACTGAGCTCTGTGGGAACAAATGCTGGGTCTTTTAGGGTACTGGGATGATCTGCTTTCTCCCAGCCCTGCTGGGGTACATCAGAGGTTTCCTGTTCATATTTAACGGGAGACCTCCAATTGCAGTACCCTAACTGTTAACACAAATGTATGCGCCACTTCTGGATATTACTCCTCTTCCTCTACCTCTCCTCCCTACCTAGCTGGCACAAGAAATAAGTCTCAGGCTGAGCTTCACTCCAAGTCTTTGAAGGAAGCCCCAGATGTGCCTGTGGGTCATAAACACTTGCCCCAAGGGTAACAGGAGCAGCAAAAGGCCTGGATTCAAACAACCACAAATAGTAGAAAATTCTGGATCTGGATCCTGTTGCAGGTGAGAACTTAGGTTAGTTTCCATCTTCTTTGAGCTAAACCAGAACCCTGTTCAAGCCATCAGTCCATATTCAGCCCATCAACCTTGTTTCATTGTGTGGACAACAATGTGGGCAGCCTTGGGCTGGGGAACCCTGCCACAGTGAGAGATTGCAGTCCCACGGGATGTGGACTTTAGGAAATCCCATGTTCTGATGTGTGTATTAGCAAACAAGCGGAGAAATGCATCATGTTACGTAGGAAAGTAGTAACAGATTTACCTCCGTGCTGTAAAGCAGCTCAAAGAAATGAGGAAGTCTCTGTCGTGTCATGTGGGATATCTGATCTAAGCATCTGTACCATCCTGCAAGAAGGAGCCTGACTGGGCACATGCCTTCACATCGTCCCCAGAGCTGCATGGCATATTCACGGTGTTTTCTGGCAGCAAGATGTGGTCCTGCTGAAATCAGAGGCATCACTGGAACCAGGTGTTGTCCCAGAGCAGGGATTAACTGCTTTGTTTTCACTTCTTGTAGACTTGCTGAGATCACTTATAGACCACGGAAACCCTTACTCTGTATTTGCATTGACAGCATCATACGCAAAACCTCACTCTTCAATAGAATAGTATTCTCATCCAGAGATCTCAGAGTGCTTTAGAAAGGAGGACAGTATAACGATTGCTTGTTTATACATAAAACCGGAGCACAGAGAGGGGAAGTGACTTCTTGCCCTAAGGCAGGGGTGGGTAATTATTTCAGGCGGAGGGCCACTTAATGAGTTTTGGCAAGCCACCGAGGGCTGCATGACAGGCAGCCGGGGGGAGATATATATTAATTTTCTAATTTTTTTAGCGGTCCCACGGGCCAGATAGAATGGCCTGGCGAGCCGCATCCAGCCCACGGGCCTCACTTTGCCCACCCCTGCCCTAAGGTCATCCAGGAAACTAGTGGTGCAGAAATGAACTGAACCCTGATTTTAGTCTCAGGCCCATGACCTGCCCGCTAGCTCACACTGCCTCTGTCACTGGCACCTAGGAGCCGGGTCAAGGCTAGGGCAGCATTATTGGGCACAGAACTCACAAACCAAATGCAGGACATGCTGCTGAAGCTGCATTCACTGACCAGCTAGCAAGCCAGTTCTGGCTTGTACCATGGAGGCTCCTCCTTGTTTGTCCCTCGTTAAGGTGGGGGCAGGCAGGGGCTCCACCTCTTCTTGCTGACCCTGCAGTGACTTTGAAAAGAAAGCCTGAAGCCTGAAGCTTACAACTGAAGGAAGCTTAAAAGTAGCAGCAGCTGATGATACACAGATCTTCCTTCTGTAAAACTTCCCCTAACAATAAGGAACAAAAGAAGAGAAGTGCAGCAAACAGAAAAAACTGTTTTTTCCTAAAAAGATCTAGTTCAATTTTACACAAGGCATCAGCTGCTCTTTAACACAAGCTAAACCAGCACGTTGTCTGTGCAATTTGTGCCAGCTTTCAGTAAGATCAGAGCTGATGGTTGATGGCTCAGCTGGGATTTTCCTCACTGCTGAGGATCAGTGGCGTGTGGGCACCTGAACCCTTCAGTGTCTATGTCCTGTATCACTCGGTGTAGAATCATCCACTTTTTTCCTAGTTCTTTCCCCTTTTTTCGGTAGCATTTTCATGCTTATGAATGCACCTTTTATCGTCAGACACCACTCCTGTACTAAACCCTTCATTCAGCTATGCGGTGTAGGTGAATATATTGCATTTGTAAGTGAGGGGCCTGCATAGGCTGTACACCTGGACAACCATCTGGGTCCTGGGTTTTCTGAACATGAGACTGCCACTGACAGGCTGGCAGATGACGGGGGTGGAGAATTGGCTAACAAATAACCAGACCTCATCTAATTTATGAATCTGTCTATTATCTTTTCTCTTGATGGTGGCCAATGTGTGCTGTTTAAGAGAAAGGCAGGCTGAGTTCTGCAGCGGGCAATTATGGAATAACATGCACAGGGAAAGCTTCGCCCCCAACCCTCAATAGCTACTGGAAGATTAAATCCCTTCCAAAACTCCTGGGTCTGGATTCAAAGACACCTACTAGGCAAAAGGTAGGTGGGTCCTCCTTTTCCTCCCTTCTTTGGTGATAGATCTGTAAGACTAAGATGAAAGCAAGCATGAATGGTTTTCCCTGCACTGAAGAAAGATGGCATTGAACTGCTGTATACCACTAAAATATGTTAAAACATGGAACAGGGGCTGGCCTGTTTCCTTTTAAAATTCCTTATTGCTGTAATTTGGTATTTATTCTCTGGCCAGTCAGTCCTTCCTTGTCGTATCCTGCTAAGGTCTTGTCTTCTGTATCTTGTAGCAGTCAGCTCCATGTGCTAATCATCCATTGTGTGAACAAGGACTGTTTTACCTGTTTTACATCTGCCACTGAACATCCCCCTCACCCGTCCTTGCATTACAAAAAGGGGTGAGGAGAAGTGTGGGATCTAGATCCGACATGCCAGACGCAGAGTAACAGCCTGAGGTCCTCTCTGGTGACTGCTTTATAAACTTCACGTAAGCTTTCTGGTCTCTGTGCCATAACACCTGGGGTACGGTTAGGACCCAGGGTGCATCTCCGCGTTCATTATTGAGCAGTAGTTGCTGCGCGTTAAGTTTAGTGCTTGTGTAACCAAGCGATAAATCAGTGCGCAGTCAGTGGTGCTACTGGGCAGTAGTGCCTGCGCACAGCTTTTTCGTGACGCTAACTGCGCAGTAGCCTAATACAAGGGTTTTCAACCTGTTTTGGTCAGTGTACGCCCGGTGGCCGGTCGGGAAGCAGGAGGTCCCCCAGCAGCCGGCCCGTGAACGGCCAGCCAGCTGGATTTAGGTGTGGGGGTGGCACAAAGTGCTGGATGGCAGCAGTGGCCCCGCTTTTCATCATTGTTAGGGTCGATGAAGTCCGACCCCTGCCCTGGGCGGGAATGAATGCTGGGATCAAATGACCCTGGCTAGGTGAATATCTACCCTCCTTTTGAAGCCCCCCAAGGTAGGAGGGAGCTTTTCTGCCCTACCACCCCATACCTGGGCCCCTGCGGTATGCGTGCCCCCAGCTGACAACCCCAGGAGCATATCAGCCCGGGGTGGGGGTGGGTTTGCCCGGCACACTAGGGCACGGTGTTCCCAGGCTACCCCGCAGCCAGTGTCTCTTGTCGGGGAGACTTCCAGTTCGCAGCCTGTCCTGCCGGCCCCCGGCACGGCTTCCAGCGCAGCTCCGCGTCGGCCCGGGGCCGGGCACCCGGATCTTGCTGCAGCTGCAGCCGCGGGGCCTCTGGGGGGAGCGCGAGCCGTGCCGGGGGTGCGGTGCGGCGCGGCGGGGCCGGGCCCGGGCTGCGGGCACCTGGCGCCGGGGGCGGGCGATGCGCGGAGCACCTGGGGCGGGGGCGGAGGAGGCGGAGGGCCGGAGCGCGGGGCGCAGAGCAGGTGAGTGCCCCGCGGGCCGGCTGCCGGGAGGGACCCGGCACAGAAACCTCGCGAGCGGTCTGCGGAGCCCTGGCTGGGGGGACGCAGGTGAGTGAGCGATCCCGCGGCATTGCTTCACCCTTTCCGTCCCCCTCTCGTTCCTCATTTCTCACCCACCTGTCTCACTTTCATCCCTATGGCGGAAGAAGGGTGTTTGCATCCGCGAGCTTGCCAAGAACTTTGCTCCAGTTAGTGAGAGAGCGCCCATCTGTCCAGACCCGCAGCAGGGTGCCATGCAGCTTGGGAAAGAAACACCAGTCGCCTGGAAACATTGCGTGCATCTCCCCTCCCGTGTGCGGACAGTGCACAATCCTCTCCTTTTCTTGCTGTTTACCGACCGGGAGAGTTTCTGAAGTGTTGGCGATCTTGGGCACGCTTGGGTACAAGTGGGGCACGGCTTTAAAATCATAAATGGGAGGGAGGCAACAATCCTTGGCCACTCAAGAGCCATTAAACCAGCTTTAGTCACTTGATTGCGCTGGCCCCTGGCAGAGACACCTCTTTAGATTAACGTGGTGGCTTGTACAGTCTTTGCTTCTTGAAAGAAGATGGAACAAAAGCAATGCGAGGGGCGCAGGACACCCGGAAAGTTGTTTGCAGTGTAACCTGGGGCCGGATCCCGTAGAGATTTACAGGCTTCTGCATCTCCACGTGAGTCGTCTCGTGTGTAAAATCCCATTTAAGTATGTGTGTGAATGCACTTAGAGCTGAGGCCTCAGGGAACTTTCCAACAGTGAACTGTCATCTGTTAGCCCGGTTGCTACCGGTGTTGTATTTGTACCAGTGTTGTATTTGTGCTGCGTTCCAATATTTAAAAGGTTAAAAAAGTTGTCTAAGGGGGGTCACAAGAGTGGCCTTTTCTGTTTCACGAGCTGTCAGTCACATTCTGCTGTCAATTGGTGTGTGCGTAGTGCCGAGTACACAATCACTTCACTTGACTTACTCTGGTGTCAGCCCAGTTTAAATGATGGCAGAATGCAGACTGCTAGTAGTTGAACATACTAAGCTCGTTGTACACTGGCCGTAAACAGGAAAGAAACCTGATGTCGATGGGGAGAGATTTTTCTGCCAAGTTATTGCATTAGCAGGTACTTGTTTCGTTAATCTAAAAACCATTATGTTATAATGTTTGAGAGTGATCTAGGAGGAAGTTATTGTATCCCTAGGGAATTTGAAATGTCTACAAGAAAGAGAAGTCTTTGATTAACAATCTTCACTCAGCGGCGGGTGCACTGAGCCTGTCACTCTAGCTTGCGTACCCCCAGCACAATAAGAAGGTGTTTCCTCAAGATTGCCAGTCCTAACACACACAATTCAGTCATTTGGACTGGCAGACGAGCACTTAATGTGATGCGAGATTAAAGACTTGGAACATGTTGTTGTTGTCACCCTAACGTGTAGCTGATTCAGCACATAAGAACGTGTGTTAACTTCATGACTCTGGGAACATGAAGTTAACAAACTTGAACTGTGACTTCTCGTTTCTCATGGCTACTAATATACTTCATGCTCCAGGAAGTGAGTAAAAGAAGGTATTCTGTGAGTGCACTTGCACTAATGCCATCCATTGTACTAGATGGTGTATTAGCAGGGACAGTGGGTTACTTTCTGCAACTCAAGCTGTGGTGAAGGTACTGTGCTCCCCTCTGCTAGTGACTTGTTGGGTGGGCCGGTCCCCTCCTATAAAACAGATATAATACTATTTAATTTTCAGTGGCTGTGAACGAGTGCCCGCAAAGCATTATGACAGTCTTCTTGGATGAAGGGGGCACAATGGGCAAAGTATTATGTGACGTGTGGATGTGTTCAAATGCAGTGCGCCCCTCTATAGGTGAGGTTGTTGTATGAGTTTAAATGTGCAGTAGTTGGGGAAATCTTTTGACCGTGGTTTCATCCTTTTGTTCGCTAAGTAAAAGGAGTTGCCAGACTTCTGTACTGCACATGGAAATCGGCTTTGTCTGTCTATCCAGTAAAAAATCTTTGCAGAGAGGGAGGAAATTAGAGGCTCTGGAATGAGTTTTTACTTAGCTGAATACCAATGGACATTTGAAGATTGCTTAAGCAGCTAAATGTTAGCTCCTGAATCTTGTAGAAAAGTGGGGCCCTTAAAGCAAAAACCCCAGTGACGTGCATACTGGGGTGGAGGCAGAACAGTACCTGCTGCTGTGGTTCAAACTAGCATGGGAGTGGGGGCTGCTGGAGCTTGTGCGGCGGAAGTGCACATCTCACACACACTGTCACCGGTTGTTGACAGCATTCTCCTCTTCCATTGGTGTCCAAACAGAGTGCTAAGAAATGAAAAGAGAGTTGAGGCTTAGTTCTGCTTTCTACCTTACAGATGATCCTTTTAGGATCAGGTCTGAAGTGCATGTCTACAGGTGGGCTTTAATGTGCGTTAGCCTATTTTAATGCATATTAAAGCGTCACTAAAAACCATGGGCATTTTTGCACATGCAAGTGCTGGGTGCTTTTCAACGCTTGCCACTGTATAAGTGGTGAAATGTGCATCAGCACTGAGAAAATGACAGCAGTGCACATTTGAACTAAAACACCTCAGAGGTGTTTTAGTTCAACAGCGTACTGCAGCCATTTTCTGTGCGCTGGCATGCTTTTCGCCACGTACACAACTGCACGCAGTGCAGCACAGTGCACGTCGGCTTGCGTGCAGAGCAGACTTGATTGAGTCTGCTCCATAGCGGCAGATCTCTGGCACATCACTGAACAAAAAGGTGCGTGTATAAATGTCCTGTGTGATTTAGTTAATGTGCATTAAAATAGGCTAATGCACTTTAAACAGCACTTAAAAACCTTGCTCTTTAGTTAATGTGCATTAAGACAGGCTAATGCACATTTTCCTAGTACTGCACCATGGAGGGTGCCTGCGGACCAGCTTGGAGGCTGCTCCAACATGCTGGAATTCCAGTGCATTGGAGTGGACTGGATTAATCGAGTCTGGAGCATGGCAATTGCTGCGCTCCAGCAGGCTCCGGCATCTTGTGTATTAGCATTAAACGAGCTTTAGTTCAACTGCCCCCACCACCATTTTCAAGAGCTGGGACACTGATACATGACACATGGAGGTGCTTTGATTAGAGCAGCTCTCAGAGCCGTTCTAAGGAAAGCACCCCCCCCACCCCAGAGCACGTGTAAAAGTGCCCAGAGGTACTAGATTTAATGCACATTACAGCTTCTTAATGCATGTGTAGATGCACCCACAGAGAGGGACGGTTACATCCATAGCCTGAACAGTGCTCGTTCTGTAGAGAGGATTTTGTTTCCGAGCTGTTAATCCAGCACCTTTTGTGAGCACAGACATTCTGCCTTTGCGCAGTGGCAGGTAGTGGACACTAAAGTGGGGGAAAAAGCCCCACTTCTGGCTCTTTTCTGTAGAAGGATCGTATTTGTAAAGATCCGGGGTGCAAACACCGATGAACACATGCACTGTAACTTCTTCGCTTACTCCAGTGTTGTCATCGAGGCGTCTAACTGCTGCCGAAGGAAGTTAAAGAATTGTGGAATTGGATGAGAATTTTTTTTCATGGGATTTTTGGTGAGGGGTGAATTAGAAATGTAATTAATAGAATATTGTGGGACAAGATTGTTATTTTTTTTCAATTAAATTCCTGATTTAAAATTGTTGCTTGAAGGAAAAGGGCTTAGAAATCATCAATTTCCACTTTCAGTATATTTTTTAAATGAAACAAGTTTTGTTTTGAAACGGCTCTTTACTTTGAAATAAGACTAACTCTGCACTAAAAGTGAAAACCGGTGGAGTTGGGAGGAAATATTTTGTTATTATCAAAATTTAAACATTTTCAATGGTCCAAGATTATTTCCCCCTCGCCCCCACTCCCACCACATGTAGATATGTGTGTGTTGGCTGCAGAAACGTCCAAGACTGACTTCTGCCCAGTTTGGGACAGGATATTTTTTTTTTTTTTAAATCTAAAAAGAAAATGTCACTGGACGTGAATAGTATTTCCCACCTAACACTACTAACCGAAACTTGGCATTTTTAAAGACAAGGACCAGAGCTGTGCTTCGACTTCGCACAACAGACCGCATCTCCTCCAATCCTGAACTGCGGGGCTTAGAAGTCAAATCAAAGCTATTTGTTTGTTAACAGTCTCCAGGTGTTGTCTTTGAGGCATTTTAAAAGGAATCAGGAAACACTTTTATATTTTTAGAAACAGAAAAATATGGAAACGAATCCTGCAACCTTATCCAACAAAACAGAGAGGTTTAGTTCTGTGCCCCCGTGGCTCTCCATGTTGGTAGCAAGGGTCCAGCTGATGAACGTCCTGCTCTCTCATGCACCGTTTGCTGCTGCCAGAAGGCAAAGCCAGGAAACACAACAAAGCTAGAGGACCCTGCGAACGGTACAGTGAGGAGGTGGGTAGAGAGAGGCGAGAAACGGTGGGGGGAGGAAGAGAGCCTAGTTGCAAACCAGAAATCCTTTGAACTGTCTTTGCAGAGCAGAGCAGACCCTGAACAGAGTGCAAAACGCTGGTGTCTGCCCGGGAGGACGGTCCTTGTTCCCAGGGGGAAGAGAGATGTGTTGTGTTCTCATGAACCAGGCATGCGCCTGGGACAGAGATTCCTGAAAGTGGGGTGTTAATTCCTCTGCCCAGTTAGCATGGGATTTGGCTTAGATTGCTAACACTTTGACCTCGGCTATGTGAGGCGAGGGAAGCATCTAGCTGGCACTGACTACGTTGCTCCTATTGAGAGTCCAAAGAATCAGAAAATACAGCCACAAACTATAGAGCCCCTCAGCTTCCCACAATGGCAGGAATGAAATGAGAAATGGAAAAAATATCACACAAGGGAAAAGCTATTGGAATCGTCTCGTTTCCCGTCAAGATACAAAGTTCATTGTCCTCGCAGCCTCCTCTGTGATGTAGCAAAGCCAGCGCACTGCGGCGATGGGGCTTATGTGCAAAGCCTGCATCGACTGTGGCCTCCTCACTGCCCCCGGGATTTGCCTTGCTGGTGTACAGAGCTGCAGCCCCACTGGTGTGCGGGGGGAGCTGGCATTTCAGAGCTTAGCGTGAGCTGTGCGAAAGCCCCGCAGAGCTGCTTGGCATCTCTTGAGTTTTGCATGTGGCTCATCGGGGCGGAGAGCGGTTCCTGACTCGTGTGTATTAGCCTCTCGTGGAGGCCTTAATCTGTTTCACGATCGTGGATTGGTGTGGGGGGACAACCTTTTTGGCAAGCATGTCACAAGTCAAGCACTGAGCCCTCCTTGCGTGCCACTCTGATCCCTTTCCCATGCCCAATCTGCTGCTCTGCTTTCTGTTCCCTGCCGCCTCCCTGGTCTGATGTGTGCCCGTACCACTTGGGGCAAGCCACTCCTGAACTAGAAAGATCCCTTTTCTGGCAAGTCGTGGCTCTGTTGACTCAACCTCTTTGATTTGCAAAAATACAATATAGAGGGAAGACGTTACTTGAAGAGCCTGGCTGACCGGACATCAAAGGCAGCTCAGGGTGTAGCCTTATTCTGAGCTTCAGTGAAATAAATTGGATAGTAAACAAATTGTGCAAGAGATGTGCGGGAGCATGGTTGTGTGCGTGCAGAGCGCAAAGCTGTACGTGCCCTTGTGCAAGGGGGTTCTCCACAGGCATCGGGCTGCTGGCAGCAATCTGGACCTCACAAGGGATCAGAGCGGCCGGGGGGTCATCGGAGGCAGGAGAAGTGCCGTGCTTAGCAGCCTTGGTGCCCAGTGCCAGCGTGGGCGCTGCCGATACTCTGTAAGCTCCTGCGGGAACCAGGACCGAGCCCTTAGCTGTAATTTATTTTGCATGGGAGAGTGGGGGTGGGGTGTGCGTGCACAAGAGGGATTGTATTTGAATGGCATTCCCGTACTCTAAACGGGCCTTGCGATAGTTGTGTTTATCAGTCCTTGTGACAACACAAGGAAACGTTTTGCCAGCTGCCTGCACTTAGAGGTGCGGTTTCAGAAGCACGTAGGCAAAGCTGCTTGAGTCCTTTTGGGTACGCTGAACTCCAGAGCTTCTGATTTGTCTGTGCACTTTGCTATTTGAGCGCACGGATCTGGGGTTGTGGCTATGACAGCGGGTGTGTAAAAGCATGAATGTGTTTCTAAAAGTCTAGTTTCTAATGTGGACACTGCTTGAATCGCTGCTTTGGCTGGAGGGTCTTGTTCTGTTGCTCAGGGTCAAACTGCTGGCTCAATTTGAGTCCTAGAAGAAATTTGTCTCCTAGGTCAGAATGGCTAGGACTGGGGGTCTTTGCCCTGCTCCATAGCACGGGGCAGAGTACTATTCCTAGGATCCTTGGAGCGTATAGTAACTAATTTCTCTGTGGCACTGAGGTGGCGGGACGTTGCTTAGCTGTGGTTCATATTCATTAGTCTGACTCTTCTGTAGCCAAGCAGAAAGTGAGTTTGGGTCACAATAATGTCCTTGGAAACAGGTGTCCAAATCACAACACTGGTGCTACTGGCACTAATGAACGGATTGGTCTAAAAGGCCAAAGATGAACTAGGCCGTGGAGAAGAAATGTTGTTGTTGCGCCTAGAAGTGATCACCCCGGGCGGCGGGAGGGCAGGGCAGGGCAGGGACACGCTTGCGTCGCTGCTTGGGGTGCAGTTGCTGTTACCTGATTAAAATGGATATCAGACACCAGGGTTGTCTGTCCAGTGTTTTTCCTCAGCTGTACGTTTGCTCTAATCCAGATGAGGAGCCCTGTGTTATCAAACCATCTTTCAGTGCTTTTCAGAGGCAGGGAAAATAATGTGCATTTTGTAGATGGGGGTGGGAAAAGGAAACCTAGATTCACTTGCCTAAGGGTGCACAGGGGACCAGCGCCTGAGCTGGGGATTCGGGAGTTTGGACTCCTGATCCACTGATTGAGGTGAAGTGTGGGTGGGTGGCAATGCACCACTCTCCCTCTCTCCACCCCTTCCATCAGCCTCCACGGCCAGGATAGAGCGTGGGCACGAAATGCAACTCTCCGGGTGAGAGCTGGAGGAGCTGTGTTTTCAGGTGATTGATCATAGAGCTCCGTGTCTCCGTTCTGATGATATTGTGACTTCCGGCTGGGAGCTGATGCTGAGAGGCCAGGTTGGACTAGACCAGCCTTGTAACCCCACTAACATCCCCTGACCTTGTTAAAACACGCGCTGAAATCCGCCTCCCCAGCTGTTGTCCCATAAAACAAGGTGCAGGCTGGCCCCTGTGTGTGATTGTTAGTGTCCAAGTCAGAGGAGCGTTTCCAGTCTTTGGCTGCCGGGTGTAAATTGCTCTTCCGACCCGAACCCATGTCTTCATCGAGGCCTCTCTGGTTCTGACTCCACCTGCCAGACGCCCCCTTATCCTCTCTGCGTGCTGCAGATTTCCGGATAATACATGAGGCCGTCTTGCATGTTCGTGTTGCTTGATGTTACAAGCCCATTCACACTTGCTGTATGTACGGCCAGTGATCTGTGCCTGCTTGGGACGGAGCTGTCTGTGCTGAGCAGAGAGAGGTCCTTCTCTGTCCGGAGCAGGAAAGGACAGCTGGAACGTCTATGTATGAAGGGGCTGAAAGTGCCCCTGTCAAAAGGGTTGTGTTTGCCCTTGAGAGCCTGCGTGTGCGGTCTCTGAAGCGAATGGGTGTGGAAATGTGTCCAAGGGCATAATTGACTTGGGTCTGTATAGCAGCCTTGCACAATAAGTACTCGGGGCCTCCCATTCA
>JAGPOW010003022.1:7505645-7535137 GCA_030014935.1 Caiman crocodilus | reverse complement strand
GTACTTGGCTGAGGTCCTGTGACCCTGGCACTCGTTCCTGCCATTGGCGGGGGGTCAGACTAGATGGCCTGCTCTAGGCCCCTTCTGACCCCAGGCACTGTGATACTATGATACACAAGAAGGTATTTCCCTTTATGTCCCATGCCTCTTTCTTCAGTTCTGTTCCGGGTCAGTCTCATTCCACGTTGCTTTGGCTAATGTTGCGTTTCTCCAAAGGAGGGAGCGGGGAAGCGAGAGAGCATCTTCAGCAGTGGAGGGTTATGCTAGAGAGAAGGGCTGTAGATCAGAGATCACGCCGACCCTTGTGGCACAAGCGTAGGTGAGGTAGGTGCAGACGTTTCAGGGTCAGAAACCTGACAACAGTGGAACACGTTTTTGTCACCCGGTTTCTCTGTTGAGGTGACACACTTTGTTAAAGTGATGGGAAGCGTTAACCAGCTGCATGTTTCAAGTGGTTATCATTAGCTAGCTTTTCCATACCAGGAATTCCCCTTGCATCTAACGATAAAGACTCCTTCCCACATTAACAATACTGGATGGGCAGGGTGATGGCATATGCTGGTTGTGAACTGGGGCAAGCTTTGTGCAGCTGTGACCAATACCAAACCGCTGCTGCCTTTCAGGAAACGGCCCCTTCTCTGTCGTTATACAGCTCGTGTTAATCATTCTTTCAAACCCATTACTGAACATGTCAAGTGACTAAATGCCAGGCACAGGATCCCAGCTCTACGTGTGCCTGAGCTGAAACCAAAGCAGTTTCAACCTTCGTGCTGGGACATGCAGCCTCCAACAATGTACTGAGCAGCGGAGACTGACTCACCTGCAGGGAGTGTAAGGAGGAGGGATCCACCTGTGAGTTGATACGGTTCCACGCTAGGAAAGGCTTGTTCTCGTGCACAAAAACCCCTCACGGGCTGGGGCACTGCATGCGCTGGTCTCTGTGAGGCCCCTTGCCCTTGTTTCCGTCCTTAAACTCCTGCTGCATTCTCCACTTATCTGCTAGGAAGTTGCGCCGTGGCTGCTGGCTGTTTAAAAACTCAGCAGTTTTAAGTGGCAAAGGGCCAGAGATCAAAGCAACTGTGTCTGTGTTGACTTTAAATTCATCTTTGGAAATTTTCATGGACTAGAAACACATCTTTGACTAAACTAAACTAAACTGCCTTGTAAAATGCTGCTTCCTACTATGCTTGAAATGCACCTCTGACCTCGGCTGTTTTTTTAAAAGCCGTGTCTTGACTGCCAGGAGGGAACATGAGCAGATCCTTAATGGGAGGAGCTGGGAGTTGGGGTGCGTTGTGCACCCAAATGCTGCCAAGCTGTGACAGCCTGTGGGCAAGTAGCTTCTCCTGCTTCTCCCTTCCTCTTAAAATCAGGTTAATACCTGCTGCTGAGAACTGCTGGTAGGGTTAATGTCTGTAATGGGATTTGAGATCATTGGATGGGAGACAGAGAAGGACAAATTATTATTTATTACTATTATTATTATTTCAGCTCTTCAGTGTAATCTTTGGGACATTCTTGATTTACAGGTTTAACTGCAACTTGGTTCTGGCAGGTTTTGAGATTGGGCCATACAGTCTCTTACTGGAATTGAAAATTGTTTTGCATGTAGTTCTCTGTAACGTGGGTGTGCGGGCAGATCTAGGGCTCTGAAAAGAGGGCTGTAGTATGTCATCACATATAACACACTTTTCTCCAGTTAAAGAGAAACGAGAAGCTTTACTAATATGGTAGGGGGCTGGCGCTATATTATCTAGCTTAATATTGAAGCAAAAAAGAACAAAGGGTGTCTATCCTGCACTCTGGGGTGGAGGGGACATTTTAATTAGAGCAGCTCCCAGACAGCCACTCTAACTCAAACACTGTTGCATCACATGTATTCAGCATCCCACATTTTGAAATGACTGCGGGGAGCTTTAACTAAAACTCATTTAACGAGTTTTAGTTAAAGCACCCCCACTGCCATTTGGAAATGCAGGATGCTGAATACACATGACACTGCAGCGGGCTGGAGCGTTTTAATTGGAACACTCCAGCAGACTCGATTAATTGCATTTTAATTCAAACGTGTCAGAGCGCTTGTATAGGCGCCCAACTATAAATATTGGAATGCACACTCATTTGCTAGAGTGTATGCAAAGTTTAAAAAACACCACAACAAACTAGGCAAAAAGTATTCAAAGGATATTGTATCATTGTGGTTATTACAGTTAAATGTACATCTCTTAATCAAATTCGTGAAACCAAATCTAGCCTTCCTGAGCATCTCCAATGCTTCGCTCAGCCATTTCTATATATGGGAGTTAACCTCAACTTGGGTGCGGTAATGTTTTTAACTAGAGCTAAAAACAGTCTGCAGGGCTATGAAACGAACACAGGACATTACCAGGAATGGACAGCAACATTGCGGAAGAAAGAATAGTTTGAATAGTGGAAGATCAATGCCATTAAAAAGGAGAGAGGTGTGTTAACATCTGTGGTATGGAGAGAGATTAACAAGGATCAGGGTCAGAATGAGCCATAAAGTCAATTGACTTGGTGAGCCTTACTTAAACAGAAATGCTGCCGCCCCTCCCACGTAGTCGATTTTAAAGTCTGGGTGGAGCTGGAATCAGAGGGGTGCAGCGCACCACTGCAGCTGACCCTAGATTTACCCCTGCGGGATGTCTTCTGATAGTCCAGGCGCTGGTCTGGGACCCTGGAGACCGTGGTTCAGCCCAGCTTTGCCCCAGAGTTCTTGGGTGACCTTGGGGCAAGCCCGTTGGAGCTACGGCGTCAAAAGAGCTCAGCACTCAGAAGAGCAATCATATCTGAAAATCTGGCCTTTAAATCTCTCAGTCAAAGGCATACATCAGGCTACCTGCCACCTACCTGTTGTCTGTATTTAGAGTGTACAATTGTCAGGACTTGGGCTGCCTCTTACTGTGTATGTGTGGGCAGCACCTAGTGTGGTAGGGACCATGTTCTCGGTGAGATATCTTGTGGCTTGTCTACCCCGTGGTGGCAACAGGTCCCGGCAAAGAGACAGCCGGCTCTTTGCTGGATTGAACCGCAGCCGTTCCGTTGCTGGGACCTGTTGCCACCATGGTATAGACAAGCCACAAGAGATCTCGCAGAGAACGTGGTCCCTGCCAGCGAGTGCACCCTACCCTGAGTGCACCCACCCTATGCCCTGCTCCTCCACCCTTGCCAGCACACTCCAAACCCAGAAGTTTGGCAGTGAGGCCATGCTGGGCTTGTCTTTAGTAGCTGCCTTTGGGCACACCTTGGACTGACGGCTGGGGAGTGGGGCAAAGGGCTGCTTCCCTAGTAAATTCCCAGGCTTGGAGCCTGCCTAGGTAACACAGGTGTGCAGGGTGCAAGAGGGCTACAGCCCCCTCCACACTGTGACTTGCCACTGTAGACTAGTCCTACAGAAAAGGATGATGCAAAAGGGAGAGAACAGCTGATCTGGGAATAAAAGGGGAAGCTCTGCAGAGAGGGTCAAACCTGAATCTCCTGCAGTAAAGAAGCCTGTCTTGATAAAGTCCTTTTCTTGGATTTTCTACTCCCATTGGACCAGTTGAAGGCTTCTCATCAGCAGACAGCCCTGGCCTCAACCTGGTAGCACCCAAAGCCACCAGGCTAGAATTTGCCCTTTTGTATCTTAGCAGGGAATTCATCCACGTTTTACATGCAGCTCCTAAGTGGCACCTATCTCCCCAGTGCCCACCCACCCTATCCCTTGCTTACAGTATAAAGCACAAGCCTTACGTGGTCTCCCCATACTGAGAACTGTTCCTTTCAGGATAGTGGAGCTCATGATGTACAAGGTGCTGTAGCAATATCAGAAGATGACAATCCACTCTCTATTTAGACAAACAGCCAGGAGGTATTTCTCCCACAGGTGCTTCTGAAACTAAAATGGGGAACAAGAGATTGGATCCCAGCTCTGAGCCTGTTTAGATTTGGATCCAAATATAGCCTTCAAAGCTGGCCGTGCCTGAGACTGCAATGCTTCTGTTTGGTTTCCTAATCTCTTTTGGATTTATTATAGTGTTTGCTGCAATCTGTTGCTGAGTAAGATTGTTTGTAAAATCTGAGTTTCTTTTGCTTGGCCAAAAAAGACTTTTTAGTCAATGCTTCTATTCTTAGTCTGAATTCCAGTTTAAGCTAGTGGTTTAATTCCTAAGATTTCAGGGTCCAAGTGCTCTTCTGTGGTAGAAAACTGCTGCAGAAGAACTGACACGGGACACTGATAGTGGGTTCGGAGGCACCGAAAACTCCGATCCTTGCCTCCGCAGAGCTGGGTTAGAAATCTCCCGGGGTGCTGTTGTTCCCACCTCGCTAATGCTTCCTGCTTCATCTGGAATCTGGACGGTCAGAGATCAGGACGGTGGGAGGAGGAAGTAGAAGGGGCATTGGCTTTATTATTTCTGTAGTTTGTAGAAGGAACGGTCAGGGTTCCTGTTGCGGTCCTCTGCAGCCCGCTGCTGTTCTGGACACTGAGCACTGGTAGCACTGGTCTCTGTCTCGCACGTTGTGGAGCCCGAGAGTGCTTGTGCTTGAGTGAGCAGAAGTAGGTGGAGGCTGGCTGATCCTTCTGCAAAACCTAGAATGTCATAAAAAGTGGGGATGTTTTGCATTATTCCAGCCCTTCCCTGCCAACAAAGCCAGGTCTGGAGGTAGCAGGGCTTGATCCACGGCTGGCTGCCCTTGTAGCTGAAGTGACACTCAGATCAAGATGTTTGCCACCAACATGCAACTTAACTCGGCTTTTCTTGGTCACCCTTGTGCTGGCAGTAGAGACAAACACTCTCCCGTTCTGACGTCAAAGTCGATTGCCAAACCAGGCTCGGTTAAAGTTTAATTTAGGCTTAAATGCAGACATGTATCCTATTCTCCAATCCTGCTTCCCCTTTGAGAAGCAGCTGGTGATTTCTAAATAGCACCCTGATTTTTCCTTATCCCACAGGAGGCATTGCCTCGCTGAGCCCAGCTTGATACTGGAGGGCTTTTTTCCCCCCTATTCTGGCTCCAGCCTGAATCAATTTCTCCAGATAATCTTTAACTGGAAAATACACATCCCCCACTGCTGGAGTGCCTGTAAATGCTTGACCCTGTCAGTGCTCAAAATCCCCTTTTTGTGAGATGAAGTTATGTCACCTTCAAGGCTGAACACGTCCTTGAATCGTTGACTGGTTCACTGTTTTACATCAGTTTAAGGTGTATAGGTAGGTGCACTGGTTTTATCACTCGAGTCTTACATTTAATGCTTTGTTGGGTCTTGTAGAAGAGGATTTCTCAGCCATCATAGCTTGTCTTGACTTCAGAATCACAGAAAATCCAGGTTAACCTTTATTTCTGAGTTCAGGTAAGAGTTGATCAAACCTTTCACTCTTCAAAGCTGGTTTTTTTTAAAGAAGGAAAGCAAATATATGAGCAAGAATAAAGCATTCATCCTCCTATGTCTTGCCTATTGTATATCAGAACAGCACCAAGGAGGCCTGTTTCATTCACCAAAGATCAGTCCAGTTGTTAGCAGAGGGGACTTGAAACTGGGACACCAGGTTCTTATTCCTGTTCTGGCTTCGTGCTGAGGCCTCTCCCAGCTGAGATGTACACAAGTGGGTTATATTTTATAACTAATCTTTTGCTCTTATCTCCTCGTCCTACTGTAAAATGTATCATGCTTCTTTATATGAGCGGAGATTGATTAAAGCACTCTGAGACCTCTGACCATACCATCCATGCTGCGACTCGGACTCTGACACGAGACCTGTGGACAGCTGGTTTAGTGTTTCTCATGTGTCCTTTCCTAAGCTAAATACATACAGTAGGTCTGGACAAAGAGCCAATGTTTTAAAGGAGCCTTCTAATTAAAAAGTGTTGACAATAAAGGAAAACCTCCATCATTAATGTCAGGAATAGACTACAAAATGGTTCCCAGATATTCACTGATATTTGACACAGCATTCAGCTATTGCATCTAAATAGGCAGTTTTGTTTAAAAAGCAAAGGATTCTGGGATTTTTTAAAAAATGAATCATTTTTAAGCTTAAACAATGAAGTAAGTCAACCTTCTGGAAATCCAGCCATTTAGAGCAAACAATTTCTGGTAAATGACTCTTGAAGAGCTGTACTATATAACGAAACACACCCTGAACTGAGCAGATTTTCTTCTTTGGATGGCTTTAGCTTTCAATGAGAGTTTATCCAGGACTTTCTTCCCCTACTGTGGTTCTTTTTTTAAAACGCTCTTTCAGCAAAAGGCACCAGAGCTCAGCATAAACTACTCAGTGTGCTAGTTTATCTCGGAAATGGAAGTCTCATTTGGAACAGAAGGAGTATTTGAACTGTGTGAGCTTTGTATCCTGAGAGATGAAGGATGGTCTTGAACTGGAAAGACTTGGGTTCCCTTCCCAGCCTTGCCATAGATTTCCTTTGTGAATTTGACTGAGTCACTTCATCTGTCTGCACTTTGGATCCTAATCTGTACAGCAGAGATAAAAACGCCATTCTCCCAACCTCTGTCTGGTCCGTTTAAGCTGTGAGCTCTTCAGGGCAGGCGCTGTTTCTTATTACGACTATGTAAAGGGCATAGATAGCATGCTGGGGTTTCTGGGGTGTTTTGTAGCAGAAGCAGCGTGTTCACAACAGCTGGGAGGAGGGAAGGAGCATATGGTCCCTTGGTTTAGGCAGAAGTCTGAACTTTTGAGCAATCATGATTTCCAGTCCAGCCTGATGTAGACTCTTTCAGCCTTTTGGGGCAAAGCAATTGGACCCAAATTTTCAGAAGTGTCCTTTAAGTCTCTGGCCTGTTCTGTTAAAGAAGCTGAGTCTTTGGGCCTCCCGTGGACCCCAAGGGGAGTTGTGGACACTCAGCCCTCTGCATACTGGATCGGTGGTGCCAAATTGGACTTCTCCTGAGACTATTTCTGTCTACCACTCAACCCCCAGAGACCTAATTATCCCAGAACGCTGCTCACTTCCTCTGGATTGTGCCCATAACACTGTGGCTCTAGACACTTCCGGAGATGTAGAAGTGTGTGTCATTGTTACACAGGTTCCCACGTGCCGCTTGCCACGGATTCCAGACAGATGAAAGACACCATTGCCAGATGAGAACTCTTTAGAAAGCAGCATACATGCTCGGCATGTGAGCAGGTGGCTCTGGGCATGTCTACGTGTGTGCTTTAATGAGCATTAGCCTATTTTAATGTACATTCAAGTGTCACAAAACGTGCTGTTAATGTGCATTAAAATAGGTTAATGTGCATTAAGCGTCATTTGAAAACTGTGGGCATTTATACACATACTTTTTCATCCTGCGCTGCACCGGAGAGCCACTGCTTCGGAGCAGACGCCGTTCATCGACTCTGCTCTGCACACAAGCTGATGCGCGCTGCACTGCATGCAGTTGTATGAGTGGCAAAATGCATGTCGGGGTGCAGAAAATGGTGGTGGTGCAGTTTGGGACTAAAGCACCTCTGACCATTCAGAAGCACGCCACTGCCATTTTCTCAGCACTAGCGTGCATTTTGCCACTTACACAACTGCAAGCATTGCAGCGCCAGGCGCTTTTCAAAGCACCCAGTGCTGCAGCGCTTGCACGTGTAAAAATGCCGCGTACTCTTTAGTTAATGCGCATTAAGATAGGCTAATGCACATTTTCTCAGTAGCTCGCAATGGAAGACACTTTTATGTGTGTGGGGAGGGTGGGGGGGGCCGCACTGCTTTAATTAGAGCGGCTCTGACAACTCATCTGAGGAACTTTAGTTCAAGCACACCTACCACCATACTGAAGTGCATGAGACATGGGAGGCTGCTGGAGCATAGCAATTATCACACTCCAACAGACTCTATCATTCAAGTCTGCTCCGACATGCTGTAATTACCCTGTCAGAACAGCCTTCGCGCTCCTCTATAGGCACCCAGAGGTACTAGATTCAAAGTATATTAACTAAAGTGCATTAATGCACGGATAGATGCACTCACCGCATCCCTTGAGCTATGCCTGTGGAGTCTGGCACCTAGAGTAATGGTGCCATTATGAAAATATGCAGATTTCCAAAGGAGCACCCTCAGCTTTTTGAGCTTTCAGCTCTTAGTAATCAAGGTTGAGTTTTCAAAGAGCCAAGGGTTTTAGGAGGCCAGATCTTGATGAAAAATGGGAATTGGGCTCCTTTTGAAAATCCCAGCCGTAATGATGTCTCAGACCCAAGAAGGGGAAATAAGGCCCTTCCTGAGGGCCAGAAGAGGAAAATGTGGGTCAGATTCTTCAGGAAGGCTGAGCATTTCAATTAGTGTTTGCAGTTGGTGGGAGCCAGGGGCTCTTAGCCCTTTGCAGGATCTGGCCTTCCACCTGTAGGCTCGGGTTTGTTTTTTCCTTTGGCTGCAGCTGCTGTCGGCTGGACGCGGAAACGGTCTGTAGCTTTTATGTAATTATCACCCAGCCTCAGCAAGGAAACAAAGTGCTCCTTAATGTGTGTGTGCGTTAACAGCAGCTAAACCCGGAGGGCGAAGAGCCAGAGCCAGGAGGAGACAAATGCTTGCATAAAGGCACTGGTCTGGCATCAGAATCCACACTTCATACACACACTCCATACACAGCTTTGTTATTTTTGCCTGCAGCCACATTTGTGCAAGATTGCGTGCCAGCCACTTCCAGCCTGGATTTCTGCCTCCTGAGAACCTTGCAAGGTAAATTCAGGCACATTCAAAGCTTACTGGACCACATTTTCTTTATTTTATTTTGTTTGAAAAAGACGGTTTGCCTGAGTTTTAAGGCCATGTTCTTAGAGCTGTCATAGCCTTTTCGTTGTTCTACTACGACCCAGGTAGTACGTGACTGAACCGGCTGTTGAGTCTGTTTGGGCTGAGTCTGGATGACCTGTTGGCTTTGGGGGACTGAATTGAATGTTATGATTTTTAACAAATGCATTTTCCCTCTCTGTGTCCTGCCATGAATACTTGGTTGATTCCCTCACCCCTGGAAAGTCACAGAGCGCTATAAATGTGTGTGAGGGATCAGTCCTACATTCACTGTGATCCAACAAGATAAAACTTGGAGGTTTTCTGTAATTTAGCTGGTAATGGTGATTGCCAGGCTATTGTCCCATTGCCTCTGATCTTCACAGCCATGCATCTGCATTTTCAGACCAGCACACTCTGTCTGAAGGAGGTTGTTTGCGCCCAAAACCTTGCAAAGAACAATTTTCCCAACAATTTAGCTGGTCTAATAAAAGATATCACATTTGCCCAAAGCACCTTGGCTGCCTTTGTCCTTAGACCAACGCGGCTGCAGCCAACACCCCCGAGGCTATTGGAGGGGCAGGCAAGGAGCTGGAGTGTGTCACGTGCGGTGCAGGCAGGAGCAGGTCATTTGTCTGTAGTGAGTTTGAAGCTGGAGAAGAGGAAAACTCTGCATTAAAAGCTGTGGATTTTCTTCCTTTTTGAGCGCAAGTGAATTTTGTAGCTTCAAAAGGCCCTGACTTGATGGGAACTGGAGTCTTTTAACAGCAATGTGAGTCTCGACCAAAACTGCTTCTCAACACTGACCTGGAGGGAGCATCTCCAGTAGAGAAAGGGGAGTTGGATTTGAGTCCTTGGCCTCTCTTCTGAAGTGTGGTGGCAGTCTTGGACCTTGATATTTGGCTAAAGAAAATTGGATTGAGACTAAATGTCTGTCTTTCAACCACCCAGTAGCCATTAGAAAGGAACGACTCAGTGTGTAGGGTGGGGACTTTAAAAGCCCCAGAAATCTCGCTTCAAATCTGAGATCTGAACACTTAGCTGCTGTATCCCTGGAGTCGCTCAGCCGGTGCATGTTATAACGCCGCCTTCGCAGGCTGCCTGCTGATCGCTGCTTTGCGATTGCTGATACCCTCCGGTGAAGTGATCTAAGTGGCTTAGGACCCCAAATTCTATTTTTGAAAATTTAAATTAGGCCCTTAAGTTTGAAAGTCACAGAGTATTTCCTTTGCTAACAGCTAACATGGCCGTTGATTCAGTTTTCTTAAAGAAGAAATGAATTAATTACATAGGCTGTTTAGTTTTATCCAGTGCTTTCAGGGCTCTTAGTTTGTCCTGTGCATTACTGGAGAATGTGGTCCAGAGGTTTGGTGATGGGCTTTGCTAGCTGGGGTTGATGGGAGCAGAGTGATAGTCAAGAGAAATAGAAGCAAGAGCCAAAAGCCCTACCTTGCTACTGACCGGTAGTGTAAATAGGGGAAGGCAAATCACTTATTCTTTCAACATCTATTTCCCCACTTGGAAAACAGGAACGATATTATTCTTAACCATGTCTCTGCGGAGCCGGAACAATTACTTCGTTGTGCTTGGAGACCCCAGAGGGCAGCTGCGATAGAAGTATCAATATTATTGCAGGTGACACAATGGCTGGCTTGATATTCAGCTAAAACTGGCTACCGTTATAACCCAGTATTTAAACTGGGAATTGATGCCAATAGTCTCTCTTGAATTTTCCCATTATTAATTCATGACATAAAAGACCCCTTTTTCTAGGTTACTCAATGCTGAAGCCTACGTTTCTCCCTGAGCAGCACCTGCCTCCCATGGCAGAAAGTAAATGCTTGAATTTGAGCTCTGATGGAAAAACATCAGATCCATCCCTGTCTCTTCTCTACCACTGCCACCAGCCTCCTCTATAATTGCCAGGTGTTTCAGGCAGTAGCAGGAGCTGCTTGTCTACTTAACTTCAGCCCTGGTCTCTCTGGCAACTGAGCGTGTCCCTTCAGATTGAAGTCCACGGGATTGAGGGGTGCAGGGAAGGCTTTCTACGTGGTGGTGTTGCCAAAATAACCAACATACTGTATCTGCAAAGGTGTTTTAAATGGAAACGTGCCCAAGGCATAACTCTTTTGGCTATGTTTGCATCCACCTTGAAATATTTCCCCAGGCTCCGGTCCCCTTATGTCTCAGATTACACATAAATTAGCAGCTCTCAGGGTCGAGAGCAGGTGTGTGTACACAGAGTAAAGTACAGTGCTGCGTGTAACCTGGAGGGAGTGTTTCAAGTGGATTTGAAGGCTGCAAACCATGCAACCCTTGTTATGTAGCATCTACCCAGTGGTGTTAGTTTTAAAACACTTTTTTCAAGCAAAGGAGAATGCGATCCCAAGCCCGCTGGAGCTGACAGGATATTTTTCACTGACTCCATTGTGATTTATCCTTGCAACATGCAGCTCTCCCAGTTTCCCAAGTGAGAAACCAAGCAGAGAGGCTTACCCAAGGCACAGGGGCGAGGCTGGGACCAATACTCCTCATTGCTCCTCGCTCCCAGTTTCAGTTCTCAAAAGCCGTCCCCACTTCGTGCCCATGAGGTTTATGATAGCGTTATGAAAAGGAACTTGCAATGCATTCAACTTTCCCAAGCTGGCTGTTTCAAAGCCAGTCCTAGTCTGCAGACCGAACTCATCCTTCCTCTAACCTATGTATCCATGACTTCAGGTGAGATTACAGGCTTCCAGGGCAGAAATGTCAGCACACCAGCTGCTATTAGCGTAGCCAGATCAGAGACGGAGCTGGGCGGTTCTGCACCCTGAGTCGCTGCGGGGCAGTGTGGAAAGCAGGAGCCAACCGTGCTATTTTTATGCAGCTCCCCCCACCTATGTTGGCATCTGTGGCTCCTGCCACGATGATCACCCTTCCTCTGCTCTCCCCAGCCAGGGTGGATAAAAATCAATGAAGTTTTTTAATTTTAAAAATGGATTTTTTTTTTAGTTTAAAGTTGTTTTTATTTAATTGAATGTTTTGGTTTGATTGTTAAGATGCTTTTTTTAAAAAGTATATATATAAAGATAGTTCTAATTTAAGATATATTAACACTCAAAGATATCATCATGGAATAGGGATTATAATGTCTAATTATATACTATTTGAGACAATATAGTCATGTAACCTTTTTAGAAGTGTCATAAGTAGGTCACAGGTGGCCGTAGACTTAGAGGCCCAATCTTACGGGGTTCCCAGAGGCTCCTCTATAAATCAAAGTAAAGATTAAAGAAAGCCACTCTACCCAGTGGGATTGAGTGCCCCACTCTAGAAGATCCCGTTAAGTATCTCCATTATGCTTAGTCTCAGTTCTCAAACTGTGGATTTGTGTCTTTAGAGATCGTAGACAGACAAGGTTCTTTGGGTAGATGTGATACCTTTCATTAGACCAAATAAAGAGTTGGGAAAATTGTTCTTTGCAAGCTTTCGGGCACAACCGCCCTTCTTTAGGCATAGGGAGAGTTTGTTGTCTCCAGCCTTGTTAAGAGCAGTAGATGGAGATGAGAGATGACAGACCTGATGATTACCCATCCGTCAGCCCTACTGGGTGAATGCAAGTTTGTCAAGCCTTTCCTTTCTCCAAAAGTGCGAGGTTTCAAAAAGTTAAGTGTTTGATGTCCTTTATTCAACAAGAATGCACTTCTCGTAGAAAACAATGGTTTAAAGCAAGGCTTCCTGACCAGTGATTTGAATCATGATTTAGCTTGATTTGATTTAAATCAAATCCACCCTGCTCTCAACCTTTCTTTGTTATGCTACTGATCCAGGTGGTAACTTAGTTTGAACCAAGGACAAGGAACTGAAAGGTTTAATATCCTATTAATTAGTCCTTAGGAAGAGCTAGGATCTGAAGCACATGCTTCTGCACCCAGTGAACAGTCAGGTGCAGGTTGAAAGCTCAGCATATTTTTCCCTGAATCGGGCCCCTAAAGGAAATATTTGCTCAGCCTTCCCCAGCCTGTAAAGCCTCATTGGGGTGGATATGGTGGGTGAAGGAGGGGACAGGGCCCCTCCATCCTTACAACTTTCTGGCAACACCGGGGAATGCTGTAGTGAGGCGCACAGAGCTGAGCAGTTGCTGTGTCACTCGAGGTCCTGGTCAGCATCGCCCCATGCTCTATCTTATCGCTGCCATCCAGAAGTCTTGAGATGTCTTTTTGACTGTGTTCATTCACTGGGTGCACACACCATGCTCCACGGTGGTCTTTCAACTGCAGCGGGTGGTGGAGGGTGATGACAATGCAGCTTTGTGGAGAAGCTGCAGTAATCTTCGACACCAAGTTATAGGTTTTATGAGCTCCGCGAGCTCTTTGCTAAATGCCATGGTCTAGGGCTGGAGGAGCTTACGATCCAAAAAATCTTTTCAGGGGGAACAGATCTACGACCCGAGTAGATCATCATGTTGCAAAAGTAACTTGGCCTCGGTTATACAAAGGAATCATTCAGTCGGAGGAGAATGACCCAGTTACAGATTCCGGGAGAGAGTTATTTTCAATTTCTTCTAAACTAAAGAGTTGAACCATTTAACCGAATCAACCTTGCGATACCCTGGGACAGACACTGGGAAAAGGGTCTGTTTCCCTTCCTGCCAGGAACAGTCTGAATTCCCCTTCCCATTAGTTGATATCAATTAACAGAACGAGTTATTACTGTCATAAATTTAGGATGAGGCACTGTTGCTGTGGTGCAGGCAGGCCACATAGCACTTCACAGTGGCAGAGACAGGGGTCAGACCCTCCTGTTCCACCATCTGAGGGGCAAAGTTTTCAAAATTAGGGTGACATCCTTGCCTCAGTGAAATCAGTGGGAGTTTGGCCATTACCCTAGGGCTGGGGTTCTTTCTGTGTTAAAGTTTCCACAGAAGTTGATTATTTTTTTTCTAAAGGGACAAGTACCCAGCAGTTCCTGTCGGATCTGGGTGTCCTATTACTTCTGAAAATCACAGTGCTAGTTTGGGAGCCCAGCTTCTGGCTCTTTATTTTAAGTACTTGGCAACATTTTCAATGTAAGGTGACTTAACTTCCAGTAATAGGAGGCCGAAGCTGTAATGGAAGAAGAAACTAGCTTTGGTAACCGCAGGCATGTGGCTGCATTTCCTGAATCAAAAGTAAATGTGTGTCCAGTTGTTTCTCAGTTTCATCTCTGCATCTTAGACTGGCCTGTAAAGACTGAATTGATTCAGCCTCAGGCTTTTTGTCTGTACTTAGCCATTATGCTTGAGATGCTGTGCCCTTGATTCGTTTTCAAATCTGTCTTATTTACTGACTTAGAAATTGAAAAAAAATCTGTCATCCTGGAGGGTATCGTTCAATATCGTGCAGGTGTGTGTAATACAATTGTTCTTAAAAAGCTTCTGTTGTTTGACTTCTAAAGCAAAGCCTCAGACGTTGGAGTATCGTCATTACCATCGGCTGTGCGCTGGACAAGTAAGATATTGTTGGTTCTCATGTGGGATTTACTATATTTTCACTTTCAGAGGCAAAATGTTACGTCCCATGCCAGAGCTATAGTCTGTCTGATGCTTTTACTGTGCCACATGGCAACAGTTTGCTTGACTACTGCCGCTTGCTTCCTATTAGTGCTGTAACTTCTCTTCTGAAGCTTGTACTGTGAAATGGCAATAACACATTTTTCAAGTGCCTGGAATTGCTTACTTCATCCCATGCATCTCTGGTGCTACATGCTGTACATTTATAAGCAGATCAATCGCTTAGGACGAGATTGATACCTCTACTTATTGTGGGTGAAATCCTGCCTCGATGAAAGTCCTTGGCAAAACTTCCTCAGTGCCTGGATTTCACCCATTTGTTTCAATGGAAGCACTCATATTGTAATGCAATCGCAAGCGGCTCTTTAGGATCAAAATAGCTGGTTGGCAACTGTCCAGGTATTACAAATGGGGGGTAACAATTGCTAGTTCAGTGTTTAGTAAAATCAGTCTTCTTTCTGTGTGTCTAGCCAGAATCGAGATGACGACAGCTGCACCAGCCGTCAGTGTTGATCCCCAGTTTCCAGGAAATGTGACCACAAAGTCTCGAGACCAAGTTCTTTATCAGAGTAAGAAAACTTATTGTGATTGATTATTTTTATTAAACTATTTAAAATGCCATGCATCCATGTTGGATTTTGAAAAGACTCCTGAAAATATTCCAATGCGTAAATACTGTTAAACAGTGGAATTAAGCAAGCTTCCTTGTTAACAGCTTGAAAATTCATCTCGAGAGACTCAGTATTTGATAGAGTAAGATCATGGCTTCTGGTGAGCACGTGCTTCTCAGCATCCTTCTCATATTCCAGCAGGAATATAGTCCACCTAGTCCAGTTTTATTTTGATGCTTTTGGCCATTAAATAGATGTTGATAGTTTAAAATTAGTGAGGGAAATGTTTACCGATACCTTTTAGGTTAAAATACACTGAGACATTTAGGAAAGTTCATCTGAATTAACTAAAGATGTGCATTTTATATAACTTTGAAAGTGCTTAAAGCTACCTTGCATTCAAACCACTCTAATTCTGAGTAGGTGCCCATACAGGTGTTTAACTTGGTTGTAACTAATCTGTTTACAAGTTAATTTTGACAGACTTCCCTGACTCTCTTATTTAGATAAGGCCTTAATTGAATAGAATAGAATTTTAAAAGCTTAATTTTGTAGAATTGGAATAAAAAATGACTAGCCCAGGCACAGAGCTTTCCCCTACACTTAGGATGAAGATCGCTTAATTAAGAACATCTGATCCATAGAGCCTGATCCTGCAAAAGTGACATGTGTGTCTAACCCACAGGCATGATGTCTATTATTTGTGTGAAGTCAATGCCTAGAGGCTCCAACCTAGAGTACAAGCCACCTTGAGCTAGGCACCTGTATACTCACTGTGAGATGGTCTCTGCCCCACAGGCCATACAAATTAGACAGTGTGGAAGGAAAAATAGAAACATAAAAAAGGCTGGCCCATTGTCTCATAGCAAAGTAGAGAAGCCACAAATGAAAGCCAAGTGATGTGAGAATTCCTCTCTGTGGGTTTTGTTTTGTGGGTTTTTTTCCTTACTGTATATAATTCAGGATGAGGTGCTCTTGTACACTAGCTAAGTGCTTCGGTATTTGCTGATAACCCGCCCCCTCCCCGCCCCAGGATTTCAGACTGCTTTTCTGGTGAAAACAGATCATAGCAGCAAGTTTAATTTTTGTGTTTGTTTTTTTTTTAAATAAGTTTAAATTTAAATAATTGTGCTCTATGTGAAAAGAATTTTGCAAGACTAATTTAAACAAGACTCTCTCTTTCTCCCCCCACCGTAGGTTCTGGAGCAATAGTAGCTGCCATCGTAGTTGGAGTGATTATTTCTTTTACAGTGGTTCTGCTCCTGTTGAAAACGTATAACAGGTACAGGACTTTGCTCCTAATGTCCTTTACTTTGCTATATTTAAACAGGATAAATCAAAGACTGTCATCATGTCAGCTGCTATCATGCCATGTCAGTACTTAATGGCTGCAATCCCAAGGGCAGTCCAAACTATGCTGTGTCAAAACTTCCGTGGGAAAAATTGGGAGAGATAAGGATCTATCGATCCATCAGACAATGCGACTATCAGGTCCATGTTGCTTGGTCATTAGTGATGTTGAGATGAAATCTGGCTGCACCTTCGTCAGTGGATGTGATGTGCTTTGGCAGTCCGTCCTTACACCGAGATTAGGAGAGGCTACATCCCTTTAAACAACAAACGACTATGAGATTTTAACTGTATTTCTCTTTGCAGGCGCATGAGAGTAAAACGGGAGCTGGAACCCAAGAGCTCCAAAGCCACAACCCCACCTCCTTTAGGACCAAATAGCAACAGCATAAAGCAGCCCACAACAGTAACTTTTATACCAGTGGATATCCATATGCAAAACAGATGACTGGATGTTTTATCTTGCCTACAAAAGACTGCTTTCCTGGAAGAATGAAAACTAAGATAGACCCTTTATTCACGCAGGCTTGTGACTTGAGTGGAGGAGGATTGGCATTGGAATAATCATTATTCAGGATTTTTGCCTATGAAGCCAAAACCAAACAGGAAGGAACTAGCCATGTTGCCTTTCTTTCCAAGGAAAAATAAAAGGCCTGAGTACCATTTCTTTGTGGTTGATCTAACATTGTGGTGGACACAAGCTACCAGGAAAAGACTTAACATGTCCAATTGTATAGAAAACAATTAAGTGCCAAAAATATCTTTATACATTTCCTGTAGTCTCGATTACTTTGAGGAATTTGGGCTGCTGCTTCTCCTGTAGTGATTGGCAGTGGGGAAGCAAAAAGATCTGCAGGTGAAGATGTTATGGTTGTACTTCATGCTTGGATGCATTAAGACTTACTTGTGAATTTGCTTGTATGTTATTCTGTGTATTAAGCATGAGGGGTAGTAATGTGAAGTAACAGTTGCATACGAACTCGGTTTGTCTCTCTATTTCTAATCAAACACAGAGGGATTCAGATAAGAGGGTGCACGTGTGATATTTTCTGTAAAGAAAAGAAAACTCTTATGATCATTCTATCAGGATCCACCTGAACCCCCCTTTTTATAAGGGTTTTAAGGTAGCAGCTGAAACCGCTCTTGGCTTGGGAACTATTTTATTTATATATGTTTTTTACAAACTCCCAGAATGGTGGGGGCAGGGGAATCTTCTATTTTTAAATTAACAGGGCAAGAGAGGATGGGAATGGAAAGTGAGTGATACTTTCTCTGTGTGTGTGTGCGTGTGTGTGTCTGTGTGTGCGTGCGCGCGCGCGCATGCACTTTTCTGTAATTTAACCCCCCACACGCTCCTGAATTTCCTGTTGTCTGTAATGCGGATTACACTTCAGCTATTTTTTTTGGAGTAAAAATAGTTTTTTTTCAAAGCAACCGCAAGTGCCTGGGCTTTGCAGGAGTGCCTGTTGTGGGTGTCCAATAATTCAGCAAAAATCTCCCAAGGATATTTTGCAGGCCCACTGGCTTAGCACACACAGCAGCTGCTTTGTCACATACTCTATGGTCCATTGTGTCCAGATATTAAAGCATGCCTAAATGCTGGCAGACAGCATAGATGATAATGGTTTGGAAGAAAGCTGTATAGCCTGTTCATCTAATATCCACCTTGTGCAAAAAGCCTCTAGACATTGATGTATGTGGTAGAGTCCTAAAGATCGGCAACCTCTTCCCTTCTGCACCCGGTCTACGTATAACAATGCATCACGTGCTTGAAGACCTAGGCACAACAGAGAATGAACTGAATAAAACATAATCTCTACCTCTGAATTTGCTTGCTTCTGCAAGTTTAAATTACACTTTGGAATTTGTATTAAGAGACTGGTTTGTATTAGTACCAATCCAAGTGTATAGTTAGCTAGCAGGCCATTTGATATCTCCTCCTGCCTCATAGAGAAGGCTGCTGTAGTCTTTTATTCTCCTGTTTCACAACTTAGACATACACAGGCTTTCTGGTGTGTTTTAACAATCTATATTCGTTAGCCTGGCAGCTCTGCAAATGGCTGAAGGCCAGCCTCACTTGGGACATAGTTGTCGTTTAAATAGGAGTTTAATTAAACTTTTTGATTTTGACTAAGGATTTTAAAAAAGCCTAAAACTTGAAAGCAATCTCATTGTCACTCATTTGAGACTGACTTCGCTTCTGCCACAAGCCAGCCTGACCCTCCTGAATGGTTCAAGTTAAAATACGCAACAAGAAGCAAGAACAAGGTGATCTGCTCTAAAGACAAAACAACGTAGGAAGTACTTGCCCACCATCCTAGCACCTCTTGGAAGTTACTATTTTGTTTTCTGGAATCTGTTTCTAACTTTCTAACAAAGTCTCCAGCTGCTCTGCTTGGGAAGAAACACTGTTACCTGATACAAGGAAGTGTTTGCAGAGAGCCTAAAACAGCAGCAATGGTGCAGACTGTCCCTCCATCTCAGGTGAGGATAACCAGAATGCCCAGGGGTGATTTAAATGCCACTGTGAACAGTTTAATCTCTTGTATTAAAAAAGAAGAGTGGAGCTCACCAATTTATGCAGTTTGTGTGTGACAAGTAGGGGAGTTCCGTATCTTCCCCTATTGATGAAGGAGCTTAGCAGTCAAAATCAAGCCAAAACAAAGGCACTAAAGTCAGGGAAGCAAGCAGAGCTCACAAAGTTTATACAAGCATTTTCTGACTGTTTCGAGTGATATCTCATTTTCGCCAGTGCTGAAGTTGGGAGAGTTGTTCTGTGAGTGGAACTTTCAAGAGTTGGAAAAGTGTCTCTTCCTTGCAGCCTACCCTTGCAAGCACACCCTTTGCTACTTGAGCAAACAGGTTCGGCACACAGTTAAACCTGTGCCTCAGTAAATCTCAGACAAGCTGCGTGCTCCAGCTTGGAGGATACCCTTGATTCAGAAAGTGGTAGAGAACTGGCAGGGCAAGGCCTGTTCTGGAATTATTGTGGGAATAAAGATGTTTGTTCAGACATTGCAATGGACTTGTAAAAAGCGGGGTGTGGCAGGGAATGGCAGCAATGTGGGCAAAAGAGAAAGGACCAGCAGCAGCCCTACTTATGGACAGATGAAGCCAATAGAGAATCTGGGGCCATCCCTCCTGCCCACTACACTCTGCTACGCAGAAATGAATGCCATACTGCTGGGGAGCCCACCACTTCTTGCAAGTGGCAGTGGCTAGCTTGTGATACCTGGAGAGACCAGTGTAGTTTGACAATGAGCTTAGGAGAGGGATTGAAGGACCCCAGGGAGGCCTAGTTGAGCCCCAAATTGAAACCCACTGTGGAAGGGGAAGTGAGCTCAGGTACCTGTATTATTGCAAGACTTCCCCTGCTCCCTTTTGGGTCTGCATATTTTTTTCCCCACTCAATTTTCTCCTTTGGAAATTGGTGGTCAAACACACCTGGCTTCAAACCAAAACAAGAAGCTGCCTTTTGAAATAACCAGTTCATTCAAACATGTGCTGATAGTCACAGGAAACAAAATAAAAAGTGCTAGAAGCAAACCAAAAGCAAACCCAAGTATATATTTTGGCAGGGCAAGCAGATAGTATGTCTAGTAACATAAATCAGTGCCTTACAAAGAGGAAGAGAAACATAGCAGTAGATATTTCAGTGATCTTAGAGACCGTTCAAAGTAATCTTTGAAATCAGCAACTGGTCATTTAAACTGATTTTTATGCATAAAAGAGTAGTGTAGATACTAAAACATAACAGGTGGCTTCTGGTCCATGTCCAGAGCAAAATGCTTGCTTGCTGTGCTGCGATTCAGAGGGGAGAAAGAAGTGGAGGGTGTATACGGTGCCTCAGGGGCTTGGCTCTGTATTGGCTTGCAGAACTAGGCAGTGAAGACCAACTTACTCCCATTTTGGACTTTCAGGTTGATGCAAGTTTGCCTCACTTTGTATTTTTATTAATGCCTTTTCACAAACTTCTTTTCCTTTCTACTATCCCTCTACATCTAATAGCTCTCTACGTATTTTTTTTTATTCAGTGGCCCTGGATGCTGCATCCTTAGAAAGCAGACCCTCCACACTTGCAGAAAGACTGAGCCTTACCAGGAAGAGGAAGAAATGGAAAAGGGAGGACTTGCTCTCTAATCTTCTCTAGAGCTCCCAGCCTGCAAAACAAAGGAATGGAGGGAATGCACCCTGGAGGAGAGGCAGAAGGACAGATAGGTGTGTAGAGATGTGCACCAAGAAATCATGCAGTTTCTGAGAAAGCAAATGCAGATGCTACACTACATTACTGAGCAAAACACCCAAGCCTTCCTTACTACCAGCTGTTGTATGATATAAACCAGTGATTCTCAACCAGTGTCCCATGGCATTCTGGGGTAGGTACACTGAAATCCTGTCAAGGGTGATCCAGGGTGCTACACAGTGTTAGTACTGTTGGGCATACAATCCTGATTCGTTTGATGAATTCAGAGATTTCAAATAGGAATCCATAGTGTTAAATCATTCTGACCTGTTGTGGGCCCTATAAGCTCTTTGCAGCAGAAGAATTGCTCTAGTATTTTTCTGTAGTCACAAAACTAGCAAAAACTAAGAGCTGGTATGTCGCAAGGGGCGCTTTGAGTCTAACAAGGCATGTCTCAAATCTAAGTGTTGAGAACCACTGGTGTAAATAAATTCTATCCTTCTGAGCCTTGGCCCATGCACACCTGCCATCCCTCAAGGGACCAGAATAGCATGCCACATTATCTCCTTCACTGACACCTATTGGAAAATGCTACTAGTATATGTACATAGAGGGGTGACTCATGCAACATTTTACACTTCATTTGATGTGGTTTCAAATGTTTTTAGAAGTATTTGTTTGCTTAGCAGTAATAAACAGCACTTTATTTTGTGAAAATTGAGACTTTTTTACTTTTGTCTTACAAAACAAATATGTGATCCCCAAAACTGCTGGCAGTAGTGTTTCTTTTATTTCACAAAATATTTTTTAAAAGGCAACCTGAAGCAACAGCAAAAGGAATATTTAGTCCAAATTGCCCAGTGTCCCTTCCATTTATTAAATGAATATTCAACAGCAATGCTGCACTTACTGCCCATGTCCAGACAAACACAGTCACGTGGTATGTGGTACTGCCAACCCACCTGTGGCACCATACACAACACATTCAGGCATTCCTCGTGCTGCTACCCTGCAGTGCGGCAGAGGGGGTTGACCCCAGCAGATCTCAGGGGTCAAAAAAAAACCTGTGCGGAAAAAATGTGTGCCATTGCACATGGCAGCAGTGCATGTGGCCCAAAACCAAAGCCTGGCCAGCCTTCCAGCTGCAGGAGCACTGCAGCTGTCGCTTCCTCGGCCCCCAGGACCCCAAGTAAGGCTGCTGAGGCCACCATGGCTGCTACTGTCCCCAGGCTCCCTATTCAGCAGGTTACCCTGGGTGGTATGCATGGCACATGGCACAAGCACTCCCCAGGGACAAGTAGCAGTGGCACAAGGCGTGCTGCTGCCACTTCTCGCTGGGGAACCAAATGTCTGGCTGCGGTCACTGAGGCAATAGTTAAATTTCCCCTGGCTGCAGAGTAGGCTGACATAGGTAGCCGTGTTAGTCTGAAGTCAAATAGAAGGTCAGTTAGATTGCAACTTACAGACTAACCAAAGCAGAGATATGTATATGTACAGCCCAGGCTTTTGCAAGCCCAAGCTCCCTTAATCAGATGATGACCAAGTGAGTTTGGCTCACATGTATATGGATATAGCTACTTTATATAGGGTGTCTATGACTCCCTTCTGGTTTGTATATGACTTCATGAACCATGGAAGTATGAGATAGACTGGGTCCAGAGAATTGGCATGACAGCTTCACCACTGTGAAGGTGCCAGTCCAGGAAAAATGTCCCTACTTCCTGCTTTCAAAAGTCTTGTGTAGCCAAATCCCTGTAAACAGGCTCTTCTTTCTGTATTTTTCCTCTGAAAAATGTTAGCAGGGGACATAGAGCTCCACCTACTGTCCTCCTGCTGCATGGTAGGACAGGACTGTGTTGGGCAGTATTTCCCTATAGATAAAATTGTAAGCAAATAAATCCTCAGCTTTGTTCACGGGTTCTCTGTTTGCTGAGGCTGCAGATATTTATCTCTATCTACAAACAACTCACCACTGCCTTGGGTTATCAAAGCATTTTTCACTGATTCAACAGAACAGCAACTCCAAGCTGGATTTGTGAAAGACAGGAAAGAGATTCTGTTAGCTTGAAAACACCACGCCGGCTGTTTTGGCTTCACACTGTCTCACGCGCAGAGCAATCAGTCCTAAAGGAATCCTCCTTTTTTCCTCTTGTGGACATTTTATATATTTCTTTCAGATAAAAAGAAAAGCCCATTATTCAGGTAGAAGGTTATTTTTTAAGCAGATTGTGCTGCTTTAATATGGAACAAATTCTAACTGTATATAGGAATTGCCACAGCATATCAGATCAGTGAGCTAGCTATCTAATCCAGCACTCTCTCTAGGACAGGAGCTGGTACCGCATGCAGAGGGAACTGCAGTAATAACCAAGGTGTAATCAAGTAACAGAGGAAGTTACTTTCTACTTCCAGTTAGATTAGGTTATTCAAGGGTGGGCAAAATGTGCCCTGTGGGCTGGGCGCAGTCCACCAGGCCACTCTATCTGGCTCGCAAGGACCGTTAAAAAATTTAGAAAAATAATATTGATCTGCCCCCAGCTGCCTGTCATGCGGCCCTCAACGGCTTGCCAGAACTCAGTAATCAGCCCTCCGCCCGAAATGATTGCTGCCCCTGGGTTATGTTCCAAAATACAAAGGCTTGTATCCACCCAAAGGACTGTTGTTTTTAATTCTGTACAGGCGGTCCTTAGACTTGAGACACAACCGTTCCCTGGAAACCACGGCTTAAGTTGAAACGCCGTAACTCAGAACTGATTTTCCCATAGGAAACAATGTTATAAATGAGGGATTGGTTCCTGAACCAAGGCCCCATACTCTATTTTCACCAAAAATAACCTGGAATTTTGTACTCAACTAATTATAGATGAGTAACATGGCTACATTAATTGTATTTATGCGGTGAATAGCAATCCTATTGGTTTGGAAGGACTTCTTTGAGGTGACTTTGCTGGACGTTTTGAAGGGCTCGTGGCTGGGGTCTTCTCAGGAGCCCTGGCTGCAGGTTCTTCTGGAGTCTCCTGGGTGAGGAGGGCTGGGCAGATGTTCTCCCGGGAGATGGGCGACGCAGTGAACTTCATCGCGTGGGATCGGGCCAAACTTAAGAGTTTTGGGAGATGCTCTGTCCTGGCCTCCCTCATGCCTGTGCAGCTGAGCCGATTCCCCCCCCACTGCCGCCTTTGGGTGGCAGAGCTGCAGGACGAGGCCATGTGGCGCAGTGAGGCTCCCACCCAAGACCTCCTGGTGCTGCTGGGTCGGGGGACACGGGCACCAACCGAAGTCGGCCTCGCACAAGCTTTCATTTCCGAAGCAAGAGTTGTTGCGCGTCATGGATGTAACGTGTGCCAGGCAGACCACGCCCCCTCCCTCCCTCCCTCCAGCCCCACCTCTTCTCCCCTTCCCTACCCGCCCCTGTCTGTCCCGCGCACGCGCCGTTGGCACTCAACCGTCACGTGACCCCGCCCCTCTGGCGCGTGGGCGGGGAATGAAAGAGGCTTCGAGCTCCGATTGGCCGGCGCCTCTCATCTCGTTTCCCACAATTCCTCTCGCCTAAAAAAAAAAAAAAAAAAAAAAGGGAGGGGAGGCGGAGGAGAAAGAGAGAGAGAGGAGAAAAAAAAAAAAAGACGCTCTGCCTTGTGATTGGCTGGCGGGTCCTCCAGTGCGCCCGCGGATTGGTTGACACAAGAGGGCGCTCTCCCGCCGCGTGCGTGCGTGCGTGCATGCGTGAGGGGGGGGCGCGGTGCACGCCGGGAGACGGGAGCGCTTTGCCACCAGGAGGAGGCGGAGGAGGCAAGATGGACGCGGGCTTCTTCCGCGTAAGTGCCCAGGCCGCCCGCGGCTGGCGGGGGCGCGCGGGGCCGGCGGCGGCGGCGGGGTGCGGCATGCGGCATGGGCCGAGCCGAACCGAGCCGAGCTGGGCTGGGCCCTGCCGCCGCTCCCGCCCCCCCCCGGCCCTGCGCAGGCTCCTGTGAGGAGCGCGGCGGGCGGAGAAAATGGCGGCGAGGAGGCGGGGAAGACCCCGGGGAGCGGGAGCCTCGGCCCGCGGCGCGGTTTCGTGTGACCGCCGCCCGGCGGAGAGGGCCTTTCCCCGGGGCAGCCCAGAGTGCGGTTTGTGAGGGCGCTGGAAACCGCCGACACGTGTCTCATTGTCCGCTCCCAGCGACGCCGAGGGGTTAAAGGCCGGCCAGGAAAGCAGGAGTTTTGCTTCCCCTCGAAGGGCGGCTGGTGGCCCCAAAAGTGACGCCTTTCCCCGGCCTCAGTATTCACAGTGCGAAGCTGAAGGGTGGGGGTTATTACCAGCTGGCATCCTCCAAAATAAACTGAAATTACGATGTTAAATTTGGGTCAGGTTGCTTGAGGAAGGTGAAGGTTTGTTCAGGGAAACAAAATAAAGAATTAAAGGCATAAATAAAGAAAGGAAAAATTAAAGCCCTTTAAGTAGCAACATACAGAAAGAAACAAAGTCGAGGTGTCTGCTACCTCGAGGTATCCAGGTTGCAGCCATGTTGGACTGGGGCAGCGCTTCCTGCCCGCGGGCGCCAGGGGTAAAACTTCAAATGACTACCAAGTTTAAGGGAAGCCGCGTTTCGAAGTTGCGGGTCGAATGCCGTTTTAAGCAACGGACGAGATGATTGAAATTCGAAACTTTAATGTTCGTTTTGGCGCCTGCTGCGGTTGTTTTCAATTTGGATGTGCCCTCAGGCGAAACGTCAGGAGCCCCTGGTTTAGAGGCAAAAGGCGTCAGGACCGGTGATGGAGGTGATGTCCTTTGTTAGACCAGCTAGATTTTGTAGCCGCTGGCCGTAGCCGGTCCCGCTGTTTGAAAGTTCACATGTTAAAAACAGGTGTTTCTGAGGCCAGAGGTGGTAATGGTGCTGGCAGATCGTGTCACTTCAGTTTGCAGGGTGACATGGAGGAAACTTGAAAGTGTCAACCAGATCCCTTGTCTGCTTTCGTATTAGTTCAGGGAAAGCGGTAGGTCAGCAATAATCTTTATTATTGCGCTAAAACAGGTTAGACTCTCAAGAAGAGGACTGCTGCTGTTATCTGCTCTCAGCACTGCATGTTCTCAGAATGCTGTTATGTAATTTGTGTTTTGGTTTCTGCGTTGCAATCATCTTGCCATTTTAAAGCTCTTCTGGCGTCTGGCAAAACTTTTTATATCTTGTGACACTGTCAGCAGCTGGACCGCAAAAAGTTAGACGGCTTTTTCTGTTTGAATCTCGCTTTTGACAGAAGGATCTTGAATGTGCGGGTGACTTATCAAACATGTTGGACATAGTATGGCCCCCCGCCCTCCAAAAACCCACAACAAACCCTTTGATCTGTAAACATACTGAAGGATCTTCAGTTTTTGTAAACAGATTTTAAATGGATTTAGTTTAATCAGTATACATGCCATTTTGTAGCATATTTGTGCTTTAGAATTGCTGGTGAGAACATTGAGTTACATTTCTAAGTAGGTGTTGACTTCATTTTATAGCATCTTGGCTTGGCAGCAAGCAACGGGGCTCTTATAAGAAATGCACAGTTATAATGTCGTCTGCAGTGCCAGATTAATAACAGAAAGCAAGCAAAAAATGAACGAGCGTTTAGAGTGGCCATATTTTTATTTTGTGTGTCTGGGCTGAAGTTGAAAGGAGATGGTACTGAAGCTAAAGCAGTCATGTATTGTGGCATACCATGTAGCTGGTGAGCCAGGAGTTCAGGGTCAGATATTCTGTAGCAAAAAGAGACTGCAGAGAGTTTGGGCTAAATTCTAAGTGACATCAAAGTCCAGTGAAGGACCCTGGTGCTGGAAAAAGTCACTGTACAAGATCATGCTCTGATTGAAATGCACACTTGCCCACATTATAATGAATAAAGTTGAGTGCATTAAGTCTGTTTCAGAGTAGCTGTATTGGTAGCTGCCTAAATAAGCTTTGCGAATGAAAATGTGGTCGTCTTCTGAACTATTAACAAATGAAGTGTTTTAGATCTTAGTCTGGGCAACTAAGCTGTGTTAATTTTTGCAGTATTGTGATCTCAAAACACGCAGTGTTCAGTTCCAATTCTGCAAATCCATACTTATGTAAGTAGTTCCATTTTACTTCAGTAGGATTTCAAAGACTGGAGTTTCTAGCTTAACTGTGCATAGAACTGCAAGAGAACTGAACTTTCAGTACAGAAAAGTGCAGTGAATTGAGATACTTTAATACAGTGAGACCAGTGAAGTAGTTGGGTTGGATTTGGTGGGGGGAGGGTTTGTTTTGTTTTTGTGTCCTGTTATTTACTGCATAGGTAGTAAAAGCCATGTCCTAGTAGTCTAATATGGCACGTCTAACATGGAACTGTCACTTCTGAAGTTGGGCTCAAATAAAGAGCCTAACTTCCTAATCAAATGCATCCCTGACCAAACATTTCAAGAAGAGTATGCGTTCTAGAAGTCAATACTTTTTTCATTGACTTCTAGAATGCATGTTCTAGAAATTTGCAGGCTGTGAAACAAATTTAATTATTTTCGCTTAAATCAGTACCCTAAATTCTTTATAAAACTATTTGCTCCTCAAAAACAAACAAACCCTGACAGGATGTTTTCTGAACAGATCTTTGTGTTGTGTACTATGTGTCACAAAATTTGATAGTATTGTGCATGCCTTTCAATTGTTTAAGTATCACACTGTGGTGAATATATGATAAAGGTATCACTGTAGAAGTTGAAACCTGATTACCATGAACTCTACAGCAGGAAGTGAAGATCGTAGTACTGAAGCAGAGTGCTACTTGAAAGGGCTTATATGTATGCAAAAGTGGTGTAACTGGATATTTTGTAATTGCTGTGCAGTTTGTCAGTGTTTCTAACAAAATAATGTATGGTGAAGAACTTGAAACAAACTGTTTAGAACAAATGTTAATATTATACAAACTAAACTCTTTGCATTTATTATAGGGAACAAGCGCAGAACAGGACAATCGCTTCAGCAACAAGCAGAAGAAGCTGTTGAAGCAGCTGAAATTTGCAGAATGTCTAGAAAAGAAAGTAAGTTTAGTTTACTTTTGGGAAAGCTGGATTTGGTAAATAGTAATTTTGACTCGTAGCCGAAGTATAGAAGACGCTGCAAATGTAATGCTGGACTGTCAGGTAATTTATATAAAACATAGGGAAAGCTGTTGTCTCCAAAAAAACCAAACATATAAAAAGTATTTAGGGCATCCAAATACTCATTGGAGTATTCCCAGTTAATGAACACATGCATCTTTATAGTGTTAAAGAAAAATATTATTGAGAGGATTTGAACCCAAATGTAGCATTTGGCTTGTAAAACCTCCAAATGAACAAAATAAACTTCTAAAAACTGGTAAATGACTGAGAACTCTAGACACCTTTGAAAGTTTTATCTGGAGATATCTTCCTTGACTCTTTTTTTTTTTTTTCTTTTATTATGTTTTGGTTCCAGAAAAGTCCTTTAAAACAATTTTAATTAGGTGAGGCAGTTCCAATGGGCTCTTAGTCAGGACAAAGCAACTAAAGAATAAACTGCAATCAAGTGCTGATATTCATGTTGTGCCCTGGTAGGGATGATTTTTGTGTGGTTTGGCACCTACGTGCCTTAGCAGTGGAGTTGTTCCTTTGCTGGGGCAGGACAGAGGCTTCAGTAGTTCAGTGCCTTTTCTGTTGACCCCACACAAGATATGGCTGCTGTATCCTACCCACTTGGATTGTCACAGTAGGACAGTAGTTCTCAACCTTTTTAGACTGGAGGCACCCTTCATCTAATGCCAGCTCTTATTTTTCACTTGCTTTTTGAATGCTGAAAAATAATAGAGCTGTTGCAAAGAACTCAGAAAGACCACAACAGGCCAAGATATTCTTAACACTATAGATTGCTATTTGAAATGTCTGGGTTTATCCTGTGAATTATGTTTGTATACCTAATGGTGGCACCCTGGTTAAGAATCCCTGCAAAGCTTATGTATAAGTCTCTTAAGAGGGAAGTAACTGTGTCTATATCACAAATACTGACCTGTGATCTAAATACTGAAGAAACTACAGAAATAAGTATCTGAGAGGAACAAAAAAGTTTTATTTAGGAAGCAACACTTACAGTCTAAAGACATTGCAGGAGTTAGATGCAGGTGCCTTAAATCAGACTTTTTGTTACCAGAAGAAGAGGTTCAGATAATAACATCCTGGTTAAACAAGTAAAATGTGATGATAATGCCATTTAACTCAAAATCCTAGCAAATTCATTTGGACAAATTGTAGTCTAAAATTTTGAGCATAGTATAATAGTATACTTTAGACTTTGAAAAGGTTTGTTATTTAGAAGAGTTGTGTTAAGGAAATGTTGAGTCTAATCAAGCTGCCATTAAATCAGTGGAAAACTTGCTTTCAACTTCAGTAGGAATTGGACTGGCCCTAGCAGAATGTGAGATGAGGTGAAGTCATAGACTAAAACTGATTTGGATAAAACCCCAAGATTAAGAATTAATTATCTGTTTTTTGGAGTGGAAAGAAACAGTTTAATGCTCAGTAAATTTGTCATTAACTAAAAAATCGTAGCAAATAATACAGTGGTGATATTTTGATGATACATAGCTAACTTGCTCAAGCCTATGGAAGCAGATAAGAAACTGTAAAATGGTGCATCAAAATTATAGTACATATTACATAAATCAGTGTTAACACCTTATTTCAGCACATGTAATTTTTAACGTTTCTCAGGCAGATGTGCCAAGTGATGCATCTTTTATAAGGGACAGTCAGATCGTACCAATTCTACATTCCAGTGTAACTGTAACTTTTCAAGGAAGATGTAGAAATCAGGTTTGACCATTTAGATAGTTTGTTGGGCTACTGCATAGTAATGTTTAAAACTCAACTGTTGGATTATTTAAGCTGCTTAAAGAATGAGAATAATGCCATTATAAATTTATGGGGGTGACGTCTTCTGTAACACAAGGAAAATATCAGCCAAAACTTAGAACAACCTAATGAAAGATTTAGAGGATATAATATGGTCTTTATCATTCAGGGCACTGTTACTTTGTATAAAGAAAAATCAGTATTTAAAAGAGCTTTTCCTGTGGTTTTTCTTATAGGTGGACA
>JAGPOW010003022.1:7483145-7503145 GCA_030014935.1 Caiman crocodilus | reverse complement strand
GTGTCATTTCCATAATTGTTATATACGTGTTTTTAGTGCATTGGAAACGAGTACATGTTTTCACACACAAACTGAAGTTTAATTTTTATATGGTAGAAAAAAATGAAACCATATCCCAGTGTGAAAGCCCTATCCCAAAGAGGAGCAGAGAGAATTTAATGTAACTTTTGCAACTACATCTATATTTTATTCAATGTAGTTGTCAGATTCTAATTTGCTGTGTATTCATTGTTATATTAAAGTCAAACTGAGATTTGTGTTGCTTAAATTAGCTGGCACTAAGGAAGAGTGTTGCAAATTTGACTGAATCTTTTCAAAGTCAGGTGGATTCTCTGGGCATAGTAGTGTGTGAATTGCTAATAATATCTCATGTTTAGGTGGTTGGTTTCCAAGATAAAGTACAATAAATATTTAATTTCATAAAATGCTAGGGGATTGACTCTTTAAAGTGGTGTTTTTAGTTACCTTATGGTATTTCTTCCAGGCTAGACTTCTGAAAAGTTACTTTTTATGCCCTATTTTGGGTTCTGACTATTCCAGCTTAGCTGACATTCATTCCATACTAATAGTTTGAAGTTGGCATTTTTAAATTTGGCTTATACTGACTAGCTGCCTGTTATTTGGGGAGGGGGGTGCATGACACACAACATCAACAGATTGTTTGTTTATTGACGGTTAGTTTAGTACCATTCTCATACTTGGCTGCTAAGTCAACATGGTGTGTTAAATGCTCTCTGTGCTGTCCAAAGCCTCAGATGCATTTATCGTTCTATATATGCCCTTTCATCTCTACAAAAAGTAAGCGTGCATACATTTGTGGCAGATCCACCATCTTTCTGGTGCTATAGATGGCACAGACTGGTTCCTATTTTTAACCAGGAACTTTTCGTCATGTTTGTAGCAGTGCATGTAATGTATACAGTTGTGTGTAGCGCATAGGGGGGTCTCTTATTCTCCCAGTATTCCACCATGCTTCACTTTCCTTCCCTCCTGCCCTTCCCCAGGGTGGGGTGAGAGGGAATGTAGCTGTCCCCCTGACAGCCCACAGGGGAAGAGCTGCAGCCCGATCAGGACCTGACCAGAGGGCTCTGAAGCGTGTAAGACGCCCATAGCACTGTAATTTCTGTAGTGCTACAAAGCCTTGAAGCTGTGTTATGTGCCATTCCTTTTGCTGAATATGTGTAATTTACACGGATTTATGAAACAACTGTAAGTGTTTGTTTTAACACAAGTTTTTGGTTGTTTAAAACAAATGTTTATGGTAATTTCTGTGTGATGCTTCTCAGTTAAGCACCTAATATACTCCTAATTTAGATTGAGCAAGAGAAGTTGGCTTCTATGAAGAAGCAAGATGAGGACAAGGACAAGGATAAGGACAAAGACAAGAGGGACAAGGAAGAAAAAGACAGCAGAGAAAAACGGGAGAGATCCAGAAGCCCAAGAAGGTTGTATTTAATATAGTGGTAACTTAAAAAATGTAGGAATAATGCAAATTGTACAAACAGCTTTAAAGGTAGTGAGTATATGGCCATGGAAATTTTTATGGGAGTCAGGAAGCTTCAGAAATGCATCCTACATGTTTACAACCAGTCTGACTTATTACCATATATTGATAGAAGATAAATGAGTGGAATAGTGGCGTAAGCAATGTTTGTAATTTAAGGATGTTGCATTGTCACGGTGAGAGTCATTTTCAGTGATAATAGCTTTTGTCCAGATTTTCTGTTAACTGCAACTGACTTCATTCTAAACTTCACTGCTATAAAAAATAAATCCAGAACAATTCTGCATTTTGGTTATACAGTGAGTAGAGAGCATGGCTGTAACATGTATGGGATTTAAAGTGTATTCCCAAAAGGATGCAGTATTTGAATGTGAATTCTTCTTCTTAGACGCAAATCAAGATCTCCTTCTCCTAGAAGGAGATCATCCCCTGTCAGGAGAGAGAGAAAACGCAGCCATTCTCGATCCCCTCATCACAGAACTAAGAGCCGTAGCATCACCCCCGCACCAGAAAAGAAAGAGGAGACTCCAGAGCCAGAGCCTTCTGTAAAAGCAAAGGAAACTTTGATTCAAGAGGCAACCTCAACTAGGCAAGTACCAGAGTTGATTTTTTTACCTTGGAATTCGTTTACCATAGGGAACTCTTATTATTCTGTAGAGTAATGGAGTAATTTTAGATCTTGATGCTAGAATAGTAATGTAGAAAACAGCTACACATCAAAAAAAATTAGCCACTTTTTATCTGGTGTATGAATTCTCAAATGTCATCCTCAAGAAGATTTGTTTCCATGTGGAATACTTGAGAGAGAATCTCTGGGAAAGCAGACTGTTTCACTGATACTTAGTTGCATTATTCTAGCTGTGTCCTTTCCTTTATCAATATTCATTTAGCTTATTTCATTTTCCTTGTAATTGTTACAAGACTGAGTGCTAAGTAATGGACAGCTTCGCCATTATCATAAATGTCATCCCAGAGATACTGATTCTTTTTTTCCCCTCCCAGTGTTTCTATTTGGTTATTATTCAGTTCTGTTCTTCAGTATTTTTGTGTTCCACTGGAGATGAATGTGTGACCTATATATTGTTTTAATAACCTTATGGCAAAAAGTAAATACTTTGGACCATAAGTTGTCTGATTACACCGTGGAATTTTAATAAGATAAGGGATGGTCCACTGAGTGTGTTGCTTATGGTGAGCCTTATGAGTGAGAGCACTGGCAGAGGTTGTTTAAAAACACAATGAAGATTTTTACACATGGTACACATTTATACTGTAGGTTTTTTAATTTAACAGTGATATCCTAAAAGCTCCTAAACCTGAGCCCGTATCAGATACTAAAGAAACTTCTCCAGAAAAAAGTTTAAAAAAAGAAAAGGAGAAAGAAAAAGAAAAAGAGAAGCCTCGTCAGAGATCACCATCTCGGTCCAAGTCAAGGTCAAGGTCAAGGTCTCGGTCCCCTTCTCATTCTAGACCAAGACGGCGTCATAGATCAAGGTCAAGGTAAAGTGAATTCTGTCTTTGAAAATAAAACGATAGGAGCTGAATCAATTTTATTACGTTTTCCCAGTTACACAACTCATGGAGTTATTGTCAAAAATAGTTATAAAAATACCACCATGGTAGTCTCCTTAGATTACCAAAAATCTTTAGTCGGAGGTGAGACCACAGTGTTTTAGGTCAACTCTGAGGGAAAAGAATCACAACATACTGAACATGAGAATATTCAATAGTCCTCTGTCCTGCTGTAGGGTATATACTTAAAATATCACTCAAGCTGGGAAAGGTTACTTAATCCTGAATATGGCATTCAGCAGCTGCTGGCAATTTCACAACCTCCTTCTAAACATATTTGGATTTTAATGTCTTCTTTGGACTGCTCAGCTTATCAGAAAGAGTTTTTAGTGGAATTTGACATCCTTGATATGGCTGAAAGGCAACACTTTTATTACAGTAAAAACACAGCTTGTATGATATGCATGTTACAAAGCAACTTCCCTCTTGATTTCTTGTAAATCAAGCTACCTACAGTCAGTAAATCGTAGGAAGTTGCTGTTCATTGAATTTTTGATTGTGACAGGTCTTACTCCCCTAGAAGGCGGCCAAGCCCAAGACGACGACCCTCTCCCAGGAGAAGAAGCCCTCCAAGACGAATGCCTCCGCCACCCAGACACAGAAGAAGCAGATCCCCAGTGAGAAGGTACGAGTCTTCATTACAAAAAAAAATTTTTTTTGAAAGGTGTCACGAGGTTTTAAAAATGTGTTCATGTTACATGGCCTCAGAAGTATCTCTGAAGTGTGTTTTGTATTGTCAAAGATAACTTGGTTAATCATAGGTGGTGAGTATTACAGTATGCCAACTAATGTAAAAGTTGCTGCTTTTCGTAGCTGTAATCATAGGAGCTGTAAAATGAAACTGATTAGCATCACAATGCTTTTCAAAACATGGGTTTCAAAAGCAGTTATCTGGCATGGTATCAAAAGACCATAAATTATTTTTAAGTACATCTGATGGATAATTTTGAGCAGTTGTAAGTGGGAATGTTTGTATTTGACAATCTCCTGTAATTGCTTAAGATTTCATTATTGTTGCATTTAAGTGCAACTGGCAGTGCATTGGTTCAGGACTTAAATACGTATGATTTTATTTTTCTGGCTTAGGACCTTTCAGTGGGGGGGTGCGAAACAGGTCCTATTCAGTTCAGATTCGGCCCAAATCGGGGACAGCAATTCAGATTCAAATTCAGATTGCTGTCCCCGATTCAATTCGGCTGAATCTGAAGATCTGATGCTGATTCAAAGAATCAGCGATTTGGCCATGGACACAGCTTTAAATTGTTTTTTCTATATACCTTGAGGTAGCAGGCACGGCTTGTGATTGCTGTGGTGCTGGGCCAGATGGAGCGTCCCACAGGACCGTGGGGGGGCCCCCGCATGCTCAGTGGCAAACCCGGAAGTGGACCAGAAGCAGTCCTGGTGCTGGGGGCCCCCCCATGCCTCCCCAGCTCAGCAGTCGGCCATGGGGGGCAAATGCTTCTGGTCCACTTCCAGTTCTGCTGCCAAGCGTGCTGGTGACTCGCCTTCCCCCCCACCCCAATTCCTGTGGGATGCTCCATGTGCCCCAGCATCTCTGTGTTCACAAACCGCCTTGTACCTTGAGGTACTTAGAAAAAATAGTTAAAGCTGTGTCTAAATCCGAATTGCTGAATTGATTCAGAGGGTTCCGATTCAATTAGGAAAGATTAACGAGTCTCCTGATTCGATTCAGAATAGGAGATTTGGCCACCAAATCAGGCCAAATCTCTGTTAAATCAGATTGGCAACTGAAGCTTCGCACCGCCCTACCCTTCTGTCATTACTCTATTGTACATGATTCACTCTTGGGATGATGCAGTCAAAGTTTCACCTTTTTATTTCTCATTTGATCTACTGTTCTTTTATAAAACTGGCTTTTTAAGAACTTGGTTCAATCTCTTAATGGTCCTTTTGCTCAGGAATTTACTCTTTTGCTACTCTTTAAACAATTGTAGTAGCAAAAATACATTGTTGTTCCTGCTGCTGCGTGTATCAGACTTTCACGGTAGTGGGAAAATAGTAAACATTGGTTTTTAGCAGACGTCAGAGTGATAGAGCAATATTTTCTTTGGTGTTTTGAGCCTTGTTTTCCCTAGGTTCTCATATTTTTAAGTTTGTTTAAAAAATATTCCAGACTTACAATTACTGTAAAAGTAACAAAACTTTATTTTACAGGTTGTACAAGTACACCTTTTCAGCACGTTTTCTCGCTCAAGATAGGGTGGTTTTTTTTCAGGTTCTCAGCAATTCTGCCAAAGGTGGATTCTGCAGGTACACAGTTGCAACAGAACTTACCACAAATTTTGCCGCAGAATTCTAGAGGGCCTATCTTTTTGAGTTTTTATGTTTGACAAATCTGAATATAAACAGTTACAAATTATAACTTGCCTGACAGAATTTTTTGCTTTCTGGTATTAAATTTTTCTATAAGCATTTTCAAAACTGGTTCTTTGCTATATATGTCTGTTGAATAGATTGCTTTTGAGGTCCAGTAAATCTGCTTCTGCTGTGGAAGATTCAATAATTGAGAAGTTAGAGCCTAAATAAAACAAATGTCTCCAAAAAAACCTCAGCATTTTTTTGCAGTTTTGCAGAAAGAAAACAAAAAGGTATTACTAACAAATTGTTTGTGTGCACTTTGTAGTATGAGTTTAGTTGCCTTTACAGAGCAAGTATGTGGCGTATTTGCCAGGTTTTTTGGAAGTACTGTTGTATTTCTTGATATAAAAATGCTTGCACACGAGTGAAGTCCGATTTATTAAAACTTGCACACTTCAAACAGTGTTCTTAATCAGAATCTAATATTAACTTTGAATTTGCAGGAGAAGAAGGTCATCAGCATCTTTATCTGGAAGTAGTTCGTCTTCCTCCTCTTCACGTTCGCGATCACCACCAAAGAAACCACCAAAAAGAATTGTATCCAGTCCTCCTCGTAAGACGCGTAGACTCTCCCCTTCTGCAAGTCCTCCAAGGCGGAGGCACAGACCGTCCCCACCAGCGAGTCCACCACCAAAACCACGTAGGTCTCCAACCCCACAGCAGACGAATCGTGCAAGAAAAGGCCGTGGCTCTGTTTCTCCAGGCAGAACATCAGGTAAGGTCAAATGTGTGCATGTGTTTCTCTTTTTCCCTCCGTTAAATCATTTTGCACTTTTTCCTTCGTACAGAGCACGTCTACACTCTACCTCAGCCGCTATTGACCACGATGTAGTGTAAACATACTTGAGCTCAGCCTCATATAATAAGGAACTCCATTGTAGACTGTAAAACTCATCTCAAGACATTGAATAAATACTTGGCATAGTTAGCATGCACTGAGCTGTGCGCTGTGTTGATCTTGGCTATATTGCTAGGAACGCTTGATCTAGCTTGAAACTAGGTAACTCAGACTAGGTAACTAGCTGTCCTTTCCTACCCCAAAACTAGTCTGCCTCAAACTATTGTGTTTTCAAAGTAGAGCAGTTGTTGAATAGACATTTTATTAAATCTGGTCTTTTAATATCAAAACTCTTAATTATGTAATGTATGCTGAGATGTTAAATTGTACCATAGTTGAATTAAGTTAGTTAAAATCATGATGAGATGCATTTCCTAAAAGAAAGAATCTCTTCCAAAAATGCCTGGTAATTAAACTACAATACAATTCTAAGCCCTTGGTCACATGAATAATTTACATGGGTTTCTGTACTGATACACTGCAATCAGGGACAGGTAACTTCAGATGTGTAGATGTCCTGGGCTTGCTCATGCGATAAGAAGCATTCCTGCGCCTCCCCACAGGGTGGCAGCAGTACAGGGAATGGCCTGCTTGCTCTGAACAAATGATACCCCAGGGTAAATATGGAAAGGCAAAACCTGAGTTAGTGTAATGTACACCTGTAAAATTTTACTACCAATTCTTCCAAGGGTAATTCTCCACTAGACTGGTTTAAGTTAACTCAGTTTTGAATTTTACATAGTCTGTTCTCCATGGTGGCAAATGACAGAACAAGGAGCAATGGGCTGAGGTTGCAGCAAGGGAAGTTTAGGGTAGATATTAGGAAGAAATTTCTCACTGCAATACCCATACCTACAGTTTTGCTGACAGTACAGAAATAAAGTACAAACTTGACAAAAGAGAAATCCAAGTGTTCTAACTGCACGGCTGCTACTGAGCTGCTGAGACAGGGAAAAAACATTGTCAAAGCAATGAAACGCCTGTACCGGCAAACCACGAAGAAACTACTTGGCGACGGCGAGGCCTCTTAGAGTATACTCTTCCAGGAGTTTTGTTTTGTTATTTTTTTTCTTTCTTTCTTTCTGTCTTCCCTATCAACTGAGGTATTTTAATTATGGATTTTGGGGTCTTGTCAGAGAATTTGGGACTTTTTAAAATCGGGGGTGTGGACAGGAAACCAGGATCCCTGTTGCTTACACTAATGCAAATGTTTCATCTGTCTAAAATCCTAGGCTACATTCTCATAATATTAGTAACTTTGTGTGAGTAGGAAAAAGAACATTTTAAACTTCTCAGTTTACTGTCATTTCAGATGTCAGTAACATAGTTAATACACTTCTGTTTAAAAATGCAGTCTTCTTTCTTAGTTACAAAATCTGGCAGGAAAGTCTATAAAGTAACTCCAAGAATTGATAGTCATAAGATGGAAACTGCCTTATTTTTATGAAAATTTAATTGCATCCTTGAATGTTAATGCTGAAGTGTATGAGTTGTTTTATTTTGTTTGCAAATCATAGTTAATCAACTTTTTCCTGTGTGCTAATTTTTTGTCTTTTAGCACCTAAACATAAAAATCCTGAAAAAAGAGAGTCTCCATCACCAGCACCAAAGCCTAGGAAAGTAGAATTGTCTGAATCAGGTAATGTTCTCATTTACAATGATTTTTCTTTTAAGTAGCTTAAAAATCATAAAGAATCGTAGTAGTATGTTTCTTGTATATGCCTTGCAGTCGTTCAGACTTATTGGCATTTAAAGCAAGAGTTCTCAAGTACTCATAAGGCAAATAGGATGACCATTTTTCTGAACTCTTCCATAAGCTGTTTCAAAAACATCAGCCAGAACAAACAATACAGAGATTAATTTTAAATATGTAGACAATAAAAAATACTCTTGATCTATTGTAGTTTGACAAATAAGTATTTTATCTGACTCAGTAACTTCTTTGTAAACTGAAATGTGGTTTTCAAATCTGCATATATTTTTCAGAAGAAGATAAAGGTGGTAAAATGGCTGCTGCAGATTCTGTGCAGCAGAGACGTCAGTACAGAAGGCAGAACCAGCAGTCTTCATCTGGTACACCACTACTTTGTAATTCTAATAAGATACTTTTAATTAATTTTATTCTGAACACTATTTAATTTAATTCTTTCAGTAGTACCCAAGTCATGCTTAAAATCTTATTAATTGGTGCATGCTACAATGAAGTTATAATTTTTGTGTTAAATTTGCTTCATTTACCATAATGAGAAACTTTATTTGCTAATTAAATATCCCAAGAAAATCAGAAAGCCAAAATTAGGAAAGTTGCACTGTGTATTTGTTGCCATGTTCATATCTTTAAAAGTTTTTTTTAAACTTAACTGTAGTGTCTGCTGTCAGAAGGGTTGTTTTTCAAGATTTAGTTCTCTGCTCGTGTTGAGTGGCTCTTTAGCTTATAGTTTGCTTAACTTTTCTTCTCAGAAGTCCATTTTACATCTGGGTTCATAGCTAGCCTTTTAAATTATTCTCATGATAACTGCAGATTGAAGGCTTGTTAACATACTGTTGAGGGCAAACTCATTTAGCTCATCCTTTGACTTTTCAAGCAATTCATGGGCATGTGTTTTGTGTTCTGCAACAGATACCTTTTAAATTGAAGCCTTTCAGCAAATTTCATACAAATTTCTATGAGTTTACTTAAAGAAATTTTAAACCAGTTATTAAATTATTCCAAGGTTGGCTTTAGCCCTTTATGGGAGAGGATTATCTGTTTTTAAAAGTATTATGAAAGAGAGTATTCCCTTTGACAGAAATAAATTAGACTTAGTTCTTGTCTACACTTAACAATTAATTCAAAGACAGATCTTTAGTTCACCTAGTGCCGGTTTGTTTAGGCAACCCCTAAAACTGACTTGCAGTGAAGAGTGATTTGTTTTGAAACTGTGGGTTTTATCTTGCTGTCCTGGTGCTTCTTTCTACCATACTGATGCTGTCTGCAAGTATGAAAAATAAATAACATGACAAGAAAAGAGGGTTTACTTTAAGAATAAAGCCATATCTATTGTTCAGCTATTAATTATTCAAGAATAAATTGTGTAACAATTTTCAGTGATAAATTCTGTATTTATAGACTCTGGTTCATCATCTTCCTCTGAAGAGGAACGGCCTAAAAGATCAAATGTAAAGAATGGTGAAGTGGGTAGGCGCAGGCGACACTCGCATTCACGGAGTCCATCACCTTCTCCGCGAAAACGACAAAAAGAGTCTTCCCCTCGGTAAGCGCCCCAATTTGGGACAGTGATTCGATTTGTTGATTTGGATTCAATTTGGCCAAATCCGAATCTGAAGATTCACTGCTGATTCAGAGAATCAGCGATTCAGCTGTAGACACAACTTCAAATGTTTTTTTTTACATACCTCAAGGTACCAGCACGGTTCATGAACGCTAAGATGCTGGGCACGTGGAGCATCCCACAGGAGTGCTGGGGGGCCCCCCCACTTGCTTGGTGGCAAACCCAGAAGTGGATCAGAAATGCTTCCTATCCACTTCTGGGTCTACCAGGGAGTGCATGGGGCGGGGCCTACTCCCCAGCCTGGCTCAGTGATCAGCTACAGGGGGACCCTGGGTACCTCCCAAACACAGGAGGCACCAGTTGCCAAGCTTGGGGGGGGCCCTGGCGTGCTCCCGGGCAGACCTGGAAGTGCTTCTGGTTCACTTCTAGGTCTGCTGCCAAGCATGCTGGGGAGACCCTGCACTCCTGTGAGGCGCTCCATGCACCCCAGCATCACAGCATTCAGAAGCCCCTCAGTACCTTTAGGTATGTAGAAAAAACATTTAAAGCTGTGTCTACAGCCGAATCTCTCCAAATGGATTTGGAGGGTTCCGATTTCAATTCGGAGAGACTAAAGGGTCTTGATTCAATTCAGATTTGGAGATTTGGCCACTGAATCAGGGTGAATCAAGTTAGGGACCGAAGCTTTGCACAGCCCTAATATATAGGTACATACTCCATAGCTTAAAAATGGGCTGCTCCTTTGTGTTACGTTTACGTGTATTGGTTGCAGACCCTCAGCAGAAATAGGGGGTGGGGGCTGGGATAATTACTGTCCAGATGTTGTACAGCCCGAGTAAAAAGTAATCTTCACACACATTTTAGATCTTAGGGATGAAAGCTTAAAACCTTGATATTAGCAGTAAGCTTTCTTTATAATGCTAGGACCTGATCTAAAATCTACCAAAGTCATTGACTTCGGTTGGTTTTAGACCCCTATCCCTAGAGTTTAATATAAGGAGCTAGTACAGCAGGATTAACTTGATCTGGGCCTTGAAACTTATGAGTTATGTTTGTATTTGCCTCTGACCTGTGGCAAGCGGAAATTATGACTTTTGTTTTTTCTCCACTGCTGTCAGGATGCAGATGGGAAAGAGGTGGCAATCACCAGTGATTAAAAGGTTGGTTAGATATTAATCTGTTAGAATTTTAAATTTAAGATCTTTTAGACAAGCAATACTTTTGTCACAGGTGGTGAGCACAGCTTCCCTTTCCCCTGCTCAACCTGCAGGAAGATAAATCAGATAAGAAGATAATTGGCCAAGGAAATTCCAGCTGCCCACTTCCACAGTTTTTTTTAGTTTTTTACAAGTGACGTTTTAACATCCTCCCTATTTCCCTAGTTTAATAACAATTTTTGTAATTGGTGAAATAAGATCCAGTATGAGGTTCTTACCTGCACTGCTATAAAAAAACTGTTTCCCTAAATTGCTCCTCTTACGCAATGTAGCTTGCTTGATTCTTTTCTTATGCTGCTGAAGCATTTGTGAATGGTATGGGAAGGTAGCTTTCTTATTGCCACTACTAACCAGAAATTAACTACAGTGTAAGACGTAACCTTTCTGAGCCAGATTGTGACTAATTTCTGCCTTTAAATGCTGAGTGTGCCTGTTTGAATTTGCCAGTCTTCAAAAGATAGTGTATAAACTCCTTGAATTTGCATACAATTTTCATAATTTTAAACCAGAATAAATTCAGCTAAGGTCTTAAGGTATCTGGGTAAACTATGTTCCTAGTCTTAGTTATTCTCCATGTTAAATGTTGAAGGTGTGACTAGATAGTATTATTAGTTTGGCCCTGATGCTTGAAAACAAATGGGTATTCTTTAACTCATGTGAGTTCAGGTATGTGGTTTCATGAACAGAGTTAGTTGTGAAGCATCTAATATACCGCTGTGGAAAAATAAGGGTATTTTGAATTGCATTTTAACCAGTAGGTTATATTAACTGAATATCTTGTTTGTTTGAAGCTGTCCTGCTGTAACTTTTTTTTGTTACTGGTCTGTCTTTGCATTTTTATTTAACTTGAGTCATGGAAAAGCTCTATTTTTTTTTCTTGCACAGATTAAGCTGATTAAGATTTTCTAATATTCTGGAAGGACTGTATTTGGCACATTTTTCCTCCTTAGAAATAACTTGCAAACCTTTTTCTTTACAGCATAAAGAACCTAGTTTCTGCTCCAAATACTTTATATTAACAAAGGTAGTACTTCAGTCTCTCCTCTTTTTCTATTTTTCCCTTTGCCTGCACTCACTGCAGTGTTAAGTTTGCTGGTGGTAGATGCATCTGCTTGGAATTGGTTGGTATCTCTGTGCCTCTGAATTTGTAAACCATTTAGGTATCCTGGTACAATAATATATATTTTCTTAGTCTGAGTTTTAAAAGCTTGTATGATAAGGCAAAAAGACTACAGCTTCCATGCCATACTCTGAGAAAACTTGGCAGTTTCCCTTTGGTCTTGTGGACGTAATCATTGTTAGACAATATTAGTATTGTAATAGAATCCCCATTGGAAGAAGTGTTTGAAATAGCTAAATACTGCATAGTTTTTGGGGATAATGACAACAGCTGGAAAAATTTAAGCCATTGAGTATTAGATTCTTTTCAGCTACTCTTCTCATTATAGCAGGAGGAGGAGAAGTCCGTCACCACCTCCGGCCAGAAGACGACGCTCACCTTCCCCGGCCCCTCCACCAAGACGGCGCAGATCACCATCGTTACCTAGGCGAAGGTAACTATTGAACTGCGTTGATTGCTTTCTATTATACTATGTTTGTAGAGCTGTATAACTATATACTAAATATTTTCTTTGGGTATGGTTTAGCTGGCAAAGTCCTAAATGATGTAGCAAGCAAGTGCTCTTATTTTCTAATATGGAAATAACTGTTCATTTGAAGTATGCTCCAATATTCTTAACTAAATACTGTTTAAGAATATTTTAAAAGTGGACCATGGGAGTAAAATCTTTCCTTTGATCCAAGTGTGTTTCTCTGGCTACCATAACAGCTTCTAAACTTGTATTTTTAGGTCTCCATCGCCACCTCCACGTAGACGCTCACCTTCTCCCAGAAGATACTCTCCTCCAATACAGCGACGATACTCTCCTTCTCCTCCCCCGAAGAGAAGAACCACTTCTCCCCCTCCCCCGCCAAAGCGAAGAGCATCACCTTCGCCACAGTCGAAACGCAGAGTCTCACACTCTCCTCCACCAAAACAAAGAAGTTCTCCAGCTGCAAAGAGACGTTCGCCATCTCTATCTTCCAAGCATAGGAAGGGATCTCCCCCCAGCAGGTCTAATCGTGAAACCCGATCCCCCTTACAAAACAAACGGCATTCACCTTCACCACGGCCTAGAGCTTCCCATACCTCTGCAAGTCCACCACCGCTGCGAAGGGGAGCTTCATCTTCACCCCAGAGAAGGCAGTCTCCATCTCCAAGCACTCGACCCATCAGAAGAGTGTCAAGAACCCCAGAACCCAAGAAGACAAAGTAAAAAAAATAAAATAAACTAGCTTATAGCTATGGAAAGTAAAACTAGTTTAAAGCAAGAGAAGAGCCACCCACGGCTCTGTCCTGATCCTAGCCCCAGGCTCCCATTTGCTGTCCTGACTGGGCAGTGCCTACTGCTGCCTCGGTGCCCCCCCACCCAGGGCCTTGTTCTGCGCCACACCTCTTCCCCTCCCAAGCCCCCAGACTACCAGCAGGGTGCTGCTCTCCAAACTGCTGGGCAGAATTCCTGGCTGCCTCCATGCTGTAATTGCATGCATGCACATGACATTTATAGGTAGCATTATCAACTACACCAGCAAAAAAAGCCAATAGTCAATAATGTTAATTTTCCTTTTAATTGGTGCTAATCTGATATGCAACTGATATGTTGGTGCACCTCTAGCTGTTGTCTAGGGAAAGATACTGAGATTCTTGGAAGTTGGCTGTATCTTCTTGGCGTGCCATTTTGCTGTGCCTAGTAATGTCTTGGATCTTCCTTTCTGTGAGCATTTTGTGATGCTACAGCTAACTGAAGCTGAATTCTAACAAATCAAAGGCTTAACCAGTTTTTATTTTTAAGGGCATCCACACCAAGTCCACAGTCAGTGAGAAGAGTGTCTTCATCCAGGTCTGCATCAGGATCACCTGAGCCAGCACCTAAGAAACATCAAGCTCCTCCATCCCCAGCTCGGTCTCGGTCCCCTTCCACTAACTGGTCTCCACAACCTGTGAAAAAGGCTAAAAGCCCCACGCAGAGTCCATCACCTGCAAGGGTATGTGTTTTCTTCTAATAAAAATCCTACTGATGTAGAATAGGCATGGGGGGCTTTTGTCAAATGTATGACAAGTTGATCCTGTTAATGCTTGCTTGTGGTCCTTGGGCAATCCCAACCCATTCCATAGTGCATTAAAGTACCTTTTAAATTATGGGATAGTAAAAGCTGTTCCATTAAAATAAAAGTTTTTCATTTGGTCCAAAATGCACTTTAATGTCCAGATTTAATCAGCATTTCAGCTTTCACAGTTACACATGCTTTTAAAACAATGTATATAACCTCATTGATGATGGTCAGTGGTACAGAGCAGCAGCCGTACCAGGAGAGACTGAAAGTCTGGGACTCCTCAGCTTGGAAAGAAGCTGATGGGGAGATATAATACAGGTCTATTAAGCCATGCAGGGTGTGAACAAAATGAACAGGAACTCCAGTTTAAGATTCAGATCAGTAGAACTAGAGGTGCTCACTGAAATTAGGAGATTCGTATGAAACAAATAGGAGGGAAGTACTTTTTTTACTCAGTGTACAGTTAGTGTTTCTATACAATATGGTAAAATTATGCACAATTTGTAGAAGGTATGTTGTTTTAATTAGATTATTGATATTATTAAGGTCCCAAATCATAGTGAGGCCACGTTTTACTAGGACCTGTAAAATTTGAGACCATTACTATTCTGAAGACCTTTTGGTTTTAAAAGAAAACGTAGAATATAGACAGAGTAATGGTTCTTGACAACTACAAGTCATGTCGCACTTCAAGGGCAAAACTTCCATATGTGGTGCTAGTACAGGGGTTTTCAACCTTTTTAAATAGGTGTACCTCTGGCAGTCGGACGCGGAACAAGGGGTGGTAGGGTGGCACACAGTTGGATGCAGAGCAGTGGCAGTGTGGGGTGGTGGGAAGTAGCAGTGGCCACCATGTGAGCTTCCCCGCCTCCTGCCCACCCGTGCCTACCCCTTAGGGCCCTCCCAAGTACCCCTGGGGATATGTGTACCCCCAGTTGACAACCCCTGTGCTAGTAGAAACATTGTTGACTGGCAGTGACTGGTCAGGTGGCTAACTGGAGACTATGGAGTTTTATCTCTGGGCAAGCAGTGTGTTCTTGTGCATTGGGCGCTGGAATGGAATACAAAAAACCTTTCCAGACGTGCTGCGCTGTACACTAGTTGTAGATGGAGTTTAATGTACTTTTTTAAATCCCTTTCATTTTTACCATCTGTAGAGCTCTTAGTTGTATTGCTGCAATAAATTGCTTCTAAGCTCTTAATGCAAAACAAGCATGTCGCTTCCCAATGTAGATTATCTTTTTTTTGAGCTTGAATGCTTCTGCTAAGAAATGAGTTTGGTATACGAGTTGTTTGATTTTTTTTTTCCTGAGTCCATGTTGAGTTTTTGTGGGGTTTTTTGTTTTGTTTTGGGTTTTTTTAGTTATGCACATAAATTGCACTGACCTGCACAAAAGAATTTATTTGAATCCCTTTAAACAAAGTAAATAAAAAAGCTGGCACGCCAGGCATAAAAATCATATGTATTGCTCCTTACAGAATTCTGATCAGGAAGGTGGGGGGAAGAAGAAGAAGAAAAAGAAGGATAAGAAACACAAAAAGGATAAAAAGCACAAGAAACACAAAAAACACAAGAAAGAGAAGGCTGCTGCAGCAGCGGCTGCTGCTGTAGTGGCAGCTACTACCACGTCACCACAGGAGGACAAAGAAGCAGAGACAGAACCTAAGAAGGTTGGTTGTGGTCTTTAATGTTGAAATAGCCCCCAACCCTATGGTTTCAAATGCAGTGGAATAACAACTTTACAGGCCTCATTATTAACAGGAGGATTGGACAACAGTGTTCAGATTAGTAGGGCCTATATCAAGCTGCCACTTAGTTCAGATGCCCCTTCTCTATCCTAGTTTTGGGATATAGAGGAATGCTCTTGAAGAATTCTACTTACGGGTGAGTAATTCTAGTTTCCCTTTCTTTCAGTCCTCTGCTTGTGAGAGGCTGTTAGCAGATGCTGAAAAAAGGGGACTGGCAGTATAGATGAGATCCTCAGGGCGGGGAAGTTCAAGAAATAGTAAATTTCCTCATTTCTACCCTGGAAAAATGTAATCTATCATATAAATGGCAATGCTTGTATTATTATTTTAAAGGTAATCATTTAAAAAATTGCCATTTTTTTCAAATATTAAAAGTACAGGTATCCTAAGACTTTAAGCAGGTGCTGCTTCACAGACCTACAGAGATGGTTTATTTTCTTAATTCTGTAGGATGGTTTGTATATGCTTTCTGGTGTGTTTGTCGACCAGGTTTTGCACCATTGAAATTTTGAATGCAAACTTGACTTTATGCATCTACAGAGAATATAGAAAGCAGCTAAATGGCAAAGATCGTTCATATCTAACGTCTTCAGGACCCAACATGTTTTCTATATAAATATGCGCGCTTTTTAAGTCCTTCTAAAAATTACACCACCAAGTTGGAACAAATAGTTAACTTTAGCCAATATATTATTTGATGTGCTTCAAACTTCTTCTGACTAAATGACAGGATTCTAGCATGTCAGCTGGCTTAGAGTCAGAAAACTGTATTGAGATCCTGTGTTAGTCTGATATGAAACTGCAGTAAAAATGGTACTGTATCAGTTTCTATTACCAAGTGTAGTTGCAGAAATAACTACTTTATTTTTTTTACTTTAAGGAGACTGAAAGTGAAGCTGAAGATAATCTGGATGATCTAGAAAAACATCTGCGAGAGAAGGCACTGAGATCAATGAGGAAGGCACAAGTGTCACCACCGTCTTAGGCTGAAACCTTTGATATATGTACATTTTATTTGGTTTGTACTCAGAATTCAATTTCAAATTGCTAAAACGTGTTTGAGCTTTAGAATATAACATTTGTTGTAATTGCTAGGTTGAGGTTCACCATGTAAAAGGGCATGGATTTACATTACAAAAGGCGTCCACAGTGTACTAGTGACATTCTTTCATTGACAGCTGACGTTATTTCCTTTAGAGTAAGAAATTTTCTTTAGAAGCAGTAAGATTTTTTTTTTTATAGGTTTTAAACATTGTTGGCAACTCCGCAGTTTCTTTAAAATGACCAAAATGTATACAATATTTACCAAGTTCACGTTTCAGAGTTTATTGCATCTACTTGCGTTAAACTACCAACCTTTGTGGGTTGTAGACTTACCCAGAAGCAAAACCACTGAATTATCAAAGGTGTACATACAGATATTTTAATGCCATAATCTTTGTTCTTTAATGTTGCCTGTATAGCCTCCATTAAAGTGAATCAAGAATAGAAATTTAGAATGGTACATAAATGAAAGCATATTGTTTGCCAGGACACTGTGGGTTTATATTGATGTAACAAGTTGATTTGGAACACTGGAATTTCATTTGTATTCTTATGTTCTTTTTTTTAAAGGGCAATTTCCATGATCAGCAGTCCCAGGAAAGTTCCTTCAGTTACATAAATTTTATTTGTGAGATGATGTCGTTGCCCCATTCATAATTCTTGTCTCGTTGCGGTTCTTCTGAATGATATTCTTTCAGAGCTGTGGTCTTTGAAAACCTGGAGAGCCTGAATTTTGGATATTGTCATGTTTTCACTGTTTTTTGTTTTTGTTTTTTTAACTAAAGCTATATAAAGCTTGTGGATTAAACAAAAATAAATTTCTAAATTTAAAGCAGTGCTGACAGTTTTTCTACCCAAGTTAAAATTGCTACTTCCTCTTGTACAGAATCAACAAAAATATAGATATGGAAAAACTAAGGTGTTCGACATACCGCATTTTGCAAAAATAAAAAATAACCCTGAATCTGTTAATCGGGGGTCCTATAGACTTTTTTGTAAAGCTAGCATAAAATTGACCTGACCAGCCCTCTTTTGTGATGCTTTTTATGGGGAAAAAAAAAAAAAAGACTTTCAAAATCACTTGCTGTAGGAAGTAGAATATTGCAAGGTGATGGGAGAATGTAAGATAAAAAAGGAGAAATTTATATTAATTTTGTTTTAGCTTTACTGCATACTTACATGTGTGAAGTTAAACATGCAACCCCTGAAATTGGAATGCGTTGATGGCACACTCAACTTCAAAACTAACTTACTAGATAGTAACTTGGGTTTCAACTAAGATGGTTTAAATGCTTTTGCTCTGACTCTCACTTGTGAACAATTTTGTTTAATTTTAAGTATAGATATTTTATGACCACTTTATTTGAAGTCAGTCTGATTTTCAAAATATACATGATACGCTCTAGATATGTAAAGGTGAGGAAAACCTGCACATTATGTTTGTATCTCTTTTAACTGTTGAAGTGCTTTAGCATGCTGTAATCTTAGTTAACCAACACTTAACTCAAGGAAGCAACAAGTCAACATTTTTGTGTACAAACATGCATTTAAAATGCTCCTGAATTTGATAGTTATGATGTGGCAGACTGTAACAGATGCTTACCATACTACTCCAGTGATGTGTTCCCTGTATGCATACTGTGACCACTCCTAAAAGCTGAGTCGTGCTTCCTTCATTCCAGCAAGGAGTTAAGCTGTTTTTCTCCCATCTGTTTTTTTCATATTCTTCATCTCTTCTAGCTCAAAGTCTTTGACAGATTTTAAGTCTTGTTAAACAGCTGGTTCACTCTGCTTAAGAAGTGAAAAGTTTGTTTGACTAGCCATGTGCTGACTCTGTTTTTCTGTTCCTCCATAACTCCACCAGCGCTCCTTGCGGGGGGGCTTCGCTATTCCTTCTAGGCAGGTGCACCCACAACACATCCATTTGTTGTCAAAATTGTTGGAGGGTGCCTGAGACGCACAATTTCAAATGAGGGCAGTAACCATTAATTACCTCCTTTGTCTAGGAGAACGCACATGACTATTAGGTTAACTGAACATTTCAGTGTGGCAAACAACTAGTTTGCAGTGGAAAAACCTTTGACCTAATATCTTCATAAGAAGGTAGTAGACCAGCTTCAGGGCATCTTCTGGTGTTTAGAAATGCGCACAATCAGACTTAGGCCTTGAAATGTTGTAGGTTCCTTTTAAAATAAATATTGAAATAATGAGTTTAGTTTGTAACCCCCTCCTACCGCCAACTCTCCTTTATTTGCTCCTGCATTTAATTGTGGTATTTCTGTTAACTGTATTTTATTCCAAGTTCATTTCCTACAGAATCGTTTGACTTAGTTTGTCGTTTTCAGTCTCCATGTATTTATTTTGGAACTGAGTGATTGTACCAAGCACCTGACTTGCGTCACTGAATTCTGTTTTACTTGTTTTAGAACATGTAGATCACTCCGTCTGTATCTGAAGCCAACCGTGTCCGATCTGTTCACAGCAGGATTACATCGGTTGCCCTCTAGCCTCTGCTCTTAGTCCTGTTTGTAATGCTGCAGCTCTTGTTCATAAAATGGCTATAAGGGATGCTGTGGCCCTGCCGCTTACCACAGTGTTACAAGATTTGCCTGCTGTGTGTGTTAGCTTAGCTGCCAGCGCGTGCTTGCTTAGGAGTCTTGTTGAGCAAAGTTACGGTTCTAAAATAGCAGCTGGATTGTTGTAATTGAATTGGTAACAATTGGGTTTCTGGAGTAATTAGAATTCATCACAGAGAAAACAGCTCCATTGAATGCTCTTAATTGAATGAAAGTCAACTCATTGTAGTAAACCGAAGGATGAAGGTGAGAGTCATGGGGGGTTAATGTTGCGTTTAGCAAAAGGAAGAATCAAGCCCTGTAAGATGCGTGTGTCCACTACTGCTGTGTGCGCCTGTCTGAAGATTTGAAGGGCACAGAGATAAGTTACTTTAAAATATCATTTACTTGCTGAGAGAGAGTACTGGTACGGACCAAGTTTGTTAGGATTTATTTTTGTGTGTGAAGTTAATGTATTAGTTTGTTGTTCTGTTGGGTTTTTTCTGCACAAGGACTCCTGTGGCTAGAAAGCATCTAATGCACTTTGAATGCTAATATAATAAATGATAAACAAGTGTGCCCAGGCAGGGCTCTGCTCAGAGCTATTACTGTACATTTTTGCACAGTAAAACTAATTTTTATTCAGCTCCACACAGTCTCTTGGAAATGAGTCTGCTGGAGAGGTCCAGGACTGGAGTAGCAGGGCAGGTGCAAGTT
>JAGPOW010003022.1:7445081-7480774 GCA_030014935.1 Caiman crocodilus | reverse complement strand
TCTAAGGAGGAGATGAAAGCAGAGCTGGTCCTTCCTGCCGTGGTCTCTGGTAATTCGTGTTGAACTTGCAGTTGAAATTCACCAGGTGGTGCAAGGATGTAACTGAGCGTGTGCTTGTTCTCAGTGCTCGTGCCTTAGGAGACTAGAACTTGGTTCAGGGCTAACGAATGGCATGATTGAGAAACATTTAAAAAAATTGGAACTTCATTTAAATCCAAAATTATTTCAGTCCTTTTTTACGAATAAGCCACAATGAAAAATCTGAAGTTGACAAGCCAAGTTAAAGTCTCATTTACTGTGATTAGTTTACTGAAAAATTAGAATAAGAAAACTTAGAAAGTTAATAAAGTGAACATAAATGTTGTAACAGGGATGCAGTGTTCATTTGGACACATCCTTTTACCTAGAGACTGAATTGGAAGAGAGGAGAAAAGTTGGTGAAAGTAAAATACTTCAGCCCTCCAGAAGAGCAGGAGGATCAAAACTCCTCCCAGAGAAAAAAAGTTAAATTTGGTAGATGACTCATGAACTATTTATTTAAAAACTGGCCTATTTGACAAGTAATAAAGAAAATTGTAGCTAGCTACATCCACCCGTCCATCCAAGCTTTGGTCGCCGATTCAATTCGGAGAAAATCTGGCCTGATTCGGAGGCTGAATCCTTGAATCTGAATCAAACTGGGAGACCCATAACCTGTGAATCGATTTTGGAGGTTGGGCAACTTGGAAGACGGTCTGACTCGCCAGGTGCCTGTCCATCGCCCCCTGACGCCTCCACTTCCATTTGCACTGACTGGCTCTCTTGCCTGCATTGCATGCCAGCTCCTGGCTTCTTTGTGTTCATTCCATGCAGGAAGAGTGCACACACCAACTGCAGGTGCTTCCTCAGCCTGACAAAGGCTTTTTAAATCCAAAAGCTTGCTACGAGAGATTTCTCCAACTAACTCACTTGGCCTAATAAAAGATACCAGATCGACCTAAGGCACCATGCATGTCTGCAACATAATTGGCATGGGTATAAAAGAATTCAAAAAATTCTGACCATATTAATACCTATTTTATTCCTCTGGACAAATTGTAGACAGATAGTACTGTCTAACCAAAATTAAACTCTGACAGCGAAGAAGTGGACAGGTCAAGCACTTCCTGTGCTTCAGGGTTTAGGAGAACATTAACAGTAGCTGCCTGCCTTTTTAAAAGACAAATGTGTTAGTATGCCATCCATCAATTATGCCTACAATTCTTTCAGGTTGTCTTTGTGCACTTTAACCAAATCCTTTCCACATGCAGTTTAATCTAACTTTTTTATTCGCAATACACAAGGTATGACATGTATCTTTCGTTATCGTTTTTAAAACAAAATGTAAGTCTGGCCAAATGTGAATAATTGTGTAAATGTGCACAGGAGCCATGTATCCTCTGGGTTAGCAGAAAGAAGTATATTTAGCAGTAAGGCTGTATCAAGTTGTAAATCAACATGTTTTCCACGGTTAAACTAGGCAATTGGATGTATTCTTAGGAAACAAGCCTCTTGTTTTGTACACGTGGTCTTAACAGCGTGCATCCTGGCACAAGGTAAGAGCACAGCTCTGCATCACGTGGTGCCATTTACATTGGATGTCACGGACTTCGTGACTGCTGGCACGACCCAAAATACACTCCAGACTGAGCACTATTCGGAAAGATGAAAGGGATATTTTGTATGGCCTGTGGCTGTCGCTAATAACGTTTTGGCTATTTTGATTATTAACAGTAATTGGCTTTATCCTTTAAGAGGCTGTGGATGACTTTGAGGTTAGAGTAACTATTTAAAAAAACAACAAACCTGATCACTTTTATGAATAACTTCCACATACATAGACTGCCTGGAAAGGAGATTCAAATCCCATCAAAGATTGATTGTCTGTCTGTCAGTTGGGTTTTAATTCAGCAAGTGAATGGACTGGTGATGCGAGAGAAAATTACTTTTGTCACTGCAATGATATATTTTTTTAATGAGACAGAAATGGGTCTGGCACCTTTCCAGCTTATTAAAGTCTTTGTGAATCCACATGTGCCAATACAAAGGGACAAGGAAAGAAATTTCTATTAAGTGTTTGGCTGGCAAAGCTGTTATTGAGCTGTTATTTATTTTATGTATTACCAGCATGTGAATGAATCCCATTATTTCTATTAAAGACTAAAGGGAGCTGTTCTCACAACTGCTGAAGAACTTGCACTTGGCTTTCAAATGTTCAGCCCCTCTGTCCAGATGAGGAAAATGGACAGGACACCTCTTATATGTTGCAGGGATGAATTGCGAACAGCCATTTGACAACAAGAGTTTTAGCTACTTTCTGTATCTATAGACTACGCAAGAGAGACTCCCAAGGGGAAGTAAGGCAAGAAAGAGATGCTGCAAATTACTGCTATGGCTTCAGGACCAAAGCAAGTGTCCGACTCACAAAGGTGGTTACTGTAATATCTCATGGAAGGGCCTCTGGAGGGAAACCTGGTCATGCTACGTGCTGAAAGGATATGCTCATTCATTGTAGAGCGTGTTTAGCTACAACACAGAAGGGACCTTGTCTCAAGGTCAGAAGTGCATCTTAATGTAGAATTGCTTCTTTCCAGCCCACTGGTTTCTCACTAGGTATCTTGAAGCCAGTGTTAGGATTGCACAAATTTGTTCCCTGTAGGGTTACTCAGGAGCCTTTGGCTGTGTGTATTCACTTTGTTAATGGGAGGGCTCGCCATCGTGCCCAGGTGTCACGCTAATGAGGGTGAGGAGGGGGTCCCTAGGTTGTACTCCTGAGACAGGTTAAAGTTTGCTTTTACAATTGAGCAATGCGTACAGGATTCATTATAAAATGCTCTGTCGTGACTGGTTTTCTGGGACAGACCCCCCCTTTTTTTTTTAAAGGGGTGAAGAAAAGACTGCATGTACTGAGTTTGGGAGGGGAAAGCGTACACAAATGGACACAGACGTGCATTGGGAACAGATAGAGGGTTATAACTGCTGCAGTCTCTGCACTCTGGTTCACGTTCTCTCCTGCATGACTATTTCATATTAATTCTCTCTTCCCCTTGCTCTCGGTCATCGCCTGGGCAACGTGTGTCATAGGCCTGGCCTGAGACATTACTATACAGCTCTAATGGAGACAATGACTTCATCTCCTGAATACAGCTCTTGTGAAATCACAGGCTGGCAAAACATCCCCCCCCCACCAAGAAATGCCTGTAACACAGCGAAGGGACTTGCAAATGCTTCAGCTGAGCTGTCATGGCTGAAAAGAAATAGGAAGATCAAAGAACGGCCCTGAAGAGAACAAATATCTCAGCAGCACCTCACACTCCTTGCTCATGTACCGCTGTCGCAGGTGAGCTCAACGAGGTAAGTGCAATTCTTGGAAAATATAAAGGCCTCTGTGCCCTGAGCAGGGCTAGCTTGACCAAAGTAACCAGCTTACATACAGGTGTGTGTAATGCCCACAGCACTGCAGCGTGAGCCCGGGATGACTGGCTCGGAGGATTGGTAGTAGGCCACAAAACCTTTCCCCTCTTGGCTGCTGGTTCAAATCCTATCCCCATTGGTAATGACTGAACGTTACCATCTCATCGTTATGATGAAATGAGTGCTTCCCTTTACAGCTCCGGGTGCAGACTTCATGGTGGGGCTCGAATGGCTTGTACAATCGTTTGTGCACGTCCTAGTCCCGTCGCGCACGAGGTCTCCAGGCGTTGGTTGTCTCTAAGCCCCAGCAGATCTCTCCATCGTGACGTGAGAAATAATAGACCCTAGAGAGAAAAGACACGTTTGGCCCATAATGGCTCCTGCTACTGCAGCTTCATTGATTTGTCTTCAAACATTGGTCTCGCTTTATAATAAGATTCTGTTTAAAAAGGATCAGTGTTACAAGCATGTTAGGTGGTTAAAAGGACAGCACCTACAGGTGTTAAAGGTTATAAGCAACCCATTGATCTACTTGATGCTATAACAATTAACTTAATCATTTACTCAGACATCCAGTATACACTTAATAATTAAGGATGAATCAGCTGGCTGGCTAACAGCAGCCCAGGAAGGACTGATGTCATGCCAGAATCTGTTTCAGGGTAGGCCTCAATTTGTTGGGTAAAATGAACATTTCAGCAAAATATTCAGCAAAATGCCAAAATATTGTTTTCTCTGCCCAATGGGAGCTGCTGTTCCCAGAGATTTTTCTCCTTCCTCTCTAAGCTCTTCCAGATCCCTGCCCTGACGCAAGAGACTCCTCTTGGAGCCTGCCGACTTCCTGCAGTTCTTAACAGTGCAGACCCTGGGGGTGGGAGTCGCCCGATAGCTTGTTCTGTCCCTTGCTCTAGGGCCCACCCTGCAATTCTTTAGCAAGGCATCGTGCACCCAAGTCCGAGAGCAACGACCTAATCCCCTGCAACTCCTTACGTACCCACGTCTTCGCCTGTAAAGTCTCCCTGGCTTTTAAAGTTCCCTTTTCTTGATTCATGTCCGGAACTATCACCATCTAGACAAGTCTGCAAAGCCCAGCGTCTGTCTGTGCCTAAGCTGCAAACCACGTGCTGCCCCACCAAAGTCACCTGTGAGGCCCGGTAGGGTAGTTAGCACTGACTCGGGCACCTCCACATGCCTCAGGGTAGACACGTCCTTAATTTCTTTTCTGCACAGTAGCTCTGTTTCAGGAGCAGTAGACAGTTCCCCCACCCCTAATCAGCCGTAGGGGACTCTCCAGGGGGATGTGGATTTGTATCCCCTCCTGCTGAGGGAAGTATTGAATTTGGGCATCCTACTTCCTAGGTGCCGAGCTCTGGAATAGAGCACGGCTATTTTAAGAATGGCCCTGGGATACCTTGCAGTTTTATGGAGGTTTTTTTCCATTCTGCCAATTTTCCTTATCTCGTCTGGCTCCCTTTCCTATGGTTTGTTTTTTTTTTCCTCTCTCTGCTTTGCTCATGTGTCTGACTTCTCGTTCAGCATCAGCATCTTCTAACGTGATTTGAGCTGTGCTTGTAGCTCGGTTGCAACAGGAGTTGAGCCTTCCCTGACAGGTAGTGCCTAAGGTAAAGGGACTTGCTGTAAATGGATCCTCGTTCCTTAAAAGGAGTGTCAGGCTTTACGGTCATTTGTAACAAAGCTAACAATTCCTTTATTCTCACAGTAACAGCTAATTGGCAAAAGGCCTTGGTGAAAAATCACACGGGAGCATCTGACAATGGGAAACGCTACATTTATTGAACACCGAGCCCAGCAAGGTGGTCCATCCACCATGTGAAGTGACAAGTTGTTATACCTTGTGCGGTAAATACAGATTGCCTTGAGTTGCACTCTGATTATTGGCCATGAATAATGGATCTCCATATTTTCCCTATCTTTAGCAATTGTTTGGGCTTTGCAATAAATGTGCTGAGTGCCCGTGCTCTGTACAAGGCTGGGGACAGAGGGGAGTGATGCTCAGTTCAGCGACCTGAGATGTGTGAAGCGACTTTCACCCCAAGGGAGCTCCAAGTGCTTCCCCACTGCTGACGAATTTTTCTGGTTGTGTACGTTTTTGGCAAGGAGACGGACAGATATAATAGATTCAGTTTGCTCTTCATTTAGCTCATGGTCCCCTCTGTAAGCTCTTTGCGTCCGATGGATCATTCTGCAAACCTGTCCTTTTCATCTCGTCGATCACTCCTCTCTGCAGTATTGACTGCTCCTCCACTCTGCTTGCCTACAGATACTGCCTTTTCCAGGCCATTGAAACTCAGGGTGACCAAGGCTGGGCTGAGAGAGCTCTCCTTGGTGAGCTCTTTATTTCAGTGCGTTAGCCTTTCATGTGAGAAGATTAAGGACGCTGTGCAGTTCAAACTCAAGGGCGGGCAGGCTAAGTTCAGGCTGAAACAATAGGCAGACTCTATTGTCCAAGAAAATGGGTGTGTGTGCATGGATGGCGGGGAGGGAAGTACTGAGCTAATTTTCAGCTGGCCTCCTTTACTGTGCCTTGGGCACTAATACAGCTAATGAGCCTGATTCTTGCCTCTGGACCCATCCTCTTCGCATTGCTTGAGGGGCACAAAGAGGCCTGTTTTCCTAGCTGAGAATTCCCTTGGTGTGGGGAGTAATCGGGGCTGGATTCTCTGCCAGCTGTTCATGCTGACAGCGAGGAGGATGCGTTAGCTGAGAGAGGGGATAGCGCCGGAGCAGATTTGAGTGCCGTTTTCTAAATTCTTGGCTGGTGTGCAGCCCTCGATGATTGCATTTGCTAGGGTAGTGCCCAGAGAACAACCTAGAGGGGGTCCCATTGCACTGCACACGGTACACAGGCTGAGTTTTGGGCAGTGCATGTAGCAGTTTGCGGTCCTCTGGGCTAAAGTGAACTGTCACCAGGTAGAGCAACTTAAGGCTCGCTGTCACTTCATATTGGGGCTGGAACTTGATGGTCCTGCTGTCCTCTTTGCACAGATGGATCTCAGCAGAGGAGAGACTCTGTCAAGTGGGTTTATAGGTGCAGTGACAGAGGGTCCCTGCAAATGTGGCCTCTGTTAAGAACACCACAGCTAAGGGATGGCAGCCGTCTTGGCTAACACCGTTCGAACCATTCTCATGCTGTTCATCCACTTGTTCTCGGCAGATCCTACATGGGTTTCATGGGGACAGTGAGCTTATGTGACAGCTTTTCTTAAATCCTACATGGCTTGAAGATCATTCTGGCAAGGCAGGGGTTGACCAATGGTCTCCTACACTACTGAGATCTTAAAATGGGTCCGCACTGGAAACTGGCAGCAGAGCTGCCACAAAAAGCAGTCCCCATATCCCCAGCAAGCTGTGGAAGAGTCCTCTGTGCTGGCCCCAGGTAAGCCAGTGCCTGAGGTGGGCTTAGAGGGAAATCTCTATGAGGTCTGCACTCTGCGCTGAAATAGAGCAAGAAGCCCAGGAGCCCCACAGAGTTTTCCTGTGCGAATAGGGAAGTGTTCAATTTGGATTCAGCTGATTCAGAGGACCGTGATTTGATTCAGAGATTTGGATCACTGTCCCAAATTGATTTGGCCGAATCAGCTTCAAAAGATTTGGCCATAGACTATGGATGTTGCTGCTGATGTAGGAGTTGCACGCCAACTTCAGGAATTTTAAATCTGCTCACAACCCTGGAATTAAATCCAAGTACTCCTGTATGCATGTGAGTTTCTCCCCCAAATCTTTATAGAGTCAAGGTAAAGGAGATGGGGGCAGGGGGGAGGCAAGATTACGGCTGAAGCAATGAAAATGTTAACAGCATCCATCTAGGGCAGATGGTGCTACACAAGCTGAGGGGGACCTCTGCCCCCCTTCCCGGTCTGCTTTTCACAATGTTATTTAATCAAGTAGCATCTTGTCAAACACTGGGCATTGTGCCTTGCTGTTCAGGAGGCCTCTGTTGCCCCAGGGTCCAGCATTCCCTAAAATAAACTAGCGTAGCTGTGTACACAACCGTCTGATGCAGCCTTTGCTCAAGGGATCTGCAGTTGATGTCGGTTCAGTTCTTTGCCCACCGCTAACTCCGTGTTTTGGGTTATCGTCACGAAATGCCAGTGCTCAATATTCATGAGCAGTCAGCTTGTCATTTGAATGTAAATAGCATCACAGGTGCATACATGCTAATTCCTCATTTAAATAAACCAAATCATCTTTAAAGAGGAAAACAATTCCAAGCCATAAGAGTCTCCTGCACACCCAATTATGTAGGCTTAGGGAAAGAACACAGTATTTTGATCATCTGAACCATGATGTTTATAAACGGCAGCACAAGACTCATTTTGCACTTTAATTGCACCCCTACCTGCTGTTAACAGAATTTAAAATAAGTACAAGTTGTCTAGAAATATTGGGATTCGAAGCCCAAATAAATGTAATCACTTGGCAGGGGGAAAATGACACCAAGTATTAAAACCTCTTCCAAACTGCTTTTCCAGATTGTATTTGTCATAGTGATAGTTTAATGCCATAGAGTCAGTGACAACAAAAGCCTAACATTGGGTTATATGCTCTATTGCACACAGAAAAGACCATGTGAAAGAGAATATTATTATGGTTGTAAAGTCCAGATTGCCTCCACATATGAAAATGGATTACAATATGGTTTTAATTGCATGATTGCCTGCACTAGACACGGGTGAAGTCATGTTCTTCTAGTGGGAAGTGCCAAGCAGCATTAATAATAGAACTAGTGGCACCATCTATAATGATCATCATCTCCACTTCATCAACTGAGTCAGAGAAGTAAAATGACTTCTCCAAGATGAGGAAGATGTGTGTACAATAGCCTGGGCCTTAGGAGCTCTGGGTTCAAATCTCAGTCCTGCCACAGATTTACTGTGTGACCTTTGGCAGAGCACATGGCTTTCCTGTCTCTCTCTTCCCTGTTTTGCTTGTTTGGAGTTAAACTCTTTGTGGGGGCTGTCTCTTCCATGCCTAGAGCTGTGCAAGCTCTGGATGCTTTCATAATATAGCTATAATATTATCACACAGACTCCATCAAAGCCAGCTTTGGAGCACTTGGTTTCCAGACCCCTGTTCTGATCACAAAGCTAGGCTGCTTGCTGTCTCAAGCTCTAAGAGAAATGGGTTGGCATGGGATCCCTTGGATAGTGACTCAGACAGCAGGAAATAAAATCCATATACATGTGTCACTGTTCTTTAGTCAGAGGTACAGCATTAGTTCAGCTCAGGGAGTGTTCACTTAATGCTTTGTACTAAACGCATTTAATCTCGGATCTGGATTTTACAGATGGGCTCTCGACGGGAATTCAACAGCCCTGGTTGTGGTGAACAGCATCATCCTGCCCACTTGTGAGTAACCACTGGAGGAGCCGAGTTGTTTCCAGAGTCACTTCGCAGGCCAAAGCTAGAGAGCCATTTTATGACACATTAGCCTGTTCCGGTTTTTTATCCTGAACTCTACATATCGTCTTACGAGCTTGAAATCCACTCTCCCTACTTGTCCCCCCTACCCTGGCAAAGCTGAAAGGCTGTGGAAAGTCCTGCTCCATCCCAACAATTCGGTCTGAAATTTAAGAAAGGTCTGTAGCTAGGTACCAGGTAGGCGTTGGGACTAGTCAGGAAGTCCAACTCGTTTCTGGTTTCTCCAGATGGGGAAGGATCTAGTCCACCAGCTGAGCACCTATGGATCTACGTGAGCAGGTTCTTCAGACGGGCAGGGACAATAAAGTCCTACCTACACTGCATTGCGGGCCCCCTCACGGCTTCCTCTGTCAACAGAGGTTGTCCCCAGAGAGCAAAGAAACTCACAACGCTGGGAACTAACCAGCAGAGGGTTTCCAAGCTTCCACAGCTGGGAAGGAAGAGGATGTGCTCTTTCCTTTCAGGAGCCTTTCCTGATTATGCTCCCAAACACTTCCCTGACCCTGAGTCTCATGCCAGCTGTGGGTGCCTGAAAGGCAGGAAGCCTTATAGCTATGAAACTTCCTTCAGACCCCCTGGTAAAGCTGCTCCAGTCTGCAACTGCAGCTGCTGCTGTTAAGGATCCCCAGGCAGCAGCAGGCACGCTGCTCTGTCCCAGACCCTTTCAGTACCTTCGTTTTACCTAAGAAGCTGATGCAGCAGGTAGGTTAGAATATATGATCATGCTATGAAAGAAGGAGCAGCAGTGACAGTGAAGGTATTAGGAGAAGCTGCAATTCCAGTTAAGTCTCAGGCTGGAATAGCAACTGGAAAGGGGACTGCCTCTTCTTCTGTCTTTTAGCAGGCTGGCAGCAGCAGAGTCAGTAATTAATCCCCTTGTCTCCTTTGGAACAAAGAGCTTCCTCTCCTTCTAATTGCCAGCCGGTATCAGCTGCTTTCTCTTATTACCTGGCATACAGTGAGTGGCTGCTCCTTGTCTGTGGATCCTTCTTAAGATCCACAGGACTGAGAGCTGGATATCTGGGCAGGGGTAAGCTCCAGGAGGTCCGATCTGGCCTGCCCCATGAACCCAGCCCAAACCCTATGCATTTTTACTTCCCCTTTTTCCAGCCTGAAGCACTTTGAGGCCTTCTCCTCCCAGCCTGAAACACCTGAAGCCCTCTGATGGAAGATGCCATGTTATTTGTACTGTTGTAGAAACTAAGAGGTAGGGAAACCTGCAGTATGGGGGCGTGTTCTGTGTCCGGGACCTCCAGAAACAGATATAATGCAGCTTCTTTAGTGCTTTAACAGAGCCCGAGGAGGTGTAGAAATGCCCTGAAAGTGCCTTTCAAGGACCAAGGTCCTGTTGTACTAGACAGTGTACGTGCATATCATAAAAAGTGGCTCCCTGCCCCAAAGTGCCTACAGTTGTACAAAGGACAGATATGATAACTGTTTAACTGATCATCGGTACTATTGTATCGCAGCTGTCAGTGCCGAACATCTACATCCGAGCAGTGACATCCGTAATTGCTGAGCTAACGAAATCCCTTACTCTTTGGGGGACAGTTTGCCCTGCAGTCCAGATGCAATGATACCACCATCCTGCCGGGTATGTCTGTGTCTTGCCGCTTTGAAAGATCGTTCTTTGCTGTACGATGGTAACCTTTCTGTCACTGATAAAAAGATCGTGAAATCATAATGTCTATACTCACTTAACCACTAGGCCTTGAGGGTCAACTACATTGAGAGAGAGATTTCTAGTCCTGTATTGCTTCAGGTATCTCTCTAATCTGTTGAGGGATTTATGCTGCCCTTTTTCTGAGGTGCTGTGTCTTAAAGAAATGGCCATAAAATGCTGCATAGGGAAAAGAAAGGAGATTGTTGGCTAACCTAGACTTGTCATGTTTATTGTTTAAGAAAGCAGAGCATTTACTCTGGTGATTTCCACCTTGCGAGTTCATTTAAACTGACCTAATCTCAATGAGATTAAATTGACCTAATCTCATTCACTGACACAAAGGTGATTTTGTGAATAAAGAACTGAGCTGTTACTCAGGGGATCTAAATTCAATTCCTGGCTCTGCTACAGGCTTTCTTGATGATCTCAGGGAGGTCACTTAAGCCCTGATTCAGGAAAGCATGTGCTTACAGACTTCAGCGCTGTGCTGCATAGGAACGCCTCTTTGAATCAAGGCAGACAAGGTTATTTGGGTGATGTGATATCTTTTATTAGACCTATTAAATAGTTGCAAAAATTGTTCTTTGCAAGCCTTCCGGTACAAATGCCCTTCTTCAGGCACAGGGAGAGTGTGTTGTTGCTGTGTGTGCTCTCCCTGGGTGGAATGGGAGCCAGCATTCAAAATGCAGGACTGTGAAAATGCAAATGTGTAGCAGTGAGGCTCAGAGGCCCTGTGAGACCATAGGTGTGAGACAGGTGGATTTGAACTGGTGATGCAATGCAGCTGGTAAAATGCAGGCACTCTGTTTCCTGGGGTTATCAGATGGGAGAGAGATTATAATGTGCCATCATTCCAATGTCTACATTTAGTTCATGCTTTTTGTATCCAGTAGATTTTATGAAGTGAAGCCTGTAGGCTCGTCTACAAAAGGTGTTTTGTAAATTCCCTTGGAGGATTAGAAGTGAGAGACGAGAGAGAGTGGTTATCTTGAGAAGTGTGCGCCCGCAGGTCGTTGGGTATTTTTGCCTTTAGATTTCCAGTGTGCATTTGTTCTGGTACACGGCTCTCGTTTGGTTTTTCCTACGTGCTTTCCATCAGGACATTTAGTGCGCTGGATGAGATGTATAACATTTCTGGAGGTGCAGGTGTAAGATCCGGGAACAGTGGTGGTTCTGTTGTGGGGTATAGTTATCGTGGCAGTGTTGGTGATGTGCAGGTTTTACATTTCTTGGATCCAGACCATGCTGGGACATTTGGGGCACGTTGGGCCATAGGAAGTTTGCTTCTGGTGATGAGGTTGGCAAGGTTCGGTGCTTGCTTAAAGGCTAGGTTGGGTGGTTCTGGGAAGAACTTTTTAAGAACTAAGTCGTCTTTAGTATGAATTGCGATTGTTTAAAGATTTTCTGTATGGGTTCCCGGGAAGGGTGGTATGTCATAACTCATGGTGTGCGATTCATGGGGTTTTCTTTCTGTACTGCAGCAACCAGGTGGGTCTTTCAAAAGGTATGATCCATCTCTCTAGAGGAGTATCCTTGTTGGGTGAAAGCGCTTTTGAGATTTGTGAGGCTACAGTTGCAGATATTCGCAGTGCAAAGTCAGTGGTACTGGAGGGCTTGGCTGTATCTTATAGCTTTCTTGGTAGTTTAGGGTAATTGTTGGTTCTGTGTAGATATATATGTTGGTCCGTGGTCTTTGAATTGAGGTCTGTCTCTCTGCCTCGGTTCCCCATCTATAAAATGGAGATGATCATTCTTCCTTCTACCCACCCCCCACTTCTTCCTTCCTGTCTACTTAAACTATAAATTCTGGATCAGGGACTGATTCATTGTGCGAGAGACAGTGCCTACCCAGTGGAGCCCACATCCGAATTAGAGGTGTCATCACAATGCAAGTAGTAACAAGCCACACATTTATTATTATTATTACCTGGACTGCATCAAGCTCAGTAGTACCCATAATGGGTCAAACATAGTGTGAGGTCAGTGGGATTAGGAATGAGAAGATCTGTATGTAGACAAAAATGAATCTACTTGCACGTTAAGTGTACTTGGAGGAAAAGTAAATAAGGGTTGAAGGAAAGACTATTTGTGAGTAGAAAGATGATCTAGTCCTACGAGTTTTAAAAGGCTAGATGTCAATCCCATTCATACATGCATCGGTGAGATCATACTCTGAAGCTTTCCAGATGGCCTTGGGCAAACTATTTAACTGCTTTATCTGTCATCTGTGAAAGGAAGACTAATTAAACTTGATTAATAAGTTTTGTTTACATGTTACTTTTATACACAATTAACTCTTCTTGCTCCATGGATGTCAAGCTGCTGTAACGTACTCACAGCACCATTAGCAGACAGACATCTCTCCAAAGCAGACTAGTGCAGGGCAGCCCGGGACTGAGGAACTACAAAGTGCTTCACCGGCAGCTGAAGTTTTGGGCCTGTGAGCCTTTCACGTTCTTAGTTACAGAGATGCAAAGCCACTGCCTCCTATGGGGCGGCACCTACCAGGATAATCCCTATTCCTGCACTGTGTCCTTTCAGCTCTTCTTGAAGCTTTGCATTAGAGTAGACCACACATCCGCGATAAATTCAGCGAGCGACGTAGCACTGACTGACGCTTGTAATTTCAGCCCTGTAATGAATCTTGCTAGCTTATCAAGAACCTGTGACAGAGCTACACTGTTCTGCATCAAGCAGGCATGGGTTAAAGTTATTTTCACTTCAGTGTTAGCTAACATCCTGGAGAGAAAATATATTGGTTCAATGCCATTACTTTAATTGAATTGATCCTCTGCAGATGCTGTTACAAGGAGGCTGATGAAAGATGGCAAGTGAGACTGTAGTTCCACATTCTGGTCACATACAATAGAGCGGAGTACAAGTACATTGATGTTAGCCTGCGTATTCCTGTTCTTCCCAAGATCAGCCCCCAGGGTCCCTTAAGAACTCATAGACCATTAAAAGGCAACATCAAACAATGTCTCTTCAATTTAAACTAAGACAGAAACTGGAGCATAGTGTTGAAACTCAGCTGGGACCTGCTTAGACATTATATAAAGAGTTCATTAGAGAAGTTGCCAGCCTAACAGCAACTCTTAGATATTTCATGTGGTTCCAGAGACCAAAGAAGGTAGAAAAATAAGAGGAACACTCTTATGAACAGTGTTTGATTGTTGTACCTCCAGTACAAAGTGACCGACTCGACTCTGAGTCAACCTCACATGTTTGATTTGGTTTACACCTAATCAGCGTATGGATAAATAGCAAAGCCTTTCACCGGAAATTCCTAAACTAATTTATTTGGAAAGGCAAGGGGAATGCCATTTTAGTTCTAAGAAATAGTGATTAAATAAAGATATCAATAGATTTCCGATTATTCTTTTTTGGAGCCAAAAGTGCCTGCTTGTTGATCTGCATTGGTGGCTTCTCAGTGTAGTGACATGTTTTACAAGACTTTAAAGACCTTACAGTGGTGTTTTGATCCTAGATGCCTTTAGCCAGAGCTGTGAATGATTTGTTTTTTGTGCTGGAGAGAATGTAGGGAAGGTGTGATCATGAATTATGCCCCACTGGGCACTTTTCCTCCCTCTGCAACACAGGGACACTTGATGAGAGGAGATCCACAGTGGCTGTTTGTTTTATAGAAGTCTACATCGTTCTCCTCCCCCCGCCTCCCAGTGACTGACCAAACCAAACACATTTTGAGGGCTAGATTGTTTTTTGCAGCATTTCTTCTGCACAGAGAAGCAACATGAAAACCATGGCCATGTCAGTATTCCTGCAAATGTGCCCCCTTGCTGTACCTTAACATAGGGACCTAGCACAGCATAGGAGAGCCTGCAGACAGTGTGTGCTTTGTCTACCTCTGTGGTCCCAGGCTGGGATGCTGCATCTAAGCGTTTAACCATCAGATGTGGTAATTACTTCCCCAGGGTGGGTCCCACATGCCAGGCACTAGGAAAGAACATGGTGTTGCATGGAAACAGGAGTGGCAAATCATCATTCAGACTCTTAAGTTGAAATGACTGCCACTACAAGTTGCTGATTTTAAATTGTCTAGTAACATTTGTCCCTCTAGCTCTGTGGGTTGTGCAACTGTATTTGGTTGCAAAAGCTATGAAAAGAAGTCGATTTTAGTGCATGCTAAATGTAATGAGCCATATCCTCAGTGGTGTAAGTCGGTATTGATCCATCAGCATTAGCAGCACAGCCTTGTCATTTTACATCATCTGAAAATCTGACTATGGATCTTCAGCAGCAGTGTGCAGTATTAATTAAGGGTCCAATCTTGACAAATGCTGAGTGTCCCCAGCTCTAAGATCAGGCCCCAGGAGCCTACAGATAATGCTAGGATCTGGCACTTGCCCCAGATGAAAATGAGCCATCTAGGGATAGGTGATTGTGAGTGGTAACCAACAGAAGTTTCCCCCTGCACTGCCCATAAATCTGATATTCTAACATCCTCTGATTTAATAAGTAAACACTTCTGAAGATGGGGAATAAAATAATCACAAGCAAGCTCATTGTAGGGTGTTAGGGAATGGATCTAGCCAAAATGCCTTCAGTTTAGCAAATGTGTCTGAGTGGGATACCAGTTATACTGGAGCTTCTGGGATTTCACACTGGGAGGGTGATAGTTTAAATTACAAAGAGGAAATCATTGCAGCAGGGTGTGGGGGTACCTGTCTGCAGGGAACAATACTTACTCTGAAACGGCTGCTTTTTAGGAGAGTTCTCAAGGGATTTCTGCAGCTTGAAGGTGATGTGATAACCTCAGACCAAGTGTGAAGTTAGCAGTTGAAGAATGCTTCTGTTTTTAAGCTGTGAGAGGGTGTGTGAGTCAGTGTTTAGTGCAACAGATTGTAACCCTGACTAGAATACTGCCTTTAACCACATTGTGGCCTTGGCCAAGATGCTCTATCCTCTCTCTTTGCTTTGTTATACCCAGCTTTAAAACAAGTCTAATAATGATTCCCTCATTCACAAGAGTGCAGTGATGCTTGTAAGAATGTAGAAACTGCCAGACCAGATCAGGCTAGTGGTCCAGCTAGTCCAGTATGTATCCTGTCTCCACCAGCAGCTGCCAATAGGTGACCCAAAGGAAGAGCAATAAACCCTAACAATAAATAGTTGTGGAGCAGTCTGGTCATGGAGAAAGCTCTTAATTTTACCAGTTAGTGACTGATCTTCTGATGCCTTCCAAACCGTTTTTATTTTTAATCTTTCCCTAATTTTCTCAAAAGGGCTGAGGCTGTCAAAAGAGCTGGAGGGAGTTAGAAATCCATACTCCAGTGAATTTCAAGTAGACTTGGGTAAGTAACTTACTAAAGTACCTCTGAAAACTGTCTATAGATATTGATTTTTTATTTTTTAATGTTTAGGTTCAATATGGAATTAAATTCCAGTGTCTGAGTGTGTATGGAGGGGGCTGGAGGTGGGGGTTGCATTCCTTTCATTTCCAGCTGCGTTTCAGATTCAAATAAACATGAAGATGGAGAAAAGTGAAGCTATGGAACATTGCATTACTGCTCTGTAGAACGGAAATCAAGCAGCGGTATAATGGGAACATGAATGGCCTGATGGTCTGAGCCTGCAAATAACAGCCAGGAATTCATGTGTTCTGATTCTCGGGCTCGGGCACCAATTCCCTCTTACGCTGTGAATAAATCATTTCACTTTCCTGACTCATTTCTTGTCATTGCAGAATTTGCATACTTCCTTCTCCATAGATGGTCATGAGGATTAGTTACATATTTTTGCCATGCATTTGGCAGGTACATTTTAGGCATTATTTTTAGTACGGAAACCTTTGAATATAAGACATCCACCAATTACAGAAAGAGGAAACGCCCCAAAGCTTTCATGATATATTATGAACCTCATTAAAGAAGGTGGCTTCCTTCTACAGCAAAGGACAAAGGTTCAGGAAGAGAGAGAGGAAAAGCCTACAACTGAAAGAGTTTAAAGCAGGGGTGGGTAATTATTTTGGGCAGAGGGCCACTTACTGAGTTTTGGCAAGCCATCGAGGGCCACATGACAAGCAGCCAGGGGCAGATAAATATTAATTCTGTACATTTTAGGGGCCCTGCAGGCTGGACAAAACAGCCTGGCAGGCCATATTTTGCCCACCCCTGGTTTAAAGGTATACTAGAAATTAGGCTAGGTTAATGCAGCTGGACAGAAATAAACAGCTCATTCACTCCCCTGCCAGCTGATACCCTTCCACCCCCTTCCTTTAACAGAGAAGAAATTCAGTGGTGACGAATAAAAATGGACTTGGCAGACGTAAGAGCTCGCTTCGACTGCTGGAAACACTGGTGTGGCATGCTATGGGCCCAGACTTCGTGGATGAACCTCTGTCCTCCTCGGCCGCTCTGCAGGATCCCCGTTTCCGCGCGTTCAGGAAAGCAGGTAGCACCTGCTGGCTCTCACGAGAGCTTGACTTGGACCCAGTGTGTCATTTGGAGACTCTTTTTCTGCTCTGGTGGAAAACGACGCGTTCCTTTGCTACGGCCGAGGCCCCTCGGGACAGCAAGGACTCGCTCTGCGCTCCCTTGGACTCACAGGACATACTCGACGCATGCAGTTCTCTCTCGCCTCTGGGCTGGGACCGCCTGTTCGGACGGCGTCTCCCCACGGTCAGCGCGTTCGTTCATCCTCTCCGTTCACGGCAGCTCGGCAGCCGTCATCTCGCGATACGCGCTTTCCATTCAAATTAATCCTGTCTACACCGGCCTGTGCTGTTTTAGTGTCACGAATCACGCTCGTGATGAATTTTGTGCTGTGCCAAGAAAGGGGCACCCCTGAACTCAATGACCGGGCAGCGTCTCGGCTCCAGCCTGGTTTCTGGGACCTTCCTGAATCCCTCTCGAAAGGGCCTTGGGGAAAAGGAGGAGGTCGGCCACTACCGCTAAGACCCAGGCATCTTTTGGAGTCATGAAAGCCGCTCTGTCTGCAGGCAGCCAGCCGCCCACGGACAGCCCGTGCCGCGCCGGCTAGTTCGGTGACTGCAGCCCTTACAAAGTGACTAGACGGGAAAGGGAAAAAAAAGGCAAGCTGTTTGGGGTTTTTTGGGGGTTTTTTTGTAATGTTTGGTTACCTAACGCCTCTGCAGGAGGAGAAGCGCTCCGCCCTGACTCAAAAATCAATGCCTGCCTGCCTGCCAGCAGCATTTCCCCGCCCTGAGGCAAAGGGCCCCTGGCTGAGGGGCAGTGGCACAGGCAAGGAGGAGGGTGGGTTTCCTGCCCCGCTTGGCCCAGCGCGGACACGCGAGGCCCGGCCGGGCCGAGGTCTGCTCTGCTCCGCTCCGCTCTGAGGGGAGCCTGAGGCGCACAGAACCGTCCAGAAGCAGGGGATGATGTGGGGGGGGGAACGACCCCTCGGGTCCGTTACTCGGGCCCCGCCCCCTCCAACAGCCTCTCGGGCCCCGCCTCTCCCATAGAAGGTGCGGCCCCGCCTTCTCTATAAAAGGCACCGCCCTCAGGCCCCGCCCAGGGGAGCGTCCCGCCGGCGGCTGGCGCTGCCGCCTGCAGTCGGTGGCCGGGCGGGCGCGGGAACAGAGCGGCGCAGCATGGCTTTGTCGGTGCCGGTGAACGGGTTGGAGGATGGCGACAAGGAGCCGCTCATCGAGCTCTTCGTCAAGGTAGGTGGTGGGGCGCGCAGCGACTTGAATCCGCCGCGGTTTTACCTCAGCGGCCCCTCCGCGAGCGCGGGCCGCGCCTGGATCCTCCCTCGCCTCGAGTTTGTTTGGGGGTTCTACTCACCTGCGGGAGGGGCTGTGCCGCGGGAACCCCCCCCTCGCCCGTCCCCGGCAAGTCGCCCTCCTCTGGGCTGGAGCAAAGGGCCGCAATCGGGGCATCCCACCTTTCTTGGGGGGGTGCAGCGCCCTAGGGTCTCCCTACGCTGTTGGGGGTTGTATTTAATGGATATTTGGTTTAAAGGGTGTTTGCTGTCCAAGAAACAAGAGACCAGCCGCTGCTGCAGGTGTGCGGTAAGCAAAAAGCAGGTTCCGTCTTCAGAAACGGAAAGAGACAAGTTCTGTGCCTCAGACGCACCCAGGCTTGGACCGAAACGCGGGGGAGAAAACCGCCTCCTGCCCGCTCCCCGGTTGTGCTCGTCCCACAGACGAGGAAGGAAGCATGTGGCGGTGTGTTGCTCTCCCTCCATCCCATCCTGTCGGTGCCATCTGGCTGGCGAGTGTTTTTGCAATTGTATGATGCAATGTTTTGGGTCCCCCGCAGCTGTCTGGAGACGCGGCGGTTTTCTCCCTTCAGCAGTGAGAAATAAATAGTGTGCGCGTCTTTTTTTCCCCCCCCTCCGCGTTAAACACTGGGCAGACTCCTTAAGGAAACATACCTTGGAGGGTCCCACTCTTAACGGGTTTCAAACTTTCAAAGCAGGTGTCCGGACATTGCAGTGGGAGAGGAGTTAAAGCTCTTCAGCCGTGTTTTGGGAATTGACCGCACTAGCCCAGGTGGCAGAGTTGTGATGGGGAAACTCATGTTAATTCTTCTTGCGTTTTGCAGCAATTTTATTTATTAATTGGCGCACTCAACATGACAGATTTGTCCCCTCAGAGGCAAGGGTGTTTTGTAGCATCTTTTATTGAACCAGCTGCATAGTTTGGGGAGAGATTGGCCCAAGCCTTCGGGCAGAATGTGTCCTTGTTCTCCCCCCCGCTGGAGTTCAGTAAAAGATGCTACAACACACACTTCCTCTTGTATATCTCCTGGCCCATTGACTAGTACAAGAGCACTCCAATCCTCTACATCAGTGGTTCCTAAACTGACAGGTTGTACACCACCAATTTAAAATGATACAATCTTAAAAATACCACCAGCAATTTTTTCAGTTGACTCTTAAGTACCATAAGCAAATTTTTTGTTGTACAAAGTAATCATTATAAACCTGTTTAACATGTACCACTGGTGGTATGTGTACCACAGCTTGGGAACTGCTGGTCCACGATGTGGAAGAGGACCCAATTCTGTTAGGTGAAGATGGTAGCAGACTTCAGAGCAACTTTTGCAGCAGGTGATTGCTGATTTGTGCGTCTGTCTTGTCAAAATGTTTTAAATCCTAGAAGCAAAGGTTCTGTATCGGGGTGGGCAGTTATTTGTGCTGGAGGGCCACTTGATGAATTTTGGTGAGCTGTTGGGGGGAGGGGCGGGCAGAAGGAGGAGCAGCAGCCAGGTTGATGGCAGTCCATCCTATCTGGCCTGCCAGCCACCTCTGGGGGCCTGAGGAGGGAGGCCTGCACCCTGCACTTCTCCATTGAGCTGGGGCTGGGCTGGGCTGTGCAATGTACAGACTCCTCCATACCCCGCATTCATCCTCCTCGGGCTTTTGGTAGGGGCAGCTGGCAGGCTGGATATGGCAAAATGTAAGGTAAAGCGAAACCGGAAGTGCCCACCATGGCACTTCCAGTTTCTTCAAGCCCGCAGCCTGTGCTGCTGAGTCCCCGCAGCCCAGGGCATAGCAGGCTGCACGGGCCCAGGGCATAGCAGGCTGCCCTTCTTTCCCTCTGGGCCCATGGGAGGGTCAGCAGTACCTCAGGAGGGGGCAGCGACACAGTGGGAGAAGTGGCAGCCCAAACAGGTAAAGACATCTGTTTGGGTCTCTCAGTTAACTGGCATATTTTGTTATCCTGCACCTCACTGCTCTGTTTTCCGCGGGTGCCGGATAACAAAGCTTTTACTGTATATGAAATCAGTTAAAATGTAGATTATTTATACATACAGTATTAGGTACAGTTGCCCATAATGTTGGTTTATGGTAATACTCAGGTGAGGATTTGGGACCTGTTGGCTGGGACAGACTGTACTCAACACAGAATAGATTTTTCAGAGTTGCCCAAGTGATCTGGGAGCACAAATCCCATTGACAGTCACTGCTCTTGAATAGTCTCCAGTGACTTCTATCCCAAGGAACCTATAATTGAAGATACATGTACAAGCAGTATGTCAGATACATATGGACATTTTTGTCATGACACTCATCTGCTAGCCTAGGTGCCTTAGATAAATAATGCAAAAATAGAACCAAATCCTCCAGGGAAAACTTCATCCTGGTCACAAGTCAGTGTGTGGGGTTTTTCTTTATCATGTCCCAAGCTCTACAGATATATGCATACACTTTCTGCTGTGTTGGCATGTTAATTATATTAATCTGCCCTGAAGTTGATCATTAAAAAGCCAGATAATCAACTAATAGAGACTAGGACAGAGTTCTTGAGGAGGATTTGAGCAAGGAAGGCGTGGTTTTGTGGAGAAATTTGAGGACATTACATACATAAGAATTGGTAACGAAGTCACAGAGGGGTTTGTATGAAACGCATGTTTTCTGTGCAGTTGCTGTGTATCAGGGAGGATGCTGAAACATTTGCAGTAGCTTACTATTTATTTCTCTTCTGTAATACAATGTGTTCATTGCATGACAACTATACGTTGTATAGTTGTCTACGTTGTATAGTTGTACGTGGGATGTGCAGTGCACTGTTTGTGGGAGAGGAGAGAGATTCCTTTCCTCCCTCTTTGTGCTGATGAATGGATCCAAAAAAAAATGTTTTACCTTGGCTCTGTAGCTTGTTTCACAGGGTAAGTGCTTCAGTTTTCCTGGGAACTATATCCTTTTGGTTATTGCTTGGAAGAGAAACTGGTGTTTAGAAAATATCAGGATGGTTAAGTGAAAACTAAACAGCTTGTACCGGGGTGGGCAAAATGTGGGCCAGATGCAGCCCACCAGGCCATTCTGTCTGGCCGACAGGGCCCCTTAAATTTTCTAAATTTTTTTAGCTGCCCCTGACTACCTATCGTGCAGCCCTTGATGGCTTGCCAAAACTCGGTAAGTGGCCCGCTGCCCAAAATAATTGCCCACGCCTCGCTTGTACACTTAAGGACAGGCACCTACTTCCTAGCTAATCCCGAGTGGTCAGAATGTGGAGTTCTAACATCCACATTGTGCTCGATGGAGTGAGGTGCAGGGGGCAGGGTGTTGGGAGATGTGGGCTGTCTGCGATAGATAAAAATAAAAACAAAAAGCAAACCAAACATATTGTATGCTATATAAAACTGAAAGGCTGCACAGGATAGGGAGCATAGGTAATTGCTCTTCAAAGCGAGCATTTAGGTCTGTGGTTTCTACAGTGCAGTGTTAGCTGGTGAGGCTCTTAATATAGTGGTAATGGAAAGACTTTTGACCAATCAAAAAGTCTCATTGGTGAAGTTGGTGTCAACTGCCAATGGCTGAAGTGTGGTAACTGTGATCTTGGTAGAAAGGATTGCAGCAGACAGGCTAAACTAAGACAGTTACACATTGAAGCCTTAGAATCAAGCCTAAGAAGCATGAGATTTAGCGGCTGGATTCCCAAAATTTTGGTCTTAAAACACATTGCTGGTTTGTGATCCATGATAGAACTGTCTGGGGTAAATGCACACATGTTTCTGTCATATATGTAACAAAGAGCTTTTAGTGTAATCCTAATGAATTTTGTCTGAAACAACAGGTTATCCTGGGGCCTGTTGTAATTCCTGTTTGCTGCCTCTTTGCTAAAATATATGCAAAACAAACAGTGGGTATGTAGACAGGCAAATACATTTCATAGTGCAAAACTGCAGAATAATGCATGGTTGCATTTTTAGGATGTATGCCGGTGGTCTCTGGTAATGAACAACTTCAGCATTTGAATGTTGTCTTTCATTAACCTCATTGGTGGGCTGCCTGCAGCCTTTTTTAACTTACCAATGCAAATATTTGCCAAGGCTTTTTCTATAAGAGCTACTAGGAAGAAAGTGATGTATCTGATTTCTTCTGTGCTTTCAGCATAGCTTCCTAGTATGTTTACATATATTATTGATAAGGGAGGTCTGCTTCTGTTGTCTAACTGGAATATTTTAAAACACCCAGGTGGCTTCTTACAGTAGCAAAGACTGAAATGAAATGAATGTGAGATCATGCACAGCAGCTTGGGCAGTACAGTTTGATTAGAATTCTAATAAAACAGCAGACGGACATCACCTTGTCTTTGATTTTTTACCTTTTTATTAAAAGTGTTGGCTGGGTGTTTATGTAGCTGAATAGAAGCACTCTGTGAAGCCAGAGGACACAGCATGCAACTTCTTGAAGGGTTCTTTAAGGTATTTACATGAGAGAGGTGGATGAAGGCTGCCCAAAGTTAAACCCACCGTGTTTTAGAGGGTGGCCTCTGACTGCATTCTTTCTGTAACAGCAGGGTGAGGACGGAGCCTATCAACAAGTGAAGTGCTAGGAAACTTGATAAATAATTCTTAATCATACCTTTATGTTTTAACATGACATGCCAATAAATAGGGTCAGTGTGTATTCATCTTCCCTGGAAGATTCTAATATGGGGCATTCCATCTCTTTTTTTTCTTTTTCTTCACTTCAAATGAAAATTAATGGAAATGTATGTTATTTGTAAACTAAGTATAGCTTTCTTGCAGCCTGTCAGTTAGGCCTGCCTGGCAAATTTAGGCACCCCTTTTCAAAACAAGTAATCCTGTAGGTTGCATTTAAGTATGGTGAGTTTGAAGTGCTCCAAATTGTAGCATTTCAAATGCATATCTGTCCATATTCATAGGTTCTATCCTGCAGGCTTTCTGTTTGTCTCAAGGTGAATTAAAACGTGTTTGAGGAAAGCTGGATTTCAGCTGTGGCCTGGACCCACAGACTTTGAATATAAAGATGCCTGGCCTTGTGTGCCTCCAGAGGGTATTGGTCTTGAGTATGAGGGTTGCAGAATAGGAACAATGGGGATGGAATCTGGAATGCTGTGAATTGCCATGATTTTCTACTTTGGACAAGGCCACAAATTGTGCCAGCGTACTCCCAGTTTCTTAGCTCAGTGGAGATGAAAGAAAATGAGGCTTCATACTGGAGAAGCTCTTTAAGATCTTTTTATGCAGTGCAAAGGCATATTATCCTGAATTACCTGTCCGGGGGATAAACTAATAACCCAAACAACTTGCTTAACCAGAGACCTCTAAAACTCTTGAGTAATAGAATGAACATGTGTGAAGCTGCTAAATCTTGTTTTTGCTGGCTTGGTGTGTGAGGCCTTGCAGTCTACTTGATGGCATTTCTGCTTTTTAATGTCTATAAAACAATGGCTTTTGAATGCTACAGATAATTCAGAAACTTGAAGGCATGTTCTAGATATCAGTGGGTAGAATCCTGTTATTGATGTTGGAGAAAATTGTGAAAGCACACGGGATGAATGTAGCTCCTGCCATCTGGTGAGCAGAGCCACTGGTTATAAGCACCTCTACAGTAATGTATAGATCAAAGTACTGGCTGACATCATTGAAAACCTTCCAGAGTAACAATAGCCCTTTGTTATCTCAGTCTATCCTTCTGATGGAGTTTTATATGGAAAGGATAAATAAGGGTGGGGAAGGGAAGGGGAGACTCATCCAGCTGCAGATGCTCTGAGTGGGTGGGAAATGCAAGATTAGTGTGAAAAGATGCATAATCCTGGCATGGAGATGGCATGGGAGGGGTGAGTACATAGGAGGAGTTTCGGAAAGCCCCTGAATTAGATCGTGGGACAGGCACATGAGAGACATGGGGAGAACAGAGAGGTAGGTAAAACTCACTGCGCACACTAGCACAAGCCCTGTCTGCAGAAACAGCGATGCTTGTGTCCTTTAAATGTTAAAAAGGGACACATTGGTGTTTGAGATGGCTTGTAGAAAAGGTTTTGCCAGCCTTCAGCTGAACTGGATTTTCACTGAGGTTGTCAACCATAGAAATACCTTGTGTTCAGGGTGGATAAAAATCAACAGTTTAAAAAAAAAAAATAGGACTTTTTATTTAAATCAGATGTTTTCTGTTTTATGTAATCATATTTTTGATGGGGTTTTTTTGTTAACATGCTTAAAAAATCCCAACCCTATATAAAGATAGTTTTAATTTAAAACGTTAAAGCTCAAAGATCACCATGGAATAGGGGTTATAACATCTAATTATATACTATTTGAGATGATATATTCATGTAACCTTTTTAGAAAAGTTTTATAAGTAGGTCACAAGAGGCTATGGACTATATTAGAAGCCCAATCTTATGGGGTCTCAGAGGCTACTCCATAGATTAGTAAAGATTAAAGAAAACCACTCTACCCAGCAGGACTCGGTGCTCAGTCTAGAAGATCCCATTAAGCATCTCTGTGATGCTTAGTTTTAGTTCTCAAACTGTGGATTTGTGTCTCCAGAGATAACATCCTTGTTAAGCGGTATATGGAGATGAGAGAAAACAGATCTGATTACCTACCCATCAGCCCTCTTGTCTCTGCAAGTTTGTGTACACAGTCAAGCCCTTACCTTTCTCTAAAAGTACAACATTTCAAGAAGTTAAATGAATAAAGGATATCAAATAACAAGAATGCACTTTTTGTAGAATCAGTCATTAAATCAAGGCTTCCAGACTAGTGATTTTAAATCAAATTGATTTAAATCAAGTCCACCCTACTTGTGTCTAACTGGGTAGATTATTGAAGGGTGGGGTGTTACATTACTGGGGTTAGCAGGGAAGGTTAGGAGCAAGTAGTTTGATGCCTAGTTTAATTTAAAAAACGGAGGCTGCAGATCTAAATGCTGCATAGTCTGGTTTAAAGTAAATCCTTATGAATATCTTTTTCTCAGACTCTTTTCTGTGCTACCATGACAGATTTTAATAAAGTACAAGTAAAATGTATTATTGGGTGCTTACTCACTTGTGGTTGACATGCTAAAAATTGTTAGCATTGTGGTCTACATCTAAACTATTTAGAAGATGACTTGCATTGAGTTTAAAACAATATGTAAATACTTGAGAATTTTTTGGGGTATCTCTTCCATTAAGGCAAGGAAATTCTTTCTTTTGAACAATCTTTCTGAACCAGGGGCAGGCAAAATATGGTCCATGGGCTGGATCCAGCCTGCAGGTGCCCATCATAACTGTATCCCACCCGGCCTACGTACCTTGCTCCCATCTGGTGAGCAGAAGGGCTCAGCCCAGCCAGCACACACTTGGCTTCCTTGGCCTTCAGCAGCTCCTCCTTGTCTTCCTGCTGCAGTGCTTGCACTGGGGAGTGTGTAGGGAAGAGGTGGGGGTGGGGAAGCTGCACTGGAAGTTGGGGGAGAGCTGCTGCTGGGCAGGGGTAGGGAGCTGGCAGGAGTGCAGAGCCCGTGCCGAAGGGTGTGGTGGGAGTGGAGCTTGAGTGGGCAGGGTGTGTCCCCCTCCTGTGGTGCACATCCCTTGCCAGTGGTGGCAGCAGCAGATGGGGGCCCTTAGGGTGCTTGTGGCACTGCCACCCAGCAGCTCATATCTCTGGCCAAAGCTGCATATAACAGCAAGGCGTGCAGCCACTCAGGCTTGCCTCTGTTAAGTGGGGCTCTACCCAGTGCACTTACACCTCACATTTGCATACCATCAGGGAAAGCCCCACGTGACGGAGCCAGCTGCCTTCCCTGCCACGTGCAGCTGCTGGGACTCCACCAGAAGTGCCAGGGACCCCTGCCCTCTGCCTTGGTAGTGCATAAGTGCCAGGAGTTGCATGTGTCCTGTGAGGAGCCCTGTGCAGTGGAGGTAGGCTAGCCAGGCTGTGCTCCTTACTGCCATGTGCAGCTCTGGTTGCAGCCATGTACCACTAGGCAGCAGTGCCTGTGCAGGCCACAAGTGTCCTGAGGGCCCACTACCTGCTGCTACTGGTCATGGCAGGGGCTGTGCGCCTTGTGGGGGGTCCTCACACCCCATAAACCCTGCACACCCACGCTCTGCCACCACAGCCTCCCCACATATACATACACACACCCTGCAATGTACCCTATATTCCCCTATCCACACTTGGATCTCCCCAACTATACCCCACACACAAAATACCAGAGTAAGACTTTATTTTGACTTATTATGCAGGCTCCATATATACTACACACAAATCATGACAAATTTTTTGTAATAAAATGTTATAGCAGATGTTTGACTTCTAGTATATGATTTGGGTTTTTTTCAAGTTAAGATGCCCCCAGCCTCAAGCAGTGCTTCTGGGGGCAAGGGGAAGAACTTCTAGTAGTAAAAGTGAGGAGGTAGGGGCAGGACTTCTGGTCTCAAGATGGAAAGCAGGGAGCAGGGTACCTGTCAAAGGGCGGAGCTATCCTTGTGGCCCTCGACGGCTTACCAAAACTCATTAAGCGGCCCTCCAGCTGAAATAGTTGCCTACCCTTGTTCTAAACCATGAAATGCCTAGAGCAGATGCAGTGCAGAGCAAATCTAAGTTTCATTTCTTTGGTCTTTCCTGTAGTGTGATTTAGCAGCAGGGCAGATCAAGACTTTAATTTAATGATATCTGTAAGAAGAATCAAACTGGATATTACTCATGAATCTGAAATTGGTAAATTCATGCAGGGCAAGGATATCCAGAATTGTGCCTCAGAGTAATATTAAAACATTTTGACAGATCTAAAAGATTCATTAAGAAATAGATAGAAGGTAAGTTAGTAATATTTTGGGTGGGGAGTGAGGTGGCAATACAGATACTGTTTTAGATCATTAAGCAAATGTGCCATTAAACCTTATTTCCATGTTTCTAGATCAGTGTTACTGTAGAAACTGTTTTAGTGTTGTTCTTTTTGGACCTGAGTTTTCTTTTATCTTAAAGGATTCTTGAAACTTGCAAACTGTTAATGTGTGTAGATCCCTTGCACCTGAAGGCAGTATTTCATTGGGGGATTAAGGTAACTTTTGCAGCATTTCCAAGTGTAATGCACCTTGAAATGATTCAAAAGAGTAGTGTTTCAGCTGGAAGATGTGTGTAGCTGGAGCTCTTCAAAATTGCAGGCTGTAGGTTGGGGGCAGTGGGGCAGGATATGTGGAATCTAGAAGAGGTCTGAAGGGGGCATGAGGTCTGTAGTGGTGGCAAGGGTGCCCCACCCATGGAATGCCTGCCTTTCCATTCGCTAATCCCATGAACATCTTGGCCATCTCCCAGGAGCAGGCGCAGAGGCATAACGAGCAGAGTTGGTGCCCTAGGCAAACCCGTGCAGGAGAGTGGGGGTTAATTCTGGGGGTGGGGAGAGGGTATAAAGTTTAACTCATGCCAGCAACTCCTAAACAATCCTTGCCTGGACTGCTACTACTGCATGCTCTGCTCACCCCAGCAGCAGCCAGGGACTGTTGTGGAGTTCTTGGTGAGGGGCAGCTCTTGCTGTCAGGCTATGTACTCCAGGGAGGGGCAATTCTGGCATCTCTCCTAAACTATCACCTGTGGTGGGTGCCTCTCTTGCCCACCCTTAGTTATGTTACTGAACTGAGATGCAGAAGAGATTGGGGGTTGGAGAACCTGGCTCCAGCAGTGGTGATTGATACTCTTAATAATTATTTCAAGAAGTGCCCTTTTTGGAACACTTCAGCCACTGTTGTGATATTTCACATTGCACCTATGTTTGTACAGCTGGCCTTCCCAAAAGGTTATTTTTGTGTTCTAGTCACATGTGGGCAGAAATACTGCCTGACAGCGTAGGAAAAGAGGAGAATGCTGTATCTTGCTGGAACTGCAGGGAGCATTTGGGAAGGTACATTGTGATTACCCAAACTAGGACATACTTCTGCAGAATGTTCTGTGAGATCTTCAATGACCAAATGCTGAAGGCTTTTTGTTGCCATGTATGTGCACTTCTAGCAGCACATGGTGCTCTGGCAAAATGTTGAGGCATTAATTCTTTGCTGAGTTAGTTAGGGGGAAGAAAACCACTCATATGAACTGCCAATATTCGGAGTATTCTTTTGAATGAACACATTGCACAGGTTCATCCTTGCTTATCTTAAAATCTGACATTCCATCCTAAGGGCATAGCTGCTACATATTGCTTGTAACCTGGCATCCTACAAACCTGTTTTTCATCATTGCTGTACTGATTTTTCACAATTGCAGAGTAACTGTGAAATCAAGATGGTCCACATTGGGGAATAAACAATGTTACTTATTTCAAGAATTGTTTTGGAAGATAATCTTGTCAGGGATAGGTTTGTCACATGGTAAGCTCATTAGGTGTACAGTCTTTTCCCTATGTGCTTCCTCTCAGAGGATTGTCTTGTAATAACCCAAGTGCTTGAGAATTTTCTCACTCTAGCTCTGAAATATACTTGGTTAAGGTGAACTTCCCTCTGCAATTAATTCCCCTCCTTGCAATCAGGTACATTAACCTTTGAGAGCAAATACAGGAGTAGCATTAGTGAACTCATCTGAGGTTTAAATATCTTGTTTGTCCTTAGTACTGTCAATTTGTATAATGAATGGGATATCTCCACAGCAAGGGACAGGCTTTTAAGGTACATATTTTCCCTGGTTGAGAAAAAAAAATCTGTCTGCTTGTTAACAGTAAATATTATTGCCTTTATCTGCTTCTATTTACCAATGCCTTAAAAATGTATGTCTACTGCATTTGGTTTAATATTCAGCTTATACGAATTCAAGCAGTTCTGAGTTCAAACATGAGAGATTGTCTGATATTTTTTTTTAATAGACAATGGGATTAACCTTGAAACAGTAATCTTTTACTAACAACTGATTTTTTCATCATAATCTGAATTTTTTTTTTTCTTAAGCTGAAAGTTGCTCACAGCTGAGAGTTGAACATCTCTTGGAGTGCTTTTAACCAATTTTAGCATTGGTGTATGCTACTTAATATTTAGACAGTTGTGGTTATAATCATTTTACCTTTTAAATGTTACAATTACTTTCAGTATTTAAAAAAAAAAAAATCTCTTATGTCACAATTGCAAGATGTTTGGCTGTACAGTAATCCTTCCCTTTTCCAAAACGTGGTGTGGGAATTTAAGTGTCTGATTGTGAACTCATTGCCTTCCAGGCCAGAAAAAATGAGCACTACACATAGGCCCAAGTGAATACTTATGACAGTTCTAATTAAAACTGACTTTTCCTCCCACTTCACTTCAAAAGTACTTTTTTAACATAGTTCCTGCCAAAACTCTTCTACTGGGAAGCATTTCTAACTATTTTGAGGGCTTTAATACTGTGGTAAGCAATAAAGGGGTTGTTGGGTGGAAGCTTTATCTCAAAACTGTTGCCCTGCACAGTAGTTTTGGCTCCCCAGCCTAGCAGAGATGAGCAAACAACAAAATCACATCAGACTCTGGCTCTAATAAAGCTCTGTGCATATTTTTGTGTCTGGCTCTGATCATGTTTCTATTAAAAGAATGCACAGAAACCCAAGACATTTGTACTTACCAATATGATATCAGAGGTCATACACAAGTATTTAAGAAAGCTGAGGTTCCTTTTAACAGGAGAAATTTTATTGTTGTAGGTGAAGATAAGTGACTGTTGGAAACTTGTAAAAAGACTTGGTATAAACTTGCTAGTTAAGCATAGGAGTGGGAGCGCTCACAGTTTCAGCTAATCTCTCTGTGGGTAGCCTAGTGAGACAGCATTAACATCCTAAGAAATTAGGCTGCAAGTATAATGATTACCTCAGGTGACTCAAGATCACAGAGTTCAGGATGGGAAGCCATAAGACTAATGTGGAGAGGAGGCAGCAAAACTTCCTAAGAGCAAAAGATGAGTTCAGATCACTGTGGCATTTCCCCTTTTTAAATGCCGTTGCTGCCTGCCCTCCCCCCCCCCAGTGTTGTTGGGAAAGGAAATCCCTTGTTATCTGCAGCTGGGCCTTCTCTGTAATGTGGTCTTTTGAATATTTTATCCAAGTATTTCAGGGACAGGAAATAGCTCCTAGCAAATAAGTGTAACAAATATGCAAGTTCTGTATAAATGGAATAGAGATGGGTTAGCAAAAAGATCAGACCTTATTGGGACCAACTTGGGGTGTTGCTTATCTAGTGGAGAATGAAGGAGCTTTCTGATGAAATGCAGCTCTGTCTGTATTTGTCAGAGCCCGAACAGAACATGAACTTCCATTTTTTTAGCCTTTAGCTAAACAATAACTTGGGTGTTTTTAAAAGCAAATGACTTTTGTACTTAGTAAGGTTGCATGTTTGTCTAAAAAGTTTAAATTTTGGCAAAGGGAACAGCGAAGGACTTGAATTTTGTCAGCATTTCTTAATGGATTGGTTTCTGAGTGGAATTTGTTCAGCTGTTAGTAGTTGCAATATATATTATCAGGGAAGGGTTTTTCTCTATTTTGACCTGCAACTGGGGGTAACTGAGTAGATCTTTACTTTGGGGTTGTTCTTTTTCCTATGTTGTCCAGGTTGGGGATCACTTGAGCAATGTGAGGTGTTTCCCTAGTTTTAAGTGTATTGTTTTCTTAGTGTTCTTGGCCTCTGGACTGGGGGTGGGGGCTGAACTTTTTCCCAAATTTTTAAATGAAATTAATTTTAGTTTGAAACTGCTCTAGATTGCCCTTCCTGCTACAAATGACAGCTGGCAGAAAACCAATATGAACCTGTATTTGTAATCAGAGATTAATTTATCTAAAGTACTTTTCAAAAGGGATCACGTAAAATGCTTTTGATCAGTAGTCTTCATTTCATTTTTATTTACAAATATTCTTCTAAAATGAATATCAGTTTTATAAAACTTTGAGAGTGGAAGAGTAAGGAAAGTGTTTGGTAGAGCTATTTCTAGGTCTTTAGTCTTTATTACATGGTCTCTTGAGTGTCCAGATGCTTCAACTGGTTTTGGAAAACTTCCTGATTTTAATTTTCATACTTTTAACTGTGACTTCAGATAAGTTTTAGTGGAACCAAGTTTTCTATCTGTTTCCTTCTTAAAAGAATAAATGTAAAGATTCTTAAAACTTGTTTTGAATATCTCAACAATTCAAGTACAATTGCTGTTGTGGCAGAGTCTGATTTCAGGGTTTCTGCTGTATTTGTTTATTCTAAAATCAAAGACATAATAAATCAAACTCCCCATTAATTACATGCATCTTTGTGTACATTTTTTTTTAAAGAGAGCAAACTTTTTGTTGCAAAGGCTCGGAACTTACAGAGGAAAGGAAATGGCTGTTCTCTACTTTATCCATATTAGGTATAAACTAAATATAGGAGAGTAATCCAGGAGTGAAGTCATATCTATGTAGTTTCCATGAGAAGAGCTAATAAGATCAGTCAGTGCTACTGGATCAGCTTCAGATTTTTTTTCTTTTCTTCTTTTTTGGCTCTGTTAAAGCATTACCATACTGGCTACAGCCTATTTGCTCTGAGGCTTTTAATACAGAAAATTGGTTTTAAAAATGGAGTTGGTTTGGCTATAAAGAAAACATGAGAGAGTATTTTTGTAATCTTTGAGAACTAGAGAACCTCTTCTTAGTAAGACAAACTACTGTAATTTCAGTGAGCTGGGGAGGTGGGCTTGGGGAATAGTTACTCCTTTAAATGAGGAATGGTTTTGCTTTAATGGCATATAGGATGCACGCAGAAAATGGTGATCTAAATTCTTCTAATATGTACTGTCCTGAAGAGTGAGCTTCAAATCTGCTAGTGTGCCAAGTTGTATAATCCAGGATGCCATGTCTTCTTTCTCTTTGCCCTCCTTATGCCCACATGTGGACAGATTGAAGCACTCTGAAGCAACATATGAAGTGTCAAAGCTCTTATAATTTAGATCAGAGGTTCTTGCGCTGTTCTGCAGACCATAACTGGTGGTCCATTCAGGTGGTCTGCAGAAAGGTTGAGGAACAAATGAGAATATTTGTACTTGTTAGGTAAGACTACTGATATTTAAAATATGAGTTGTGTGCTCCAATTTTTAGAACAAAAAAAATGGTCTGCTGAGACCCTCAGCAATTTTCAAGTGGTCTGCGGGGAAAAAAAGTTAAGAAACATTCAGAGCAGAGGCCTTGGCTGATTGTAAATATTAAAAACCAAAAAACCCTGATGCTTTACTTTTAACTCTGTATGCTTTCCATGCCGAGCCCATGGCATACCCAGAAGAGGCAGCTTGGTTGTTGGGCCTGGATTGCCCAACAGCTGTGTAGATCGAGCACTTTAGTGGGGCTTTTTGGGTGCTTTTATCTAAGAGGCACTTGAATCGGCTTTAACTAAATGCACCACGATGCCTCGCTGAAGTGTCTGATCTATACAGATAATGCAGAGCCAAGTTGAAGTAATGCACTGCTTCTTCCAGCAAAGCTCTGTCTCTGTCCCTGTCCCTGTGTACAGGCATGTTGCATCTTATGTGGGGGTTATGTTCTAAAGGCCGCGTGTAAGGTGAAAATCGCGTATAGTGAAATTGCATATTACTGTGCCAGCGGTGACTACATCTGCTTCCAAAACCTTCCACTGCTGCCATGGAGCCATGCTTAGAGCTGGGCGGCAACGGCGCAATGCAGGGTGGTAGTGGGGATGACTGTGTGCCACCTGGCCATTACCACGCCTGGCGGCCAGCCACACAGCTCTGGGTATGGCTCCATGGCAGCAGTGGGAGGTTTTGGAGGCAGAGGCAGTCATCGCTGTCAGTGTGGTGGTGGCTGGGCCTCCAGGTAAGCAGCAGTGCCACGTACAGACTCAAGCCCTGCCCCTCCTCCCCACCCACATATAGTTGAATTTGCGCAAGTTAAATGTGCGTATGATGCGATATGCCAGTACGTGCACGTGTGTGTGCACGTGCACACGCACAAATGCTGCTTGCATACTATATAGATATATCTATATATCATCTGCAAGCAGCCTTTGTCTCTAAAGTATGATCCACACCTGTGGAATTGCATAAACCTTCAACTGCTAAGAGTTGAAACTTTAAGTTTCAGAAACCCAGGGCAGGGTTTTCAATTCCTTCTAGTACAATTCTATGAGCTACCACAGAATTTTGCGTTGAGGCCTAGGGAGTAGGTTATTTGTGCTGTAGCCAAGGCACATGTTGTACTGGGCTGACAAACTTAAGGGAGGAAAAAAGCTCTCACTTACAATAAGTGCTCCAAGCTTGTATGCTAAGTATGCAGCCTTGGTTCCAAGCACGTTGAATAAACAAGCTTGCTAAAATGTGGTTAACTTTGTACTTTCAGAGATTCCCACTAGAATATTGTAATGTTTTATGTGTAGCTATTTATACAATGGATTTGAGTCAGTCCTGTCTCATAGCTGAGTTCTTTTGTAACAGATCAAGATCACTGTGTCAGAGACTTTTCTGTCAGTAAGAACTGCAGGCCTGTTGAGGACCAGTAGTGTGTGGTGTGGCAGTTTCTCATGCCATTACTTAATAGATGTTATGTCATTGTAGGACTATTCACATTTTTATACCTATGTCTAGGTGTTTTGTTTTTTTTTTTCCCCCCCCTTCCACTAAGGGACTGCGACCTGTATGTCATGTAGGTTTTGACCTGAGCCCCTTGCCCAATTCTCCATAAGGATCAATGAGGTAGTAATTCCTTTTTAGTAGGATTGCCTCGAGACTTTTTTTTTTTTTCTAGAATTCTGAAATGAATGTCTTCTTAATTGTGACTTTTCTTTGTTTGTTATGGGCAGAACCCTGAAACTCTAGAAGTAGCTCATCAACTATCACTGTGTAATGTTGTGATGGCTTGTTTAAGAGGTTGGTGGAATGGAAAGATGATAACTAACCGCACTGTCTCTAGCAATACTGTAAACTGAGGAAGAGGGAAAGGTCCATTTCTTTTGAAGTTAGAGACCAGAAAAACAACCCATAAGGATGTGGACCAGTTAATTAGACCAAACTGTCAATTCATTTTGCTTTGTAGTAAGTCTCTTGTTCACTTTGACCAGATGTCAACCAGTAACTTGCTGAAGAGGTGCTCAGTATTTTATTGTTAGTCCTTTGCACCTTTAAGCCCCAGGGGTTCCTGTTTCACTTTCACTGAACACACAAATCTGTTGATACCTAGTTATCTTCTGGTATTTTCTGTGACATTGGGTTATAAGCATTGTCTATATTTTATTTCCATTCTTGTTTTGCTTTAGTAAGCTCTGGATATTTAAGAGACTTAACCAAAATTGGTTTAAGAAACTTTTGCTATATCAGACAATTTATACAGTACTCATTCTGAAATGAAATTCGAGTGCCTGTTATCCGTTTAAACTTAAGTTGGTAAGGAATCCATGTAGTTAACTTCATCTTCTACCTCTTAAATTAACAGGGCCCAGAAAAGGAAGGGGTGGGTGGGTGGGTGGGTGGGTGGGTGTGTGTGTGTGTGTGTGGATTCAATTCATAGTGTTAGTTGCATATCTTTTCTGGAGTTACAGGGGAAAGAAGAAATAAGTGACAGGAAATGCACTGGCTGGAAACTTCTGAAATAACTGTGTATTTCTAACTTTTGTAAGATATTTTCAAGTAAATGCTTCTGGGGAGAGTACTTGCCTCTAGTACTAATCTTGTGCTTTGTTTCATAAAATATTGCAGTATTGGAACATTCACTTTCTGAATTTTTAAACCAGTTTGTGGTAGTAACTGGAAATAGTGTCAGTTTAACAGACTAGGCGGTTTAACTGGATTAGATTGCTCTGTTCTTTTAATAGAAAATGGGGCTATTGAATAAACAGCATGACATGGTAGCACTGCCCTTCCTGTGTAGGCAATGGTCTATAATATGCTTGGGGTGTGCCTGGCCAAGAAAAGAAATGTGATGGCAGAGGTAAATGTAAAGAACTATTTAGAGCTGTCACATAGTAAAAGTTGTTGTTTCTTTTTTTTAAATCCAGTATTAAACGCTAAAGTTTATATTTGGAACCTTACTCTGACGTTGTTCTAAAAATATAGGGGATAAATGTGTTGTACATTTTAACTTTTTCTTAAGAATTTGCAACAGCTTCATGTTTATGGAAGTCCTTTTTCAAGTAAGTGGGGAGCAAAAAGAGAGCCCCGGGAAATGTCGGGCCTCATCCCCCAGGTTACCTGAGGGACTCATCAGGTAACCTGGTGCTCTCAGCCAATGGGAAGGCGGAGATCTTCAGTGGGTTCTTTGCCTCGGTCTTCCTGAGGGGGGACCAGGACTTCCCTCCCGTTGGAAGCCTGTATTCCCCCTGGGGAATCACTGCTAGGTCGTGGGTGAGGGTTGACCCGGTGGAGGGGCTTCTGGAAGGGCTAGATGTCTTTTAAGTCGGCGGGCTCGGATGACCTACACCCAAGGTTGTTGAGGGAGCTGGCGGGGGTGATTGCTGAGCCCTTGGCTCGGTTATACGAGTGCTCTTGGAGCTCTGGACAAGTGCCAGAGGACTGGAAGGTGGCCA
>JAGPOW010003022.1:7399239-7444981 GCA_030014935.1 Caiman crocodilus | reverse complement strand
GGAACCGGCTTCCTAGGGAAGTTGTTCTTGCTCCTACCTTGAGCATCTTCAAGAGTAGATTGGATAGGTACTTGGCTGGGGTCCTGTGACCCTGGCACTTGTTCCTGCCATTGGTGGGGGGTCAGACTGAATGGCCTGCTCTAGGCCCCTTCTGACCCTAGGTACTATGATACTATGTCAATCATATTCCAGAAGGAGGCATTTCAAAATGGGCCTACCCCCCAAAGGCTTCTTCAAATCACATTTCTCTTAGTGTCCAACTCTTTTAAGAACCTGTGATATGGTAAAGAAAGAGTCCAAAGCTGAGGTTTTGTGGGACCCTCATTTGTGAATTGGTTGAATTCTTGCCCTAGGTTGGTTTGCTTAATATTGCTCTCCAAGGACTAAAATAAAGCTCTTTGCCTAAATGTGACAAAAGTCCATTAAATATTTAGATAAGCCCAAATTGGTTTTGAGGTGTTGGTTTCTTGGTTGCTGCTTAATTTCAGCTGGTTTGAGTAACCAGATGTCTGAGAGAGAGATTTATGAGTCTACCAACTGAACTCATTCTCTGACGGGGGAGAGCGTGGGTTCTAGGCAGTTTGCAGTGCATGTGATCTATGGACCAAGATTGGAAGAACAAGGTTTGCATAATGAACGTGACAGAGAAACTGTGGGAAATGTCCCAAATTGGAACAAGGAAACTTAAATGGGATAAGCAGATACCAGATGTTTTTGTTTCTCGCAAGCCTTGCTAACTAGTGTAGAGATAACTGCCACACTCTTCAAAAGAGATTTTCCAAGGAAAATTTTTGCATTTAATTTCCAGGTGCATCTCTGGACTGTGTTTGCCTTTTGGGTAGACTTTCTTCTCAGCTGTGCTTTTCATTTTGAAATGTTTGCAGTGGCTGGTGCTGCTTCAGGGATGGCTTCAGGCTCTTCTCTCCTAGGCATGATTAGAAAAAACTGTCTTGGACAGCGGGCAGTTTCCTTCCTTTCCAGTCTATTCAGAGCTGTGCAATAAAAAGAGTGAAATTAAAGATGCTGCTGCACTGTGAATTTTGCTGTGATTTAGTAGGTCCCTACATGTGTCACAACCCAGACCAAATGTTTGCAGGAGGTTTCCCATCCATCAGAGTTAATCTCTCAAGTTAAGATGAGTTGTGAAGTTGTGCATGTCCTCAGTGAGGTCCTGTATTGTACAGGCAACCCCCACTTCATACTGCTTTGCTTAGCACTATTTTTCTATAACACTTATTTTATGTTCATACTTGATCCCACTTAGCCCTCAGCGAGTTTCATTATAATGCTTATTATGGTTGTCATCTTAGTTTGTCAAAAACTTTTAGTTTTGCTTAACACTGTTTCCAGTTAATTGGTTCCCAAAAAAACCAAGCATTAAGAGCACTAATCAGGGGTTGCCTGTATATTGAAATAAGCCAAATAGGTATCTTGCTGTCATAATATTCAGTCCCAAGAAGCACCTTTCCTACTGTAAAGCATCAAAGTCCAGTTATTTGGCGCGCTGATAATCTCAGGTCTATGAAGTCATGTATCCTACTTTGAGATGTGTTGGAAATCCACATGGTCATCAATGGAAGATATGATGCACTTAGTTTTGAATGCTACTTTTCAGAGGATGGTCCTGCTTTCCAACTTGGAGTGTGTTTCTGAAAATCTTCTTGTAATGGGTTTGCAGACTTTAAGCAGGATGAACTGGAAAACTCTTGTGTGCCAACCTGACCATTTATTTTCTGTTTCTTGATACAGATTACAGATGGTGCCAGTCTTGCAAAAAAAAAAAGTTTTCTAGGCTAGAGATGGAAATTGACACTCAAAGTCTTTGTTTTCTCTTATGGCTTTACCTTCCATGCTCTGCAGTAATAGGGAGAGATTTTTCCACTCAAAGCATAGGTAATAAAAAATATCTAAAGTTTAGAAATAAATTATCCTGGCTGTGGAAACTGTTTCAAGGAATGGTGTGTTTGCTTTTAGTGGCATGACAGGTCTAGGTCTGCCACTATATTTAAAACTGGCTTATTTACTTACTGAAATAGATGTAAGCCTTCTTAATTGAAAGTTTCCTTTTTCAGGAAAGCACAGACTTTGTTTGTTTGTTTTTTTTTTCTTGTCATTTATAATTTTAAAAGCTTGAGGTCTATTCAGTTATATTAAAAAGACTTGCTAAAAAAAAACCCTAACCCCCTCCCCCACCCCTTTAATTCAAGGACCTGACTTCATGCATTACTTCAAGATGTCTGCAATATCAATGATAGCCTGAGAAGCTGAGGTCCAGAAGCATTTGTTTAAGATTATAAACTGATGCTACATTTGGGGTGTTTGTACACATGATGATTGTTACCATGTACATGTCACAAAAATTTCCTTTGTGTGGCTTAATAGCATCACACACTACACAGGCGTGAGGTTTCAAGTCAGTTTGCAATGTTGCAAACTAAACCACATCACCATGTAGTTTAGTATGCAGCATTGCCTCTAGCATACCCAGCTGCCCTCCTGCTGCCTCCCTGTGCTGCCCCAGGGGCAACCCAGCCCATTCCTGGGTGCTCCCAGGCAGTGAGGATAGTTCATGGGGTGCTGGAAGCCCCAGTGGGCTCAGGGAGGAGTGGGATCTGGCTGAGTGCTGCCTCAGAGCTGGGTCAGCGCTTTGCCTGTTAGCAGCCCACCCGGGGGGCACTGCCACTGCAGAGGGAAAGACCACGGCCTGCTGGCAGCTTGTGCCCTGGCTGCAGACAGGCTGTCAGGGTGCGGGGGCGGGGGGGGAGAAGATTGGGTCCCTTGCTTTTTAGTGATGGAAGCCCCTAAATTGAAGTGGTGGGTTTCAATTAAAAATCAATTATTTTAATTTAGGGGGCATAGCATAAAACCATGAGGACTACACCCTTGTCATGTGTACAAAGTGCACCGGATTTTAGTTCTGGCTATTCTGAGGTCACATGTAAGCACTAAGTAATACACAACAACTCTTGGGAAAACTGTTTTATAAATAGCTTTTCTGTGGGGGACTGATCTGAAATGGATGTTGGAGGAGAAATGAAAGTAACACTTTGAGGGCTATCACAATAAAGATTGTAAAAGATGATGAACATTTACTGGAATCCAGTGAGCTTTCTCAAAAATACCTGCATTACAGTTTTTTGCTCAGCAGCAACTGATCTGGCAAATGAAAGTGTAGTTTGGGAATTAATGACTTCCCTGTAGCTGGCTTCTCTAGCAATCCCACTTCATATCCTTTTCAAACAAGGAGCAGAACTCTTGAGTTTGAGGGAAGGGAGTGAAAACATGGCCACTACAGAGACTGCCTGTGTTCTGCTTAATAGTCTCAAGAATTCAATAGCATGTTACTCTTCAAATTCTTGTTCTTATAGCAGTACCTGCTCTCATCAGTGTTGTGAGCGTTCTGGTTACAAGTTCAGTAACTAATATGGATTTAAAGCATCTGCAGTAGTTGCTCTAAAATGAGTTGCTGACTTGGCACTTCTTGTGGACTAAGCTGCTTTGTTCAGGCTGTTGTTGTCTTTTCCTGCACGTTATGGTGGAGAATTCTTTCAGGCTCTCTGCAGTATCAGCCTCGTATATCACCAGCTTCCCACTCTTACCCTCTAAAGGTCCCACTAAGTCTCTGCCTGGTTGTTTGAATATGGAGAAGGGTGATTTTAGACCAGAGCAGAACGAGTCATTAAGGGAGTTTTCTGTCTAGACCGGTTGAAATGCTCTTTGCCTTCATATGGCAGCTTTTATTCTGATATCAAAACAGAGCAGTCATTATCATCGAAGTTTGGAATCCAAAAACATCCTGACAGCAGGACTGTCAATGGCAAGCAAGCAACAGCCTCGAATGTTGTTTCCAGATCATGTTTTCCCCTTCAAAACTGTGAAAGTAGAATCCTTGGATGACTGTTCACTAATACTTTAGACTTAACCTTTTGTCTTGAATGGGTCCTGAAATGGCTTGCAGATTAAATACTATACTGTCTTTAAAGGCCATGCATGGACACGGGGTTTTTTTGTATCTTATCTGAGAAGAACCTATACAGTAAACTGCCTGGAATTCTGTTTATCCACCTTGGCAAGATAAAGGTCTGAGTTGACTCTGAGGATTTCAATCCATAATGCTTGACTGCTTTTAAGTGCTGGTGCACAGAATTCCAAGCCATTTTGTCATTCCAAGCCTTTCATCTTGGAGGGGTTTTGAATAGTTGAATACTTTGTTCTTTAATTGTGTTGTGAATCACCTCATTAGTCCATCTAAAACTGTTTCTACTTTCCATTAATCTTATGTGGACCAGTGATTTTATTTTTTAACTTTTTATGAATCAGTTTATTGCTTACGAAATGCAAGTCTGGTACCTGACTCTTGCAGGTACAAAATATGTATTATATTGGTTTCTTCATCCAACTGCTTCAGCATTGGATCTGTGCAGTAGATTTTTGGCATTCAAGACAGAGTCCAGCAGTTGTCCTGTGGACAAGGATCTGTTTGTTTTCTCCTAACTTGTTTAACTTTGAACTTCCATCTCTGGAGCAGAAACCTCTGGGGTACTCCAGTCCATTCAGATTTCTTATTCAGGGCAAAGGATTCTTCAACACTGATGCTTGCAAAATAAGCTGCTCTGACAGAGAGAGAAAGAGAGTTTACTACCTTGAAGGTTTTTTTCTTTATTGAAATCTCATTTTCTCTGCTCTTTGGCATATCAAATCTAGGAAAGTTTCCCTTCCTAGTTACTGGTGAATAAGGAAGTGATCCAGCCCACAGGGTCTTCCCACATGCTGCCCTCTGTTTCAATCTTGTTTTCACAGGCAGAGACTAGGACATATTCAGTCTCCCATTACATGCCCTTTAACCGTGCTCTTGTTGTTTCTCCTGTCACTCGATCCAGTTCGGCAGGTATTTCAGTGCATTTTTGGTGCTGCCTTGCTATTTGAAACTGTTCCACCTTTAGCCTAGAATGACCATATCCCTGGAACTCAATTATATTCTCCTTGCTTCAGACTTTCTCTCTGGGAGATTTCTGTATGCATATCGGCTATTTAAACTCTTATCTCTTACCCCAGTCCTCACTCCCCCCTGAAGCTGAAGCAATCAAGGCATCTTAAGGCCTAGTCCATGTAAGAACTCTGTGAGAGAGAGATTCTGGGAAATAAGTCTTTCAAATGTTAATTGGAGCATATTAGGCTGTTGATTTAAATGGATATTTTTGGATCTGTTCATATATGCAACTTCCCAAATGTGATTTTTAAACTCATTTGATGAAGGGAGGTTATAGGCTGTTTGACAGAGGCATAATTCAGGAGCCTGAGCTTATACAACATTTCACAATTGAAGACTGCTTTTTGGCTGTTCCCAAGTTTGGACATCTGTTACACAACTACTTGTGTAGTTTGGGAGTATACAACTGCTTGGATAATACTGTACTGAGGAAGAATGGTCTCCTTTGAGCGTACAGCTTTTGCAGGATGGCACCTACATATCTAGCTGGCTTTTTCAGCCTGATCTAACCTTTCAGTTGAAGGGATCTCAGATGTTCAGGCACCTCACTTTTCTCATTTGGGCTAAACCCTTCAGGAGTAGCTAGTAACTTCAGAAATGAAGCCATAGGCAGTGTTACTGCCTGACCTTAATGACCTGATATTTTTGCCTGGTTGCTGCACTTATTCATCTTGGATTTTCTTGGATAATTCTTTTACTTTCATTCTTTTTTTACTTTTTCCTCCTCTTCCCCCCCCCCCCCCCGACAGGGTGGGGTAACTTGTATGCTTTTTGCTGAGCATGAATCCATGCAAAAATGAAGCTCTCCTGAATTGTGAAAAGTTGTATTTGAAAGAAACAAATGGTTTTCCACTACTAATACAAGCCCTTTAATGGTGTCATCCATTAAAAATATCCCTGAATCTTGAAGGTTTATGTTTTTGTAAAGTTTTTTTTTTGAGGCAGTTCTTGGCAAAATGTATTCTTTGGGAAATAAGTTATCGAGCTGAGTGAATAAAAAGCTCAGTTCTGTGCTAAATGCCTCCAAGCAGATCACCATTATAAGAGTGAGTCAGGACGCTAATATTTCCCTTCTTCCTGTGAAATGAGTTGTTGCTTTTTGACCCACTGAAGGTGTCATGGAAAATACTGCAGCATGATCTCATCATATACTAGTTAATGCACAATTTCATGGCTGCTTAAGCAAGCTAGTACATGTCACTACATTTCATGGGATTTGCATGGCCTGCTTCAGCAAATGCTAACTTTTGTACTGAAGTGCCTCTTCCCCACCAAATATAGCCTGGAAGCACAGCTAAAACATATGAGTTTAATTTTGCAAATTAATTTTTAAATGTTAATTTGATGCTTTAATGAGGAGGTGGCTAGACCTACAGTGCTGGGGGTAGAATTGCTTTTTAATTTCTGGTTGTGCTGCTGACTTGTGGTTTAACCTGGGGCACTCTGCTACTTTTGCTTTGGATTAGGTTTTAGATCCACTTTCCAAATTGATATCTATGAATTTGAGTCTGAATTGTTACGTGACACCTGTAGATAAAGTGCTGTAGGAGTCCAAAGTGAAGCAGTGTTGGGGTGGGGGGAAACGCAGCAAATATGTAGGCATAATTCCTAATCCTACGAGAGAAAATCAGTACGTAATTTATCAGTTAGTGAAATTAGTCAAACACCACATCTCTTTGCAACACACCATCTTATCCTCAGAGCAGACGTGCAGTTGTAGTGTAAGTTTGATTTGATGATTTACTCTTTCAGGCATTTTTTGAGTGAAACTCTTTGACTGCCAAATTCCTTTGTTGTTTTTCAACTTACAGTTAAAACAAAAGTGTTTCTCTCAATTTTTCAAGATCCCACTGCCACTGATTTCTCATGTATGCTTTTGGTAACAACTCAAAGATTGTAGCCCCAAAAATGTATCGAATGCCTGTGCTTATAAAATGGGCCCCTCCTGCAAATAGTTACGTAGCAGAATTCCTCTCCTCGAGAGCCCTGAAGCCAGAAGTTTCTTGGCATTCTAGTTGCATTCTTTTTCCAGTATGTGCTCAGAATAACTTGCCCCATTTTATACTTCAAACCGTCCCGAGATGTTGTTTGGACAAAAGTATGTGTTCAGTTCATAGCTACTTAATTGCAGATATAAAAAAGATCTACATTCTATTTAAACCATAGACATTTGGTAGGCTTGTAGTAACTTCTCACTTCTGATTCAGATCATCCAAAGTCTGTCTTGTACTCCTCTGCCAAGTCTGGCTTGTTCATTGTATTTTGTGTTCATTTTGTAAGCTTGGGGTGGGCTTATGATGGGGGAATGACTACAGCAGCTGATATTTGAATCCAGAAGTATCTGACCTCCTCTGTTCTTTCTGCTGGGTTAAGCATTATGTACTAAGACACATTGTAGCCCTAAAAAGCCCAGGCTGCATGTTGTCTTGCATTCACTTCTAACACTGTGAGTTCAGATGTGAAATACTTGATGGAATTTATAGGCTTAAGATTTGTTTTCTTTAGAAGTGACCTTAGTTAAAAACTATCAAAGTAACAGTTACTTTAATTAAGATCTATTTCAGGGCTATGAATTTTGGACCCCAGTTGGTCTCCAAGCAGGCCTGTCTCAGTGGTAATATTAATTACATTTTTCTCTTCCTGTGATGGTATCTCTGTGTTGCAGCTCACTTAATCTTTCACTACACAAATTTTTATAGCTGAATTATAGCTCAACTGATGGAAGACCATGGTCTTCCATCCAACACGGTGCAGTGCTTTAGAACAAATCCATTTTAACAACTGATAAATTCCAGAGGTTGTCAGATATGAAAAATTTTACATCTGCAAGCCATTAATATTAAAATTCTTTTCTGCACCGTTGAGCCATCATGTGGAGTGAAGGGTCACTGCCTCTTTCCATCAGACTGATGACAGACATCAGAAGCTGGGAGACTAAAGGCTTCTTGGCACCTTCTGTGCTGTAATTTCTTACTCAGGTTGACACTTCCAAAGCTTGGTATTTTTATCTAAAAATGAAACACTAATTCTCATTTAGAGTAAAAGTTTCCAGTTTGGGATTTTCTTAGTTTTCAAACCGTATCATTAAAGCTTTGCTTGAGAAGCCAAATTCCTGTTTTTTTCATTTGATGGGAAGGCATTTTAGTTTTCTCAGCACACCTATGAAATAGTATTAGTCTCATGAAGGTATGGTGCAGAAGTGATGTGACCTCATTCGGCATTCCAGTTGATTGGATAAAAATGTTGAGGACATTCAGTTTCCTCTTCCTGTTGCTATATTTGTGCAGGGAGACTAGCATTTGTATGCTGCCAACAAATGACCATGCTGACTTATGGTAGTGTTAAGGTGATGTTGCCATGAAGGTCCAGGAAATGTGAGAAGCAACAATGCTTGCAGGTGATATCCATTAGTGGATGAACTGATGGTTGGGATGGACAGCAACAAGCTTTCATGTGTCACAGTAGCCTTCCTCAGGCCTCTGGGAGGAGAGCAGACATGGCAAAGTTAAATAGCAGATGGAATAAAAGATTGTTCAGGAAGGTGGTTACCCCATGCGAAGTGCAGAGGGTAGTGAGTGTCAGGTAAATTATAATGGACCATGAAGTCATTGTCTGAGTTAAGTCCCTGGTACTTAGTGTCCAGTAGGCTGCTGAATTTCTTTCCCCGTGCTTGTTTTGTAAAGGTGCTGGGCAGATTTCTTCAGAGCAGATGAATTCTGATGTGAAACAGGGAGTGATTTCGGTGCAAAAAAAATGTTCTCCGATTTGTCTAGGGTGTTGTTTTGTTGTTTTTTTTTTTGGTGATCATTCACTCTGGTACAGTTTTTTTTGTTTTTTTTTTTGTCTGATTTCACCCATGTAATTGCCATAAGAATATTTGATATTGCAGATAGAGATTCCTGTTTTATTGTCCATTAGAAGTTGGTTTCTCCATCCTCAAATTCAGTCCCATAATTTGTCAGGTATCCAGGTTGTAGCCATATTGGTCTAGAGGCAAAGGGAGTCAAAACTCATGGAAGAGGTAATAGCTTTTATTAGCCCAACTAGATATTTGCAAACACATTATTTTATTTATTTGCAAGCTTTTGGGCACACTTGCCCTTCATCAGGCATAGGAGAGAGCAGAGATTGTAAAACTTCTCCTAGGTGGAAATGAAAATTCATGTTTCACAGGAGAGTTGAAGGTTTGGAATAGGTCATATTGCCCAGGTTAGGCGCAGAGAAAGGGTAAAAAGTCTTTTTTTACCTTGAAGTTGTCTGGTGGCAAGCAGGATGTAGAAGCATATTTTCTTCAGGTTATGATGGTTCATATTTCACAGAAGAGTGGAAAGATGGAAAATTCCTCTGGGCAGAGATTTCTTTTGTGATGAGTTATCCGTGTATGTCTGCTCTTTGAGATTTGAAATGAAAAGTTTATAATTTTACAAGAAGGAAGCATTTTACCACCTGATGTGCTAACTACCAGGCTCTTCCCATTGTTGGAGGGAATTTGCATCTCTCAGAGCAAAGACAATCCCTTGGCAGGTTGGATCCAGTCAGCTGGCTGTATTTTGTCCGCTCCTGTTTTAAAGTATGGCATATATTTTAATGCAACTTTGAAAACCTCCTAGGCTTATGGTGATATTTGTTACCTGGAGAGAGTTGTATGCATTAGAAAAAGAAAGACGTGCCTTTCTGAAACCACTATAGAGTGAATAGTAAGTGCTGATTCCAGGTGTGCTTAGTGTTATGCTTGTTTGCTTGTGTGCCAGTAATAGCTTCTATAAATGGGCTTCATGATTTCTCTCGCGTATCCTAATGGAGGGTGGCTTATGCATGCATACATGCAGTTTATTACATTTATATGTTTATAGTTAAGATTTTTTTCAGTCTTTAGTACTGTAAAGTTTTAAGAAATGTACTTTATCTAAAAGGTAGTGGGATTTGGTGACCAGAGATGTGTAACTTGGGAAGTACTTTTAAGGCTTTCTCAGCTGTTGTAACAATTACCTTTTAGTTTTTCTGAACTGCTGATTTTCTTACTTCCTGATATTGAATGTTTCTATTTCAGTCTGAGGTTCAAACACCTAAATAGTTTCCTAATTCCAGCTGTGTTTATCTTTCCCCAAGAACATCTCTGTACAGGTCACTAAATGTTTAATGCTACTGAAGCTATACATTTATTGTTGAAATAAACCAACTTTGTCGTTACATGTCACAGAGTAGCTTATTTTGATCATGCAGTGGATCTCTGTTTGAGGGCAAAAACACTTAATACAGACTATTCCCATGCAAATTGCTTTTTGCTAAGTCTGAGTGGGAGTGGTAGAAACAGGGTAGAATTCAACTACATTAACTATCTATTGGCCTTGATAGATCAGTATAGACTTTCTTGATTGGGATGTTGCCATTAGAAGATCTGTGCTTGTAATTGGTTGGTGTGTAACGCTTAAAAGGCTCTTGAATCAGCTGTTTGGAAGATGAAGTACTTTTGTGTATGCATCAAAAGTTAAATTTAGACGTTTCATAGAGTTGTTGAAGAAAATTGGGAACAAATGAGTTGGCGTCATAAGCAGGCAAGTTCTCAGTCTAATTCACATTTCTAAAAATGTTAGTCCTGCCTTTGTAATAAAGAATCATTGTAGATGGGTCGCACTGAATGACCACTAAAGACTATCTTGATCACAAGCAAAATAAAATCAGGATGCAGTGGTGTTCTTCCAGTGCAAGTGTGTGCTGTATACCTGTCCTTAATTCTCCCTAGCAGTAGAGGTCTTATTAATTGCTGTGAGCATGACAAAGCCTTTATTTGGGTAGAGGGAGCATTTATTAGATTTACAACCTTGGCTTTTTCCACTGAAAATACCTCAGCTTTGCTTGTAGGGGGAAAGGCAGACTGACTGAGACACAGACCATTGGCTTTCTTTTAAAACCTCTTGGCCCAGGGGAGAGTAGTGACTTGCATGATGCTGCATATTGTTGTTGAAAAAGGGTAGATGGACCTGCACTGAGGTATTGACTTGTAGTTTCTGTTCCTTGCCTGTGATTTCTAAGAACCAAAGGGATTCACTCCTAATGGCTCGTGAGCTATGTGTCATCTTTGCTATGATAAGCAGTCGGGCTTCTGTATGCACTGAACCTGGTGAGGTAGATGAGCAATTTAGGACAGGTTTTGGTGGTGATTGGGGACAAAGGGCAGGTCTTCTTAGTTCATATATTGCTCATCTTTAAAACCTAGCATATTGGGAGGGGGTTTTTTTTCCTTCTGTATAGACAGTACTAAACATTTTTCAGGTCTTAAATGATTTAAAAAAACACCTAGCAATTTAATGATTTGTATGGTACATCCAGACCCCAAACCATTTAGCTAATCTAGATTTTCAATCTCTTAATTCAAAGGGTGGTAGAATTAGAAAACTTTCTTGCCACAAAGGATTAAAGAAGAAACTGAAAAAGCAGATGCTTAAATACCAAATAGAAGTATTGTTAGAAAAATTTCTAATGTGTTTTTCAGACTCCATGTTGAAAGTTGCCCTTTAACAGTTCTGGAAATTTGAATTGAAAACATGATGGGGCTCTTCCTACCTTTGGGTGTTGTATGGCAATATCCTGAGGATATCCCCTCCAGGTGCCTGCACAGGACACTGACAGCCAAAGAACTATTCCTAGAGAATATTTCTCAGCTTGTATACTGATTGTAGAGGTTGCTAGGCTAGGGCTTTGGGAGCTATTAACACTATGAGAATACCTGTAGAATGCAGGTCCAGTTACTAAAACCTCATACCTTACTGCTGAAATTTGGGTTTTTTTGTAAGGAGCTTTCAAGAATGGTGGGAATGGAATGGATGGTGCACCTGCTGTCTTTTAATAGTAACAACCTGTTTTTTCTTTTCACAGGCTGGGAGTGATGGTGAAAGCATAGGGAACTGTCCTTTTTCTCAGAGACTCTTCATGATTCTGTGGCTCAAGGGAGTGGTATTTAGTGTCACAACAGTTGACTTGAAGAGGTAAGAAATAATCTTTCCTGAGTGTGGACACATAACATCTAGACTGGTTTAAGTGTAGTTTAAACCTGAAGCAGACAGACAGTGAAGTTCATTGCACCAGTTTAAAACTGTCTGGAACGGTTCAAAAGTATACTTGGTATATGGGGATTGTGGGGAGGGAGACTATTGCACATCTGGATCTCTGACTAGTTGTAGGTTTAGGGATTAAAATTACACTTAATACAGCTTGAAACTACTGTAACTTGCTTCCTGCAGAAATTGCTGTGACACAGGAAAGCTGAGGTGGCCTAACAGAGCATTTATGGCAGAACAGATTTCTTTGTGCTGATGCTTATTTGGTGCCAAAAGATTCCGTGATGCGGTAAGATCGCCAGTGACAGACAGACTGAGCATCCAGCCAGAAATCCTTAAGGACCTAGCTGGAAAGTGATCCTTAGCTTATAAGTCAGTGTCATCCGTTTTGGGATTTGTCTTGATGATGACATTTGATGCTTGTGACTGCAAAATTGGCTGGTTTTGAGTTCTTACAAGCATTTACATTGCTGAAAGCCAGCTTTAATGTCCAATGATAGCTTCAGAATTCTAATTAATGAGAGACAGACATGTTAGTGAGCCAACTATACAAGTGGCATAAGTTACTGGGTAGCTAACCAATAATCCAGATAGCTTTGTGTAGTGTAACTGAAGGCACAGTATGAATGACCTTGATGCAACTTCTTTTTAATAACTTTTTTGTAACTTATCTGCTTATTTGAGCTGTAGATGCTTAATTCCACAATTACTGTTGGCTTTTCTTAATGCTAGACTAGGTTTGGAAAAACTCAGTGCTATGCACAAAGGATTAGATGTTCATTGCTTCCTTAACAGAATGATCATTTTCCTGTGTTGAATGCAGAACTGGATCTGTACATCTAAACCGGCACATGAAACAAAAAATATGGCTATAAAAAATTCTCAGAAAAGTCCTCCCTTCCCCCTATCAGTGGAGCAAGTAACTTGAATGCTTTACATGTCTAGGGCATTGTTTTCTTAACATGCCTGGCTATAAAACAACTGATCGGAGTGAAATGATTATGGGATAGGAACGTTAGAATTGAGTAATGCATCTGTGAGTTAAGGGAGATAGGCACTTGCTTGTTATGGGCCATTTGTTGAATTGTCTGTAATTTGAATACAAAATGACATATTATGTCATATTATTAATTTATATCTTCTGCACTTATGAGGGGTAAAAGCAGTTGGAGCTGACCAATGTTCATATAACTTTCTTCATGTTGAAAACTGAGTTGGGAGTTGGCAGCCCCTATTATACCACAGAAGCAGTCACTGGCTGAAATTAACTGTCTTCAGATTAAATGCAGGCCCTCATCCATAATGTTTCATAAAATAAAAATCTATTATCTCTATTCTGCTTGTTTATAGATCACACTGCTAGCCTCGTAGAATACTTCATTCAAAGGTGAATTGTAGTACAAGATAGTAAGCGTGTTACACTTTTGCTAAAGATGCATGAAAAATCTCCAGTTCAGAAAAAGAATTGACCTTAAAATGGAATTTTCCCTTTGAATTTGTGGGTTAAAAATGCACTCCTACTATGTAGGAGCTTTCCCGGTAAGCAACTGAATGAGTAGAAGTGCTATAGAATATATGCTGCCCTCTTAAAAGGTTCTAGATGTTGGGTGTCTCAGCCAGTACCTGCTTCTAGATTGAAATGACCAGCACAAAGGGCATGCACGGCTAGAAACAAACCCAGGAATCTTGACTTCCAGGATCCTGCCTCCATCTGTGAGGCAAGGAACCATTAAATTCAGCAGCTGTCTGTATCTGCATGGAGTGCAAAGAAACTTTTTCCACAAGAGGAAGCTGGTTTGAAAGCACATACCGATCAGTTTGGCATTATTGTATTGATGCGATTCCAAGGTGACGACCCCCCTGTGCGCACCAATAATTAGATTCTAGATATGGGATATTTATAAATTGTGTTTTTTTTTTCATATCTGGAATCTAATTATTGGGGGTTTGTCTTACATTTTGCATTCTTACTACCACGACTACCACTACTGCAGTGGTGGTGGAAAGAGGGAGTTAAGCAGTTTGATCCCTCACTTCCCCCCTGCTGCAACTGCATATCCCCCCCAGTTGCATACCCTTGCCCCAGCTTGCATACCCTTGCATGGCCACTTTCCAGCCTGTGGCATGGAGCCCATTTGCAGTACTGTAGCAGTGAAGTTTGGCACTCAGGGCAAAACCCACAGTGGCAGCCCACCCTCACCCCATGCACAGATCCAAGGGCACATGCCTCCCTCTCCCCAATGCTTGCCCAGGAGTGCACATAGCAGTGGGAGCTGTGTCTGCACCCCCTACTCCCCAACACTTCCCAAAACAAGCTGCATGTGGCTCTGTCCTATGCCATGCCCTGCCCTGCCCTGCCCTGCCCTGGCTGGGCAGTGCATGTTGGTGCCCCTTTGCTTTGATGCCCAAGGTAGTCATCCTGCTTGCCATGGCACTGCCTCAGCCCAGTAGCAGCAACATGCTTACTCTGTTCCCCAGGGTGGAGCAGGAACAAAGCTGGAGTAAGGGTAAATGGAGAGGGCAGGGAGGTGTAGTGTTGGATGGGGTGGAAGAGGCAGGGGATGGGTTGTGGTGGGGAGGCAATAGTTGCAGTTCCCACCTCCTCTTATTTGATTCAAGATGAGGGGCTTTCACGGGACACTAAAGAAGTGGTACAAAGACACCCTTAAGGTGTCCCTAAAGAGCTCTGGCATTGGCCCTGAGTCATGAGAACAAATTGCTTGCAACTGTCCATCCTGGAGGTCCCAAATCCAGAACGGCGCATTGGCCTTCGAACAGCAACACATGGCAGAAGCAATGAAGAAATGTGCAGCCAGGAAAACGAAAACCTCCCATATCTAGTCCTTGTCGCTCTCCTGCCCCTGCTACAGCAGATTGTTCAAAGCAAAGATTGGACTTACAAATCACTCAAGTACTCGCATGACCAAGCCTCCACCCCTTCTTCATTCTCTTCCCTTTCCTTTTTTTTTTCCTTTTCTCTCTTTTTTTCTCTTTCTTTCCCACTTCATTTCTCTCTTCTTCCTCTCTCCTCCTTCCACTGGATGTGGTTGTCTTTGCCTGTGAAGGACAGAAGTATATGTGGAAGTATGAGTGGAGGGGGAGGGGAACCTCATCTCGGAATCGAGTAAATATGGTAAATTTTTCTTTTTATGGAGAAGCTGGGTATCAACTCGTGCTTAACACCATCTGTTAGGCCTTTGCAGAGCAGCAAGTATTTGCTTTGGATTTGGCTGATTTGAAGGGACAATGATTTGATTCAGTGATTCAAATCGCTGTCCTGATTCAAGTGGTCTGATTTGGCCATAGACTAAACAGGCAGCCCTTGACAACGCTGGACAAGCTGCCAAGTCTGTAGTGGGCTGAAGGGATAGAGAAGGGGCATTGGGTGAGGGGGCACATCAATACCCCCACAACAAGGGAGGGATTGGGGCTGAGAGCAGCTGCCCAGCCAAGGTGGTGCCACTGTGCACCACCAGTGCAGGAGCTGCTCTTCCGGTGGTTCCTCCAGTGGTTCACTGCTGATCCAGGAGGGCATAGGAGCTGCTTGCTGCAGGGCTGTGCTTCATGGAGTGTGTGGAGCTGCATCTGTGTTCTGGGTCGTGGTTGGGGCTAGCCAGCTGGAGTGCAGCCCTGGCTCCAGCCACCCCTCAGAGTGCAGCCCGGCAGCAGGCAGCTGGGGCTAACTTCCTGGAGCGCAGCCCTGACACTGCCCGCCCCACAGGGCACAGCCTGGCAGTGGGGGCTTGCTTCCTGAAGCACAGCCCTGGCTCTGCCCACCCTGTGGAGTGCAGCCTGGTAGCAGGTGGCTGGGACTAGCCTCCTGGAAAGTAATCCAGCCCAGCCTGCCCTGCACAGGTCTAGGGGCACACACCTGCTCCCGTGCTCTCCCAGACTGGCAGTGAGAGCCACCAGAGAAGCCACCAGAAGAGCAGCTGTTGGACCAGTGGTGGGAGTGTCCATGGCCACCACCCCTCCTCCCCAGCTGGGCAGCTTCTCCCAGCCCCAATCCTTCCCTTGCTGTGGGGGCATTGATCTGCCCCCTCCCCCCACCACAACAGACTTACCAGCTGGAGGCAGCTGTGTCCAATGTCATAAAGTCAAAACCCCTGTCAGAACCTGGAAACAGTCACAGTTTTACAAAGTTCGTAAGTGCCACTTGTCATAACTTGAAGATCACCTCACCCCCTCCCTCTTCTCAGTTTCTCCTCTTTGCTGCAAGCCTTCTGAATCTCTCCAAATCGATCCAGAGGCTTCCAAATCGATTCAGATCTTTAATGGGTCTCCCAGTTAAATTCGAGATTCGGCCACTGAATTGGGCTGAATTGCCTCCAAATCAAATCGACTACTGAAGCTTTGCACAGCCCTAGTGTCTGTCCCTTGTGGAACCTTCAGGCCAAAAGGCCTTCAGTGTGGACAGGGATCTGAGTATGGGTTTTGTGACTCCTAGTGATTGCGCGCTTCTAAAACCAAATGTAGCTTCTGGAAAAGATTACAGGGGAAAAAACTAATAGAAGCATTATGTATTTAGAAGCACCAGAAGAATGGGTCACTTCCACCAGTAGACATGGGAAATATAACTTCAGTAGACGCCTTTTGTATTTCCAGTGACATTTCTGTGCTCCCTTGTCTGGGTATTGATGGAAAATAGCTGATAAACATGACCTTTCTTAATTTGTTTGTGGGCCACTTATGGAGGTGGGGGAAAGAACTTAAAGTCCCCCTTTATACTCTGGCCTTGATTTAGGGTGAAAAATGGAAAATTGATTCAGAATTGAGAAATAGCATTGGAGTACATGGATTTAGTGCTTTCGATGATAAAAGAATGCACCTCCTGTTACCCAAAGCATTACATCCTGAAGAAGTGGTTTATCAAATTTGTCTTAAATACTCAGAATAAGTTCACAGAAAAAAAAACATTTTGCTCTTACCTTGTTGAGGGGTGTGTTTGGGTTACTGCCGTCCAAGCTGGGATGCTGAAGGGCCCACAAAATAGCAGATTGCTCCCATTTTACTGGAGCCCTATTTACATGGAGAATTCTACCAACTTGCTGCTGCCATTTCTCCACATCCCTAGCAGTATATTAGGAATGACTTTCAAGAATACAGTACTCAAAACTGTCACTCCAGTTTTTCATGGCAAGGGTACAGACAAGTTAGGTGCTAAAAAGTGTTTTTAAACAAATTCATCTTGCTAACCAAGGAACAATGGGTATAGTTGCAAACTGTGCTCCTGATTGGCCACGCAGTTCATTTTCTGCACAACAATCTGCCACTTGAAATGGTCAGTCAGTATTTGGCCTAGAAAGTGAAAGATCTACTGGAGCTCTGATCAATTCTGTATTTGTCTTGCTAGGTCATGGTCTGGTACAAAAGTTCACAAACAAGTTATTTGGGACACGCAGGAAAAACTGAATCTCACTTGATTTACCTTGTATGACTTGTATTTTCCCTTCTAGACTTATGACAAATATAGTACTCTGCTAACAAAAGAATATTTTGTAGTTCTCTAGTCTGCTGTTAGTAACCAGGGGCACCAGTAAAAATATGAACACAGACTAAATTAAATGGGACATACCATCCTTTCAGAAAGACTGGGCATTTCTTGCTTTTGCATACTCTGAGACAGAGGCCCCATTCTTTTCCTGTTCTGCACTGAAGCCGTTACTGAAATTTGACTTGTTCTAATGACTTGGTGCAGGGCTGCTGTGCATAAACCATTTGTTAGGCTTGTAACAACACTTAAGGCAGCTCATGTTCAATATCAGTTTGAGATCCTGTTTGGAAACATCTTAGAAACTTCAAGCTGCTCTTCCTTTGCTTAATCTTTAGGATTTTTTTATTACAGAATTTTAAAAACAATCAAGAACTGCCTATAGATACAAACCTTCCAAGGTATTTTCTTGTTAGTGTTCCTTGAAGGTTCTTAATTGATTGGCATAGTGTTTGTGTGAATTTAATTCACCTTTGCATACACCCCTCTCCTTTTCTGTAGTATTTACACTTTGTGTGGTGTGTAATATGTTAAAAACACTTCTAACAATTAAAACCTATTAATATATATTAAAAATACATATAATAGCAATCCTGCTCGCTCGTGCGCACCCTCTCTTTGCGGGGAGAGGTGGCAGTGGCGGCTGGAAGGAGCGGCTGCTGCTGCCCCTACCTGAGCTGCTTAGAAAGGCATGGGACAGGCCAGGGGCTCTCATCGCTTATGGGGGCTCAGGCCCTGCATTCAAACCATGTGTGTAGTTATTACCAGCTGGTTAGACAAATTCCTATTCAGTAATGTTGAGCTAAGCTGTAGGCTTCACACTGCCCATCCCTACACATCAGAGCTTCAGTCATGGTTATTTTTTTAGAAGCTCAGAGACGGATATTTTGAAGTGCCTTTTCAGCTCCTAGAAATAATATACACTCAAGTGACATGTTTGTTGTAGCATTCCATTAAGTGCTAGTGCTACATGGGCTTTTTCACTCTCTAGACAAGATTGTACTATCAGGTTCTTTTGCTGTACTGTCAAGAATACCTGTGTTTTTCAGCATGTCCTTTAGCTCTTGTTTGAATGTTAAAGGGATGATTCAGGCTATATACACCACCTGTAACCTTGAAGGACATGCTACAGCTTTCAGAGGAAATCATGGAGGTTTTTGAGGTTATGACCTGTAGGCTATAAGATGATAGGGGAGAGCTGTTCATTACAGTAGCTATGTAATGCATATACCTCTTGTCATTAATGTAACTGGGAAAGAAAATGGGCACCAGCCCCAGGTCCCTACTTTATGGGGGTGCCACTGTGGCCCCTCCTTTCCTCTCCTACCCCTTGAGAGGTCATTGCCATGGCAGGCACCGCCCAATGTTGTATTTAGGTGGGGATAGGCTTTGCTGTGCAAGACACGGCCCTGTTCTGGGGATTTTGGGGAGGAGAGAATAGGGCACCAAGAGCAACCTCCATGGAGCCCATGCTGCTGCTGTTCCTGAGTTTCTGCAGCTTGAGCCTGTGCTAATACAGTGCAGTAGCAGCTGCTGCCCAAGTGAAGAGAGCCCTTGCAGATAAGGCTCGGCTGCTCTGCTCTCCTCCGCGCTCCCAGCACCTCGTGATCAGTAGAATTCCTCTTGCACACCTGCCCTGGGCACCGACAGAGTTTGCTGTGCTTCTGTCTCCTGCATTTGGTTCCTTGCTTTGGCTGTGGTTTGCTAGGTTATTAACCTCTCTGTACCTTTTCGTCCTTAATTCTGAAAACAAAGTCTGGTGGGGGTACATCTCGGGGTGTGTTTTGTGTTTCTTAAAACACTTTGAGATCCTTGTGGTAGGCTGACACGCATACTGGGCACTGTATGTGTACTGTTGCTTAATTTTTCATGTTTGAGAGGATGAATTCCAGGTAATCACCCAGTGGGATTTTTTGGGGAGCCTTTCTTTTTTTTTTTTAGTTTGATCTGGTCTATTTCTGAGATGAAACCTTTCCCTTGATTCCCTTCTGGGCAGTCTAGTTGGTTTGTCTGCTTTTGTTTTAAAATTCCTTAGAAGGAACATTTATCCAGTTCATGAAGTTGGAAATGAGCCATGATGGTTTTCTGCAGTTGTGTATGTACAGAACTATATTGAACATAAATATTCTAGTACTTTCCTCAAGAGCATTAGACTGGTTAACTATACTTAAACTGGACTTATATGGCTGACTTGGGGCACCAATTATGAAAGAAAAATTGTGCTTAAAATGAGGGAGAGGACCAAAGTTAGTGATGCGATGCGGTCAACAGACTACTTGGAAAATGGAGTTGAATTAATTCTCCACACTTTTACTTTAACGTCTGACTCCTACAATTGTTTTGTAAGCTGCAACCAGACTAGAAGTGGTCTTACTATTAATACAAAGGTGCTTGAGTACTAAGAGCCAAGCTTTTCAGTTCAGTTTTGCATGTACTTCCAGCTGCTTGCAGCTGTTATAGGAATGCTTGTAGCTTCCATGTATGTTATCTTCTGTTGGTCAGCCAAAGTGTAGGAGCTTGTCTTATCAGTATTACTATTTCCTCTGGTAAGGGGCTCAAGCTGTGGCCATGGAATGAAATCCAGCATGGTTTAATCCTTTAGGAATTTACACTTGATTCGGAGTCCTACAGGACTAACCAATCTTAGTGTACAGTTACAAATTAACCACATTTAAAGGTATGGTCCACAAGTAAGTCTGCTTTCACACCACTTGAGTGGTGTGTGTTGCTGCTAGCGTAACTTCTCTTACCCTGTGGATAGGGCTTGTCTTGGAACCAGACTGTACATTCTACCCCAAGCCACCTATAGCATAGATATAATCCCTGAGAAATCCCTGTTCGTGCTTTGCAGAGAAAGTCTTGACTATAAAGATTCACTGGCTTCATCAGTCTTGTAATAGAAATTAAATCCTGGCGTTGAGGAGTTGACATGTAGAATTGCAATTCCTGTTCTGTGCCCATGATCGTCTTAACTCAAACCAGAAGTAACAAATTTCATGGGAATTTATAGGAGTGAATTTTGAGGGGAGCTATTTTTAGAAGACTTTTGGTGTTAGTATAGGTAGTAATAAACTGGCATGTCTTATGTTATCCAGCAATTCAACAATGCCCTTCCTGAACTTCTCAACTTCTGTCCTCTAGCATTGAATGTTCCTTTGTTTCATTGTGTTTAAATGATCAAATGAAATGGCAGATGTGCAAGCACATTTTATAGTGAAATGAATAAATTGCGTAAGATGGAATGAATGCGAGTGGGCGTATACATGTGTGAGAGAGATGAATGTCTGCCGTGTCGCACCCTGTCACTACTGGATCAAGACCCAGCTAAACTGAAGGAAAGAAAGCAGTAGCCGAGTGTCTATAAAATAGACTGTTCAGACTGTAATCCTAATCCGGCTGAAGGGGGTTACTGCAGGTAGAAAGCCAGCATTAGTTTTGGTGAAACTAAGCAAACAATTTAGCGCTGTCCTCAACTCTGAATCCAGATATTTGATTGTGGTGTGTTTTTCCCCTGCCATGAAAAGGACTTTATTTTTCTCAGTACTTACTAGAAAGCTCACCTTGCAACTGTAAAATAACTATTTTATTGTACTTTTCGGGCGGTGGGGCTGTTTGCCACAAAATGGCATGTGTATTACGTGTTTGGGAGGTGGGGAGTTGTTAGCTCATTTACTTCAGGAGGAACTTGGGTGTGCAGAGGTAGGTGTATTAATGGATAACCTCAGGTTCCATTCAGGTTGCTGCATGTGTTGGTGTATGTTGAAGATGAAACCGAAATGGAGGGGAGGAAGGAAATTACTGTCTTAAAGCTCTCAAGTTAACTATGTGATAGTATTCCCAAACCAGAGTTCTAATTAAGATTTAAACCCAAATTTTGAATAACTTTTTAAAAGATCTAATTTAATACACTTCTAAAAAAAAACCCTAGCAACTCCTTCCCTTTAAAAAAAAAAAAAGCAAAAAAAAAAAAAGCAGCAAGTAATTTAACTTTTTCTCCTACAGAGATGCTTTCTTGAATCACTGTTGCACTGTAGGTGTCTGATTTAACTCTGGAGGGGCAAAAGTGGTATGCAGACAGCAGTATCTCTCTGATCAAAGTGATGCCTGTGCTGACCTGCTGCTTTTACATTGTTGTGTACCATGTTTTTGTATTGCACTTTAGGAAACCAGCAGATCTTCAGAACTTGGCTCCAGGGACGCATCCACCCTTTATTACTTACAATGGTGAAGTGAAAACAGATGTGAACAAGATTGAAGAGTTCCTTGAAGAAGTCTTGGGTCCACCCAAGTAAGTTCTTTCAGGCAAGAATATATTTGCATTTGCAAACTTGGTTATGTAGTAACTAAGGTCTTTCAGAATATTTAACCTCCAACAGTCTCCCCTTCATCCTTGGAAAGTTCTTTGAAAAGATTATGAAGGATCATATTTGTGGGAGTCCAGCAGGAAAAATAATGCAGCAGGGCAACCACTATGGATTCGTAGCAGGTAATTGATGCCTGACTGATCTGGTTTTGTTTTATGATGGGGTCACAAAATGCACAGGAGTAAAGGTGAACGTTGTTTTCTTGGATTTTGACAAGGCATTCAATGCAATATCTTATCCCATTCTCATGAATAAATTAAGAGGCTGTGACAGATGTTTACATGGTTCAGTGGGTGGCAAATTGGCTTAGTGGTTGCACCCAGAGAGTGGTAGCAGACAGGTCGGTATTGACCTGGAAGGCATGTGGGTAGTGGGGTCCTGCAGGGTTTGGTCCTTGGACTTGTACTCTTCAGTATCTTCACCAGTGACTTGGATGTGGGTGTGAAGTGTACTCTGTCCAAGTTTGTGGATGATACTAAATTGTGGGGTGAAGTGCACACTCTGGAGGGTAGGGAACAATTGCAGGGAGACCTGGACAGGTTAGAAAAGTGGGCAGTATACAGTAGGATGCAGTACAGCAAGGACAGGTACAGAGTGCTGCACCTAGGGCGCAAAAATATCCAGCGCACCTACTGGCTGGGAAGTGACCCTCTCGGCAGCACAGAAGTGGAAAGGGATCTTGGAGTCATAGTGGACTTCAAGATGAACATAAGTTGTCAGTGTGATGAAATCATCAGCAAAGCTAACTGCACTTTAGCACGCATCAGCAGATGCATGACAAATACAACCAAAGAGGTGATACTTCCCCTGTTATGTGGCATTGGTCAGACTGCAGTTGGAGTACTGTGTCCAGTTTTGGGCACCATACTTCAAGAAGGATGTTGATGAACTCGAGGGTCCAGAGGAGGGCCACTCATGGTTAGGGGCACAAGACGAGCCCTATGAGGAGAGACTGAGAGGCTGAAGAGGTTTAGGTCCCTGCAAGAGAAGGCTGAGAGGTGATCTTGTGGCCATCTACAAATTCATTAGGGGAACACGGCAAGGGACCAGAGATGCTCTGTTCACCAGGGTGCCTCTTGGGGTAACAAGGAACAGTGGTCAGAAACTGACAGAGCAGATTTAGGCTAGATATCAGGAACAACTTCTTCATGGTAAGGGTGGCCAAAATTTGGAATGGGCTTCCAAGAGAGGTGGAGACCCTGGGGGTCTTCAAGGGAAGGCTGGATAGGCATCTGGCTGGGGTCATCTGACCCCTGCACTCTTTCCTGCCTAGGCAGGGGGTTGGACTTGATCTGCTGAGGTCCCTTCTGACCCTAGCATCTATGAACCTCATCTTGGATTTGAGTTACTCTCAAATAGGAACTAGAAAGCTAAAGTAAGCCTCCTACAGTAGTATATAGCCAACTGCTGATCTTCTGGAATACTGTGCATCTGTTAAGAAGTCGAGTCAGATGCCTGATGACTTTGCTTGTGGCTAATAAGCCCAGTTTGAGAGTGACACAACTTGTTACAGGTTTCATAGATCCATATGCTGTCTCAATGTCTAGCATGCAAGTCATTTTATTTCAGTTTGGGCAGGATAGATTGGGTGGTTTTCTAGGGTGTTCCTCAAGAAAGGCAAGCAGGGCATCCCGGAATTAGGGCTACTTGGATGCCTTAGTAGCTTCGTCTGGTTCCTTATTCCCCTTACGGAGTCCTGCAAACATCATACCAAGACCTTCAATACGTGTGCCTAGGCTAGAGTATGGAGGAGGAGAGGCTGCCCTAGACATGCCATCCCTACTTCTGACCACCGAAACAGAGTCTAGGTATTCAGTGCCTCGATGGTTGTAACCACTGTCAGAGACCAACAGATTGGAACTGCTGCTGACTGCCCAAGGCCTTGGCAAGGATGCATTTCACTTGCAGTGGTGTACCGTTAGCCTTATTTCAACCAAGGACTACCCACAAGGCAGTGAGGACTAGTGCCCTATACTCGCCTTACTCTGAAAGTTGCAGCATCGTGGCATTTTATAGAAGCTACCCTACTGCCAGTAGTCTCACCACGTTGCCACCAGGCCCTCAGTCGGATGCAGTTTACGGTCCTACCCAGGACCAGCAGCAGTACAGTATTGTGTACTAGTAAGGGTTTTTTCCTCCGTGCCAGTTTACTGGTATTCAAGTCTTGGCAACATGAACTGAAGTCTTAAATATTTTAGGCAAAAAAATATATATTTTTATGAAATCCATTCAGGTAGGAAGAATGTAGTATGTAAAAACAGATTAAAGATTATTTATAACTGACACCATTATTTATAATTATGTATTTGTGGCTATAGAAATTTCAGTTTTGGTGATTGGGGTCAATGTGCCCAAGCTATATGCCAATAAGTTAAACTGTCTGGGGAATGAAAGTAGGTCTATATATCAGTGAAGTACTTTTAAGCTGATCTGCTAGTGTTCATCCCAAGATTTGTGTTTGTAGCAATTCTAAAAGTAAGCCGATGTGGGTTAAAACAATGTATTGACCTCACTTGAAGCATTGGTGGCTTATACATTTTGCATTATGAAGCTTTCCATTATGCTTCCTTATTTTCCTGCGTGTAAAAATGAATGAATAAATAAATAATAGAACAGTGGGAGAGGGGAAATCATTGCATACATTAAGAATCAATGACATGGGGAAGTTGGCAGTAGCTGGCTGTTGCAAAATATCATGTGTTCACGCACGCCCAATAATATGCCCCTGTTGTAAATGTACTGTCTCTGAGGCTGTGATTGAGCCTTAAAACTATGGAGATTGTAGAAAGACACACAAACTGCCTGAATTTGAGATCATCTAGTGCAAGAGCAGAAAATGGTGTCAGGTATCCTACAAGCTCCTGACTTTCTCCTCTCTCTAGCAGGCTGTCAGAGCTCAGACATGCTCAGTCTCTGGCTAGCTGAGCTATTTCTCTTATGAGGAAGTGTTTCTAGATATTACCATTTTTTTCCCCCTTTGTTAGTGGACTTCGGATCGATGACCATTTACTTCCTAGGACAAGTAGCTTTGTTGCTTGTTTTGGGGTTGTTGTTTTTTTTTTAATCTTTCTCTTGAACAAGCAAGAGAAATAGAGCAAAGCAAATAGCACATGCTTGACTACAGTTACACTCTATTGTGTGCAGAGCCCAATTCTCCACTCATTGAGCACTGCAATGCAGTGCTCAATAAGGCAGCTTTCTCCTGTACTCTCCCTATGCTGTTACAAGCTCAATATGCTTGATTTGTAGGCTCACTCCAGAAAGCATGAGGAGAAATGATAATATTTTTCTTTCCTCAATGGAGTAGTTTGAGGTGTAGAAGTAGGATTACACAGAACTGGGCAAATAGTAAATGTATTTAGACAGATACATACTCTATTGTCTAGGAGATCTAGTCTCACTGCTTTTCTCTCCTTCCGAAACAAGCCTTTAAAGATTGTTTGAACTCACAATTTTTTAAATATTCTTCAGGGTGGAAAATGCTTTGATAGTGTGGGAATATAAGAGTTATTTTATTTTATGTAAGCAAAAGTCAGAAAGTTAAGGCTATGAAAAATATTTCTTTAATCTGAAAGCTATTACTTCAAATACGCTGGTCTACCTTAACCTGTTCTTTGAATAGAAAAGAGCCCTTGTCTTAGGCCATCTGAACACAAAGACCCAACAAAATTGATCTGTTATCAGTTACTCTAGGCAAGTAAAGCTCTCTTATTGATTGGAAAGCAAGACCGTTATTTAAAGTAAATGTTTGGATTTCATTGTAAACCTTCCCTGAGCCTTGTTTCTGTAATACTATAAGAGCTTTATTTACTTAACATTCACATTTCAAGCTGTTACATGGAATATTACAGAAGATCGCTAGTTAAAGATATCTGTCGAACCATGGCCTGCCAGCTGAGTTGTTCAAAATCCAGATTACATTTCTAGAAGCAAGTCATTTGTTTGTAGGGGGTTAAATCAAAAACTCTGCCGTGACACCTTCAAGCTTTGAGGTATGTGACACATGATCTGGGCTGAACTTCTGGCAATTAAATTGAGGCTCAGTCACTTAAAGTTGTGTACTGTGAAGGGACGGACATGGAAAATCTGAAGCATTTTTAATGTTTGTGTAATCTAGCAGGTAGCAGAAAAGTTTTTTATATAGAATATGAATAAATCTGTGGGGTTTTTGTTTGTGATTTGTTTTGGGGGCTGGGGTGGAAATTGAAAGCACAATCCTTCAATCTAGTCAGCATATAGGAAGTAAGGACTTCCTAAAGATGAAAACTGAAATATTCAAACTTTCAATTCAGTCTTGATTTTCAATTTTTTTTTAATTTTCTCAACCAGAGATTGGTGTGCTCCTGAAACTGTCTTGTCTTCATTCCTTTCTGGAACGCACAAGATTTAAACTAGTACCATCTGAAAGAAGACCATAATATTCCTGACTTGTGTCTGCTGCTGCTTGTTTTTTGGGGAAAAGTTTCAGATAACTGTAGTGATCATTGTTTTTCTTTTGCTTGTGGATATCTTTCTTTTGGTAACCTATGAAATTTAATTCAATTTATTTTACTGCTTTAAGTATATCTCGCTGTACTCAACAGAATATTCTATAGCAAGGGCTCTGTCTGAAATTGTGGGCATCTCTTTACCTAGAGAGAGAATGGAAGTGGTGGCATAAGGTGCATAGCATTGTGTTGACTTCTCCTGAATATTAAACCGAATTTTATAGTTATAGTTGTATAACTGCTGAAGTTGCACATAAGTAACAGGAGCACAGGAAGGAATACAGCCCAGTTTGTGGAGACAGTTTTATGTAAAATATGAACTTCTACCTGCAGGCATCAGATTTACTGTTAAAAATACTCTAGCAAAATTGGGGCTACGAACTGGTCTACCCTAGAAACAAGCAGACATTTGCTTGTCACTGACCAGACAAGAATACGCACTGCTTTTAGTTGAGCTATAGACATACCAATTATATTTGATCCATTAATCCAGTTTACATAGTGATAAGAAGCTTTTAAAAACATTCTTGCTTCACAAAAAGAGCAGTAGGTTATGGAAATATCATTAAAGGGTGTTTTTCTTTTGTTTTCTTTTGCTGCAAATTAACTTATTTGTAAAGTTTAACTTGAAATTTCAGTCTCCTAATCGTCAAGAATTTGTAAATAAAATACTGAATCCATTGAGTGTGTAACTACAATGCATAGCCAATCCAGAACTTCTAGCTGTGCCCTTAAATCCCAGTGTAACTGAATACCCATATTGTGCTGTTAAGTGTTTTTTTTATTTCATGTCCTTGAGCAGGATTTGGCGGTCCTCTGGTAATTCTTATCGCAGCAATAAGCACCGAAGTGCTACAGAATTCCAGAGATCCTGGCTCATGTTGTATATAGCTCAGACACATTGAGATAAACTAAAGGACGTTTTAGGCACACTTACGTTAACTGTAATTTTGTTTTTAAATTCCTTGCGCACATTTCTGATATCTTCTTAGGTTGTTGGAAGTGATTTAAATACATTGCTTCAATCCCGATACCATTCAGTCTACACAGATCATTAAGCTGTAGCATGAATACAAAACAAGTCTGTTTCACTTTTGGTTGTTCTTATTTTCTGGCTCTTGTGGTCTGCAGTGTTATCAGCGTTTAAATTGGTGATTCTCAACTAGTGTGCCACAGGATTCACAAGATCAACCCAGAGACTTCAAAAAGAAATCCAGAATGTCAAACTTTCTGCCATGCTGTGGGCTTGCTGTGTTCTTTGCAACAAGAATTGCTCTCGCGTTTTCTTGCTCAAGAAACAAGTGAAAGCTTAAGGGCTCTCAGTTTCTGAGGGCTGTCTTGAATCTAACATGGTTGAGAGCCATTAGTTTGAATTGGTGTGGTCTACTGGTGTGTTTCAAGAAACCCAGGTTTTAAGGAGGGTTTTGGAAACCTAAACTTTTGGGCCTAAACTACTTGACATTTGTCACTCGGAGCCAAACAGTGTACCTAGTGACTTCTGACTGCTTTCAGAATTGATTGCTAATGAAAAATGCATGATTATAATATGCAGCTGGGACAGATAGCTTGTGTAGGATTTATAAAACTTCTTGTTTTGTGGCATTAATGATAATGAGTGGACTGCCAATTGCATTTGAGTGTTGCTGTAGGCTTATCATGATAAACTTGTCCGTAAACCAGTATGTGTTTTCTGATTAGGTACTTAAAGCTTTCGCCAAAACACCCAGAATCTAACACTGCAGGAATGGACATCTTTGCCAAATTTTCTGCATTTATCAAGAATTCCAGACCAGAAACTAATGAAGGTAGGATACTTCGGTCCTGTAATCTCTAGTATTTTGATATTTCATTGAATGTTGGGTACAGCAATAGCAGTTTTGCTTGTTCACTCCTACTTTTACTGTGTGTTCAATTTATTTGCAGAGTAATTGTTTCTACAAGGCAAAACCAGGTATGCTACAGTTTTTGTGTACAGGCAACATCACTGATGCCTACAAGTGACTTCCTTAATCTTGATCTGATTTTGCTTTATGAAGGCAGGAGATGCCCAGATCACCTAAGGCAGGCATATTAAAGCTATACAGAGGCACTGTTTTAGCCAGACAAAAGTGCTGACAGTGCAGGTATTAAAGCTGGGCATGCAAGAGAGGATGGTACTACTTTGACTTGCTTCCTTTTCCTTCTTGGGAGCAGGTAATATCAACTGTGCTTTGGACCAATTTCATAGCTCTGCTGAATGGGAGTTTGCTACATGTCCTTCATGTGTTACAGTTGATACTATTAATGGCCCTGGGTTACTAATTATAGGTGCGTTAAGGGTTGTAAAAACAGAAGGGAGTTTGTAACGGCAGGCTGTGACATAAATGGTTTTAATACAATTTCCCTTCCAGACATCAGAGAGCTTTTTGTGTTTTGGGTCAGTGAATTCCCACCCAGTACTTCTCAGTCCGCCTTGAGAAAGCCAGAGAAGGCGGGCTGTTCAGTGAAGTGTTGTAAATGCCCATCTCCGGGTTGTTAAAGGTATGTGGCCCCCAGTCTTCCCCTTTCCCACGTGGCCTCACTGAGGTCAAGTCTAGGCTGCAGGCTTATCATGTGTGGTAGCAGAGCCCTCAGACCCTGCAGTGCTCCATGCAGCTTGCTTCCAGTTCTGCAAACATTGCTAAGATGTGGTGTGTTTGGGACTTTGGACAGGTAATTGATACTAGTGCTCATCTCTTTTAACCCATCCTTGGCCCCATGCAGGCACAGCTATGCTGCTCCCAGTTCAGGAGGTAGCTGCCACAGAAAGTAGTGTAGCGTATCTGAGGGTACCCTGGTTGGGTAGAATCAGTTTATGGTCTAGCTGTGGCCTGTGACATGCTGTGAATTGGCTCATGTACAATATCATGTTTTCATTTTCTGGAGTAAGTTAGAGTTTTGGTAAGCTGGTCCCCTCCTTCTTTAAAATGTTTGAGAAAGTCCTTTCTTTGTAGACATGCTTATGCTGATATGTTCTGCACACTTAGATGAAGTGCCTCCCTGACCATCTGCTTCTGGCTTTCTTCTTCGGGAGTTGATCCTCTATATTTTTGGAGGTGCAGAATAATTGTATCTGACTTTGTCCAGAGTTTTTAATTCTCAGCACTTCTGAAAACTCAGTGTAAGGTGTGTGTATCTGAGGACAGATTTAAAAAATAAATAAATAAAAACAGTATAGTGTGCTCTTAAAAAATCATGAAAAACTGACCTGAACAGCATTACTAACTCCTATCGAGGAATGCAGATGCAAAGTGATTTGCTGTGAAAGTGCTGCTAAGTACTTCTGTATAAAAACTCGGTTTTAATGTAACTTTCTGGGGAACTATGCTCGTCCTGCGAGTTAAATTAGTCCTGTGAATGACCGATGACTTGGAGCTTTGTGCAGTCTCCAGCTGTCTGAGTCGTCTCAGACTCTGAATTGTCTGCTATCCTTTCCCCACCCACCCCTTTGGCACGCTTCTAGTTCTAACTTGTGCATCTGGAAACCAGGTAGCACTTTAAGACTTAAGGAACAGTCTATTCCTCTATGCAAAGGATTTGAATTAACTTTTTTTTCCACTATTTTTCAGACCTTTGTAAGTACACGGTCCTTGTCTGTTTGGTTTATATAGGAATAGATTTTGCTGCTACTTGTCTCAGCCTTTTGTTTCTCTGAGAAGCATTTTTCCCTAGAACTAGGTCTAATGTAACCTACTGCCTGGCAAATACAGGCATCTGCCATCTATATTGGTATCTTGCCTTACAAAGATCAAGCATGTCCTTTAAAATCTACAGATAACCACTTCCAGCTCAAGGCTTGTAAAACTAGCTTGCATTCTCTGCAGTTGAAACAAAGTTTAACATCTTTTTTTTGCCAAAAAAAAAAAAAAAAGATTGCAGACATGCCCTCTAGCCATAAAAGACAAGTAAAAAGAATAAAAATGCAAATACCAGTTTCAAATGAGCAAGGCTTTAGGCTAGCTAAATACTTGCTCACACTCTAATGCTTTATATGCTATTATATTAACAAGTAGATATGCAATAGTCATTTACAGTTATTTTTTTCTGATTGATATACATGTACACTTTACTGCATTTAGCTTTTTTCGTGATATGTCTTTAATTATCAGGATAGTTTTTACTGGTAAAAATTGAGCTTGCTTTTTAGGATTTACTTTCCAGCGTCTTGCATAATGACACACTACGTAATATATAGTCAAAGGCTGGCTTTGCCTTTTGGGAGGTGTCACCCAGATAGCATTTGTGTTCAATGGGTACATCAAATCAATAATTAAAATGAAGCTGCTAAAGAGCAATTTTGATGATGGATATGATTATTAATCTAGGAGACCTTGATTAGATTTTGAAGTGCATTTTAGCTTGTGGTCTAATAAACAGAAGTCCATCTAAATTAACTGATAATCTGACTGCTTTAATTTAGAATAAAAATGTACTGCTGTTTAAACAGAACTTTTAGTAAAATCCTCTTATACCCTTTTCTTTTGCATTGACACTGCCAAGGATAACTCTCTAATCTCTGACCTCAAAATGACATAACCAATCTAGACTAAAGGCACAATGGATTGTTGAATTCATAATGTGTAAACCTTTTAGATTAAATTACTTATTGGTAAATAAGAATTCCCAGTTGCCAACCAACTGTCTGCCTATCATAGTAGCTCTGTTCAAGAAAATGTTCAGGATGGTTCTGCTTCACTTTGTAGCAATCCCTTGATGGATTTTGCTGTAGGTTTATGGACTGCTTTAACTTACTTTTAAAGTAACTTAATTCAAGGTCAGCGGTCAACCAAAAGAATTTCAATACTTGTAAAGTGAATCCTGACTGTACAGTACTGTTTTCATTTCAATTGCTTTCATCTGAAATGCATTTGTTGTTCTTCAGCATTCACCTTAGATTTTGGTTTTATTACTTTATTCCCATCCCAAGGATACGTCTCAAGAGTCTCTAATGCTAGCAGTTTTTATAATACAAATGACAATACCTCATCTAAACTTTTTGCAGAGCGCTTAAGAATAAGATTTTTACAACTTTTTCCCCACAGACTAGGGAGCCACTGGTAACAAGTGAGATGACTTCTTCATTGTGGCACAATTTTAAAATGTCATAGTTGGATCTAACTACACTTCTTTCCTTTTCCTGGTGTCTTAATGCCAGGTCTTGACCATTTACTTACCTACACTTTTCCCACTTGTTATAATAGATTCTGGACTTGAGAATCCTTCATGGGTCTATGATCAAACAGCTTGCTTTAAGTATTGTGTTTTTAACAAAGGGTACAAGTTTTTAAGAGGGGAAGGAACATTTACACGTAGACTTTTTGGGGGAAAAAACCTATTTTCAAAAATCATGATAGCCAGATGGCAAATTTGGCAGGGTTAATGTCTTCACATATCCCTGGAAGAGGTCTGCATGTCAGTCAAATTTCTCTGCAAAGCTTACTCACTATTTGTATGTCCAGATCTCTCAATAAACTGGTGTAGTCCTCAGAAGGCTTGAGAACCCAGAGATCCAGTTATGCTATCACTGCCTAACAGCCCTCAAATGTCTGCAGTGAGGGGTATTATTTTAGCCATTGTTTTCTTCCTCTTCCCTCTCCTCTTTACAGCTCCATATTAAACTAAATGTATGTTGCAAGACAGCACTTCTTCTGTCAGGCTGTTCTTAACTATAGTGCCTGCCAAGGGACTGTACACTTTACCAATTTTAACTTTTATCAAGGACTGACATTTTTAGACAGAATATAGAAGCTTTATCAGGCTGGTGGAGAAGATTTTTAGTAATTACTGTAACCTGTGCTGGTTTATTCTAGAGCAGTGGTTTTCAACCTTTATTTATTTGCAGATCCCTAAAAATTTATAATGGAGATGCAGACCCCTTTGAATTGTATGTGTGGGTATTCACGTACTTGTGATTGATCGTAATCATCTTTTATGGACTCTGTAGACACAGTCCGCGGGATCCCCAGGGGTCCGTCAACCACTCCTTCAGAGAATTTACATTGTATTTAACTGCATTAAACTAGCAGTGGTTCTGGGTTTCTCAAATTTTGTATCTGAACTTCCTTAGCATTCAAGTCAAATAAAGTAGGAATGTTGTCTTATCCTCCATATGTTGGGAGGAAAGCTTAAGAAATGCACAGTCCAATATTTGCCTGCTATGTTTCAATTTTTGGAAGAGGCAAGCTTTCCATAAGGCCTAGTGTTTTGTAATTAAGTTTTGGATTAGTTTTGTGGGCTGTACTGCCCTCTACTGCTGCCTTTTGAATGTATCTTGAAAAATTAAGACTTGCTGCTGTGATGGTTCAGGGAATGTGTGAGAAACTAGACTTGTTCATAATACCATTTATTGGATAATCTTGATTGTTGGGTGAGAAGCTTAGATGAGTTTTAGGTACAAAACCGCTTCCTTGGCCTGAGGAAGAATGATAGTCAGTTGCAGTTATTTTTCATTTAACTTATCTATATGAAGAATTGAAGTAGTTAGACGCATGACTTTTTAAATAAAATAATTTCTGCAGACTTGGGACTCTTATTTTAATCTAACTTAACAATATCAATTCATTTTTACTGACTTTATTTCCTGTTTCCATATAGACAAATTCTAAGATTAGATTTATTTGAATTGTAATTTATTCCATTATGGTGGCTAGCACAGACTTCAATATGGTTTTCATATCAACTTTCATAAATTCTGCTTTAGGAGCATCTTTGCCACAAATGACACGAGATTGAAATAGTATTGAAGTGGTGCTGCCCTTAACTCCTGTCTAGGATATAGCCCAAGATAAATGCCAGTCAGAACAGTAGTTCATTTAACCTCATTATGTTAATGAATGGAGTCATTTAAAATGGGAAAAGAGCTGTTAAACCTGTGGAGCAAAGAGAAGGTGTTCAAAACAATTATAGCAGTGCTCTTTACATAGTTAAATCTAATTTGTCAATGAAAAAGTGTTTGAAAGGGAAGAGGGCTGTTTTGTCATCTGTGAAGGAAGAGGAAGTTAGAGAGAGAGCAAAATCATTGCCTGTGTTAAGCCTGTGACTTTTGGCACATTACTAGATATTGGCTCAGCTACAACTACAACAGCAATGCAAATTTAAGCAACTTTAGTGGTATAGAAGGCTATCTCTGGATGAAGCGTGTATCATAAAATGTATCCGATATGCTATAATGAATGAGGAAGTAAAAATATCTGGCTTTCTGTTGGAGTTTGGGTTTTTTTATATGTATTTATTTGTACTTAACATACAGTCTTGACTTAATTTTTTTGAAAGTATGGACTCTTAAGAAAAGAGATTAAAATGATAGCAGTTCTGCATGTTTCCCTGATTCTTAATATATAGCCAGTTCTCTTGCCTTCTACTGCATCAGGGGGAGGAAATAAGGGCCAGCTGTGTTTCCTGTATCGCTACCAACACCTCATCTACAGCTCTGAAAATTGTATTGCAACTTCCTGTCCACTATTTTTTCTGTTTCTACATAAAGTTATATTCCTGTCCTTCAGCCCTGGAGCGTGGTCTCTTGAAAACTCTGCAAAAACTGGATGAGTACCTGAACTCTCCTCTTCCCGATGAGATAGATGAGAACAGTATGGAAGATATCATTGTTTCTACTCGCAAGTTTTTGGATGGCAATGAGATGACACTAGCAGACTGCAACCTGCTGCCTAAACTACACATCGTCAAGGTAAGGGATTTTAATGGGCTGGGCTGCAAACAGTTGGTTTAGTTCCTCTTGAAACCAGGTGTGCAATAAACAGAAGAAACTGGATTTTTCTGTATACGGATGGTTCACAACTTGCTTGAATTGTAACAAGGCACCCCTAATTAAGAACATGCTGCTCAGCTAATTGCTGTGGCTTTTAGTTCAAGGAGTACAGCTTCATGGAACTTGGCTGTGCTCCAGCTGATTGGGCAAATGGAGCACTTCGAAATAAAAGCAGAAAACAGTCAGAGTACCTCAGCGCTGCAAATCTCTTTGCAGCTGCATATTCTCCAGCTAGTTTGCAAACCCTCATCTTTGTAGGGGCAGACACATGTGAGAACTGTAGCCTTGCAAAGAATCTAGAATTTTCTGCATCACAAATCATATATTTGAAAGATTAAAAACAAACAACAATTCCTGCAGTTCATTCTACTTCAGTGGCCCAATTAAATAGGAGATGTATGTGTATAGATGTTAAATGTAGCAAGAGTATTAGTAGCTTTCCGTAATAATGCAGTGAGGCTCTTTGAGAAGTCTGAAACTTTGGACATTACAGTTACAGGAGATGAAAATGGACAAGACAGACTGATAGAAAATGAGGGTTGGAAGGGACCTCGGGAGGTTGCATCTAGTCCAACCCCTGCTCAAAGCAGGACCAGCCCCAACTAGATCATCCCAGCCAGGGCTTTGTCTAGCTGGGTCTTAAAAACCTCCAAGCATGGAGATTCTACAACCTCTCTGGGTGACCTTTTCCTTTCTTTACTACCCTCCTAGTGAGATGGTGAGAGTTTTTCCTAATATCTAACCCATCCTCAATTTTACAGCCTGTGTCAGGGTAAGGTTTAGTACACTGATCTTAGAATAAGGCTAAATCTTAAGATGTACAGGGAGAATGAGGGGGCAGATGTTAGACACTTTTCTCTCTCTCTCTCTAGAGAAGTGCCATGGCTGTTACCAGAAGTACATAGCAATGTCAGGATAGCTCAGTGAAAATGAGCACTTTCTATACTATTATAGTTTATTTCCTCTTCTCTCACTATCCTTGTCAGTGTTATACTGCAGATGGAGCCCCAGGTTAAGTTTTTATGCCTTTATGTGGAAATGGCTTATTTGCAGTGTTAGTTAATTCTCACTGCTCCCCTTGGTTTATCTGAGGACAGTTCACTAGGGCTAGGTATCTTCCGAAGGAGCAGACATTACTCACCCTAATTATCATTAATGGAAGCAAGCTCATCCATTGTGGTGTTTTTGTTTTTTTTTTACTGGTGATGACAACATAAGTGTGAAATGAGGGAGAGAACAACTGGTGTAAAACAGTCGTCTTTTTTTGTTCTAGGTTGTAGCCAAAAAATATCGCAACTTTGATATTCCCAAGGAAATGACGGGGATTTGGAGATACCTGACTAATGCCTATAGCAGGGATGAATTCACCAACACCTGTCCTGGAGAAAAAGAGATTGAAATAGCTTACAGTGATGTAGCCAAGAGACTCACTAAGTAAATGGCACTTGCAAGAGAGATGATTTCTTACATATTCCATAACAATGCTTCTAACAGACTGCTCTTTTCATATAAAACAGCAATTTATTTTGCATGAATTGGTGGTTATTCAAAGTTATGACGGATAGACCAGGTACAGTAATTACCTAAAATTTGCAAACTTTTTAGTTTTGAAACTAGTTTTCCTTCAGCAGCAAGTCTGAAAATTAATACAGTTTATTTAATGTTGCATTGGGATATCTCTAGACTCTCTGACATGAGGGATTACTTCTGCCCTATTGCTTTCATTTATTTCATTTAATTGTAGATAACCTTGAAAACATTTTGTCCTTGCCTATGAAGAGAAACTTTGGGGTTTATTGATTGGTTCAGGATGCTCTTTCTTATGGTACAAGGAATATTTATGTATGTTGGAATTTACTGCTTTTCAGAAGTTCTCCTCATAACTGTTTATCTTGTCTGCAGCATATTGAACTGTACCTGTTTGTCTATCCCAGCTGTATACAAGGGGATCTTATTACTCAAAAGAGCCTTTTGCAGACGCTTGACAACTGTTTTTCAACAAAAGGGGGGAAAATTAAACTGTCAAATTAAACCATGTAAATGAACCCAGTCAGGCTCCCTGGATTTGAACACCCTGCACTTACGGGGAGTTCGGATCTAGGTCTGGATACTATCCAGGGGAGCCTCGCTCCTGCTGCAGTTGACCATGCTTATCTACAGGCTTTCTGAAGTGGGATGAATGTTAGAAGTGGCTTGTTCCTCAGTGATGACCTGAATTTGGCTGCTCAAAATTTACTTTTGAGCTGTTGGTCAGGATGTCATTCTAACTAGCAAACCAAAAGAGCTAGGAACTTGCTATCAGTTCATTTAAGAACTGCAAGTGGCTTTCTTTGCAGTAGTTAAGAACCTTTTGTTCTGTGCAAGTCTTTCAGGCAATATTTACCTAGGAAAATTGCTCTCATAAATTGTGTAAACTTCTAAGGTTCTAATGGACAAATAGCTACTGTATGTGATGAATAGCAGTGCAATGATTAGCAATGCCAGACTGAACCATTGCAGTGGTTAAAGTAGGGATCTTGCTAGGAACTCTGTTAGAAATTTTTCTGAAGCTTGTTGAAGTGACCTTTAAAAAGAATATTTGCCTTAATGTACAATATGCATTTTTTCTGAAGGGGGGGGAAAACCCTTCATTGATTTTAGTTTTTAAAAGAAATGGTGCACAAAGTTCCAGCAACTTACACCTAGACTTATCCCTTTACTGTCACTGTACCTGGACTGCGATTTTGTATAAATGTTAATCATTGCACTTCTATACATTGAGTCTTTCTCCAGCAACACTGAGGAATAGCACTGCATTTTTTTAAGTGATTTTCTAAACTGGGGAATGGTTTTCTTGCTTAAAACAAAACAAAGTTTTGATGCATGTAATAAACTACTATCTTATTTTTAAAGAGTCAACAGACACTACTCCAAAGAACATTAGAGATATAAGCCTATTTTTTGTAATGATCCTTTTTTTTTTTTTTTATATTTAACTGATTTTTAGACGTCTGGAAAGTGCTATTCCTTCTAGGGTTTTTTTGGAAATATTTAACATATTGCAATAACATAAAAATGCTCACATAAACCTACTTTTATACACTAACTTTTTGGTAAGCACTGGCTTGATGCCAAACAGCCGAACTTTTCTAAGCATCCTGCTTTTGCTACTTTATATACTCATAAAGTTAGCTTGAAATAGGAAGTGATAGAGTAAAAATTCCATATTTGTATACATGGCTTGTGGTGCCTTTTGTCTTGCCTTCCTAGGACTAGAATTCCAATACAGTAACAGCTCAGAGTTGTTACCAGTCTTGTCAGAGACAGTTGATACGCTTAAACCTTATTATGTATATTACAAAAGTGTTCAGGCATGTGAAAGGAAATACTGCAGAGCAGCCTGGGTAGAAATGATTTAATTGTAGCTTTCCTAGATTTATTGTATCCTAACTGCACGTTCGCACTATGAATAAAGTTTGTTTCAGCAGTAATAATCCTCTTAGGGGTTTAGTGTTTGCCAGTGTGACATCCAGAGAAGGGAATAATTTTCATTTTGCCAGTTTAAAATATGGGTTGGTTTATATTTAAACAACAAGCTGGTATGTACAGCAGAATGGAAGCTTATTGATGGGGTGCTTTTTGTCACTGTATAGTTCTTAAAAATGGAAAATGGGGAGCAATTTAGGTGGATGTGATCTAGTCCAGAGAGGGCCTTAAATCAAGGTGGTAATCTTAACTGTTTGAAGCTTAATTGAGAGAGTGGGCCCTATTTTCTAATTAATTAGCACTTGTTATATACACAGTTGATATCGGGTAAGCATATGCACGTGATCATAAAACACATTTTCATGCAGTAATCCATTTTCTGTTTTAATTGTGCTCACATAATTAAGATCAGAGGTACAGTTTTCATGCCTAATTTGTCAGAGTATAAACCAGCCATGCTTTATAACTTTTCTCAAATCTTTCTGGTCAATCCTTGAACTGTGGATGTCCAATATGTACTATAATTAATTTTAAGTTATGGCTAAAAGCTTAGAAACAGCTTTAAAGCTCTTGCTGTCTTTGGCATTCACTAATGTATTTCTTATTACAGTTAAGTGAGTTATTGATCATCAGAGACCCTTTCCCTTGTAGGCCCAGTTCACGCAAGGACCAGGTTAGTAGTAACAAAGGACTTCGCTGCATTTCTAATTTCCTGGTAGATGCATATCTACATCATGGTGCATCACGAGTACCAGCCTGCTTGTTGGTGACTTCAGCATAGAGACCAAGAATTTAATGGGAGATGGAGCATCTTTAACTTCAGACGTGATCTCTTCAGGTTAGAACAGTGCAGTGTTGGGGGGTGGTATATTGAAGTGCTAGCTGCCTGTGCTAATGGGTTTTTTGGATAGGTCATTTTAATCTGGCTTCAATCATCAGCACTGTATTATTTAAAGGTCCTTTCACAGCCACGTAAATTCTTGGCTTCTGCCAATGTGTTTACAAATCTGGTCTCTGAAAGTTACAACTCAGTGCAGTTTAAACAGCAACCACTCTGCCCCGTTTTAATTTTAACTGATGCTCCTAGCTCCTACGACTTCTAAGACGTAACTGCTGTTTTTTGACTAGGCATTCCAGTTTGTAAGTTGGCTGCATGCATTGGCATGCTGAATACTTCATTTTCAATCTAAAATATTGTATACTCCCATTAAAACATGATCATGCATGTTCCATAACCCTTATTAATGGGAAACCTGCTGTTTTCTCCCTACCCTCTTTGGTGAAAGAACAGATATCGTGTAGACTACGCACATTTAACAAAGCCTTTTTGAAAAAGCTTCCTATGTAATACAGAACTGCATGTTGAAAAAGATGCATGTGAACTCTTTGAGTGATTTCATGCACTCCAAAACTTTCCTATACATCTATTGTTTGTTGACGCACTGAATGTCCCATGTGGAATGCTATAGACGTGTAGTTAGTTTGCACATGCACATTTTCCCATAAAATTGATGTTTTTCTGGAATGGGCATGTTTAAACCAATTGAACTTGATAAGAGAGATTTAATCAACTTTTTATGCTGAAGTAGGAGATTAGTTTTTCATATCAAAGGAACACAGACAAATGAACAAACGATATCTTGAGCCAAGCCCTCCGATTCCTATCTCCAGGCAAACCAAATGCTGGCTAAGTACAGTCAATTTACATGCTTCAACTTACATACTGTTCAGATCATTATTCAGATATGTCAAATGAATATCTTCACAATTTAGACTTTATCTCAAATTAAAAACATTTTAACCCTATTAAGATTTTGTGCCACTAATTGTTACATTTTGTGTACGGGGAATGGTGGAGCAGGACAGAGTATAAACTCTAGGGACAGGACAGCTGGAATTGGAGCTGTATTGAGGAAATACTTGAAGAGTCAATACAAATTATTGTAGTAAGCTTATCTTTCACTCTCTGGAACATCTTTTACAGGTATACCGGTATACTGCTGGCAGCTATTGTTTAAAAAAATAAAATAAAATTTATATTTTCACTATCAAGCAGAGTTTGCTGTTGTCTTTTAAAGGCCAACATTTGTGTGCACAGATCCCATAATGTTGTACCACATGCATTATGATGAAACCCTTGAAGACAAGAGCTCCTCACCCCACTACCTCCCCCCTGTTACTGCTTTGCAGTTGAAGTGGGGGATTGAGACAATTGTTGGTTTTCCTACTGGTATAAGTAAGGAAGTATAATATCCATTTAAGAGAATGAGTAGAATTGTTTGGAAAATGCTGCTTTTTTCACAGGAATCTTGAAAAGCTGCTTTTTTTTTTTTTTTTTTTTTTTTTTTTTTTAGCATTTTACTGTTCAGTTTCTCTTTACAGAAAACTTATGTCTTTAAGTCTGCTCTTAAGAAGCATTGGTTTTCAAAAAATATTAAAAACCAAACTATTACCAAATGAAATGGCTAGCTTCCAACTTTTTCTTAGAAAAAGTTCAAATTTCCCAAGAAACTTAATTTGATTGAAAAATCATTTTTCAGAGTATTTTAACAAAAGAGAAAAATGAATCGAGTCTAGTATTGAGTCTTAACTGACAGCTAGTTCTTTACATAAGCTAGGATTTGGGGCCTTAGTCACATTTATTTGGAATTTTAGCTACTTTCCTCTGCCTCTCAACCTGTCCTGATAATATTACGGTCTTGGAGTTAAGTGCTGCTTGCTTCTGGTGGATGTCAGCTCTTTGCTCTGTAGTGCTGTCAGTACTTACCATCAAACACTATACAGTTTTGAAGAGAATAGCTTAGGCTGACGTGATTAGTGCTTCATTTCATCAGGCATGGACACATGACATATGTTTTAAGCTTGATTTAGAAGGAGTCTTGTTAGGGCCCTGAAGGACTTTCTTAAGAAGGCTCCAAGGTGCCATCACCTGCACTTGACATGCCAAATAAGGGTGCTTACTGCCTGGGCCCCCAGCAAGAAGCTGGACTTCTGGCCTTGATAGAGTCTGTGAAGGCCACAACCCAGGGAGTCTTGTGAAGATGCTTGCTGTGGTCAGTGCAGAGTCTCATTGATAGCTCTGATCCACATATCCTTGAAGTTGTACAAATTTGGATCCAGACTTGATAGCTTAAACTCCTCTCTAAGGATACCACCTTGCTTCCAGTGAAGTTAACTGGAGGTTTTCTGTTGCTTCCAATAGAATACCCTAATTTGTTGTCTGATTTATAATATAGCATCTATCACTTGGATAAATGTAGATTCTCAGGCATTTGCACATGAATTTAAGGTCCACTGAAACCAATGCTTTCTCCCAACTTTAATGAACTCTGTAGGCTAAGTCCTTTCCGTTCTCTTCTTCACTTCCCCCCCTTTTTCTAGGTTGGGGCGAGCAATTATTTTGTGCAGAGGGCCACTTACTGAGTTTTGGAAAGCCATCGAGGGCCACATAACAGGAAGCCCAGGGCAGATTAATATTCATTTTCTACATTTTTTTTAGGAACCCTGCGCGCCTAGAATGGCCTGGCAGGCCACATCCAGCCCCCGGGCCACATTTTGCCCAACCCTGTTCTAGGCACATTGAGCCTGTTGCTAGCCTTTGGCATTGGTCCAAGAAAAAAATGATACTCCTGAATTTACTGGTTTCAATACAGAAGGGACCTTAAGCAGCCCACTAGACTACCCATTGCTTCAACAGTATCAGTGCTTAAAGCAAAGCATTCCTGACACACTTATCTAACCTGTTCTTTTAAACCTGTTAATGATGAGATTCTAAAACCTTCCTGGCAATGTTTCAGTGTGTCATCATCTTCCCAATTAATTCTTTCCATAAGTAGCAATGGAGGCTCAGATCAGACCATTTAAGCCCACTACTGTGTGTCCTATCCCCAGGGAGTGTGGGGAACAGTTCATAACCTTTCTCTTCCCACCATTCTTTGACATATTTAAATACTGTAACATGTCCCCTCCATCTTTTTCTGTAGACTAAACAAACCCAGTTCTTTCAGTCTTTCTTCTCTCTTTCCCTTGCTGCCTCCACCCCTCCCCAATCCTCTAACATCTTAAGGTATTACAAGACAATAGGTTTACTTGTAATGGCACTTGCCTTTAAAAACACTGGCATTTTGGATGGAAATATTCTTTAGGAGGTTAATAAGGTCATGTGACTTTTTTTTTTTTTCCTTTCTGGGCAACATTAGTTAAGTTTATCTCTTTGAACTGTTCAGATGGATGCATTTTTACCCAGGGCTACCATTTTTTAATATATTTTAAAAGATCAAGCTAGATTTGGCTTGGTTCAGTCCTGTAGCAATTAGTATGCTTTAATAGGGCTCCAGGTTTTTATTAGAAAGGGACTAAAACATACTAGTAGCCAAAAGCTGCAGTAATATTAATTGGGCAATGGAAATTCCAGGAACAGTTTTCTAATTACTTCCTCCTTCATTGGATTTTTTTTATATATAGTTGTAAAGTACCATAGCAAAATGGGCACGGAGACCCCACCATGGTTTCTACTAACTATGCCAGTGAAAAGAAGAGGAATCCACTTTTTCAGCCTGCATTCTTCATTTGGGTAGAGGATGGCCACAAGGACAAGTGCTGTTGGGAGAGCAAATGAAAGTGGACTAGCTTTTATGTCTTTAGTCATTGATATGACTTAAATAGCTCCAGTGGCTCTGAGATGATACTGATGCACAAGTGTGTATGCCCTCAAGACAGTTGTCTCTGGGTTCTGAAAGGCATTGTATATCACTCTGAGCTGCTGGGTTTGTCCATACAGACGGGGAAGAATTTCTCCAGTGTGAAGTAGACAGTTTAGCAATCTAACGTTCTATGTTCAGAATACTCTCTGGGAGCTTCACCTGCCTAACTCAGCCGTACTTTCCAAATCAAATCAGCTATATGCAAGATAAATGATGGGGAAAGGCTCTTGGTTAAGACCTCAGAATCCAAATTCCTGCCTGTGCTGTATAAATACCAAAGATCATGGCATGATGGATTGCACACTTGATTGGATAGTTGTTTGCACATTTGTTTGCCCGTCCATGTGAACAGAAAGAGCTAATGGTGCAGTTTGGTATGCTTGACAATAAATGCTTATATATGTGTAAAACAGTTAGTGTAAACTCAGATAACATGAGTTGCATCTGTATTTGCTTTTTTGCAAGAGGAGCAAATGTAAGCTGTAGTAGCAGTTTCCAGGTCAGTTTTAACCATATATCTTGACAGCTGAAGAATTCAGAGTTCACTTTAAAAATTTTTTAATGAGGAATAAACAGCTATTGTTTTGCAAGCAAAGAAATATCAGATGGAATAATTCACTCTGCACAAAAAGCAAAGAACAAACATTTTGGCCTCTTGCTCTGCTTAACTTGCAAAGGGAAGGGAAAAATGAAGCCAGGAAGAAAGCTTGGTGGTTTCTGAAACTCTACTCCTTTAAGATGACTGGAGCCAAAGTTGTCCTTCCAATATACCAGGGGGGAGGAAGGTGGATATGGAGATATGCAACCTTCCTTGGTGTAGTTCCTACTGCCATTGGTCTAGCTAAGGTTTTGACAAGTTCTCACGGTTACTGCTGAACAAGTTCCAGGGCCAGAAAGAGAGCACTCATGATTCTTTTGAATAAAGAGAAGAGCTCCTGTGTTCTTGCTAATGGATGGAGACTTTAAAATAATGTGGTTAAACAGATCAAACATGTGGCATCTATTTGTTTATGAAGTTCAAAGGACTTCTGAACTCCTTTGCCATGTAAGGCAAAGGACTTGGCAAGACCTAGGAGAGTTGTTTTTGTCAGTGCTTCTAATAAGGATTCCACACACAACAGCTCTCATGGAAGTGATGTTAATCTTCCAGCTTACTTAGGAAGCAAACTAGATGAAATAATCCCTTTCCATCTACTGCTCAAGAGAGGTGATGGTGTACCTTGGGGGGAGAACCATTTATGTTGTAATGTGCCCCTATTCTTGAATTATGTCTCTGAGAACAAATAGGAAATCATGTGACACTTATTAGACTATTGTAAAGTCCCCAAGGGAGCTGGAAGAAGCTGCATGGCTCAGGGCAGGAGACTTGGCAAAACTTACAAGAAGCATTCTGAAAGAGATAGCAGAATCACGGACGTGGCAACCAGGTTCTTTTCTGGTAGGTAAGTGCTAAGTCCGGCAACCTTTGACTGTCATCGTCTTCACGTGGATTTTAGAGGTCAAGCCATGATTCGTATTTTCCTTCCTTGCCTCACTGTGCTTTTCCAGTCCTTGCTGTTTGATGTTTTGTTCAGGAGTAAAACACAGCTGCAGTTGACTTCTGTTTTTAATGCACAGAAACTCTCTCTAGTCTCTTTGCAACATCAGCCGGGTGTGCTGAGCTTCCCGCCCAGTAGCTACCACGTGTGGAAGAACCTTGTAATGTTCTTTCTTGCAGAGCCTCAGTTGCCCATTTCATATCTTGCTGCATATACAGAGCTTTCAGTAAGAAAAGAAAAGCTCCTAATGCGTTTTCAGCCAGGTGAAAGACGAAGGATAGCTTATCTTGTCTCTGAACAATTTAAATGGTATCTAGGGGCAGTATCTGCTGCTAGAGGCAGTAGAGTCTTACCAGGTTTGATAGCAGACCCAGGAGCACCCAGGATCTAATCAAGCTGCTGTTGCTGCATTGTGATGTGATCTTGGGCAAATTGTTGCTTTTGTTTCCTGTGTTACACATCAAAGGGGAGGCAAGTGGTCTTGGCTTCAGAAAATGGGTTCTATTCCTGACTCTGACTCTGCTTTGCTAAGTGACCTTGGTCAGCTTTCTCTTTGCCCTATTTTCTCCACTAGTGAAATGGTGGAGATGGTGCTACCTTTGTAGAGCAGTTGGAGATCTGAAGATGTGAAGTACGACGGTTGTTATTAATGGCATAAGGTTTAACACCGTTGCAGCTCCCCCACCTCTGCAGTTCAGGCCTGTTTCTTTGCTGCCCTGACTTGCTGACTTGCAACAGGCTTGTCTCAACCCTGGGCTCCTGAACTCTGTAGCATTTGATAGTCAGGTCTGAGTTTTGAAGCTTATGCTCATCCTTATGTATTCAAGGTACTCAAACAAAAGGGCTGCCAGTACCTGCAGGCTGTGGTATTACCTGTGCACAGCCAACCAGCTCAAGCCTTATGCTGCTGAAGGTCATGGGGACACAGTATAGGGAGAGGCTAATGACTTCTGTTCTTGTAATTAGTAGGAGGCATTGACAGGTATATGCCATGCTGGGTTGCTTTTAATTTCTTTGGGCAGTGCCTCATGGTGATTGGGGGGCCTGTTAGTACCTCCAGAGCTTTAATACAAAATCATTTGTATGTGCTCAGCTTCACTGCACCTGCTCCCTGTTACATTTGTAACCATATTTGCAACAACCCTCCATTTATTGCAGATATCAGGAAATTTGAACACCTAAGCCAAGATTTTCAAAAACACATTGTGATTTGTGCAGTCCCTCAAAATCCAAATTCCTCTGTTTTTTCAGATGGAGATGAACACCCTACGCTTGGAAATCGAGACACAGGAGATGTCAGGCTGGGTACTCAAAGTTGCTACCTATTGGGGCCTGGAATTCAAAAATATTTGTACAGTTTTTCCTCAGCTGGTAGCACTAAGATCTCAACACCTTCAGTGCAGCTTATAATAATGGTGCAGTGTTGGCTGAGGGAGTTATAGATTGTTTCCTCCTTGTGAACAGTACTGGCAGCATCCTGATCAGAAATCAGAAGACAGGCCCTTTGAAATCACAGTACTTTAAAGTATTGGGGGGGCATTGTTATTACTGGGATTTTCCTTTATGGTGGAAATGCTGTTCCTCTTGTGTCTCAGCACCACGCTGACAATTTTGTTACAATAAGCGAGCACAAGCACGTGTATTTTGCAAGGTCTTTCATTGTACATTCAAGCAGCGGGCATTGCAGCAGGTTTCATAGTAACTAGGGTCAGAAGGAGCCTAGAGCAGGCCATCTAGTCTGACCCCCTGCCAATGGCAGGAACGAGTGCCAGGGTCACAGGATCCCAGCCAAGTACCTATCTAGTCTACTCTTGAAGACACCCAAGGTAGGAGCAAGAACAACTTCCCTAGGAAGCTGATTCC
>JAGPOW010003022.1:7354504-7392951 GCA_030014935.1 Caiman crocodilus | reverse complement strand
CTAATTCCATGTTGACTTCTAGGGCCAAAGGTTTAAAGATTGTAGTTCTGTGCCATGTTCTCTTCCTGTTGTCCCCATCCAGACTCGAAGGAATTAACTCCAGCCATATGTCTCTAAACATTGTACAAGTTGGTTATCCATTTTCTTTCCTTCCTTCTAGCTTTGCTCAACTGCTACCAGGTCCAGAGGTAAAGCCAGTCCAGAGGTAAAGCTCTGATCTTTCTTAACCAGGAAACCAAAAGAAAGCAGTCTTCACACCAACTGCAAGCAGAGAGCATGCCTCTCTGGCTTTGTATTTGAATTTACCAGCCTACTCCCCAGCCATGTTGCAGCTCAGTTGGATCTTTTGGTTTTTTCCTGGCTGCTCTTTGCCTTTTCAGTAGACTTTTCGTAGCAGAGTCAGTTTGCTCTATCGCATTCGAGGAAGCCCACTGTAGTTGTATCTTGGAGCATTCAGTGTGAATAATGTAGTTCTACAGGTACAACCATAAATCACTCCCCAACTGCTGGTAGAAGAGGGTTTTTTTGTTCTTCTGTAACAGGCAGGACTTTCATGGCTCTCTGTACACATCGCACGCAACAGGCGTCCTCCCCCTGGGTTCCTTGAACAGAGCATTACTCTGTTTTCTGCAAATCTGGACAAGATTTGGGAGCAGACAGTAGAGGAGAATCAAGGCTATCGCATCTCTCTCCGGGTTCTCTTATGCTAAGTCCTCTACAGATAAGCCGACCAATAAACATGGTCTCTTTCCTAAAGCTAGGAGGTTTATGTTCAGAATATTCTGCAAATGCACACACCCTTGAAAAGAAAAACATGTCACGGTTACAGCTACATAGGTACCCCTTGGGACTTCATTACCAGAGTATCTACATGCTTTAGTGGTTTTAATTCTCTCTAATGGCCCTGGAAGGAAAGAGAAATAAAATTCCTGTTTTACAAATAAGGAGCTTAAGTCCCTGTTACACAGTAATTTTAGGCAGCTCCTGGAGCTCTTAACCCCTGGATTGTTCATATATTAAAGTGGTTTAAAGCACTTGTTATGTGGCTCAAAGTTATGCCACTCCAGGGCAGGATTACCTCTTGATCCACACGACCCAGCTCCTGTTCTAATGAGGTGTGGCCACATCCCACAGATGCTGTTCAAGCTGAAGGTGTGACTCCTCCGAACTCCAAGCTAGCACTAAACCAATCCACATTTGTGCAGCTCACGGTGTCGGGTGCAACGAGGTCCTAAGGTGCAAATCCAGTTTAAGTAGCTTGTGCAAAGTCTCACAAGGTGCAGCTTGTGACTGACCTGGGAACTGATCACCGGTCTGCAGAATCCCAGTCCAGTGTCCTCTTCACTAGATGATCCTTCCTCCCCTGTGTAGTTCAACTTGTCCCGAAAAACAGTGTCCGAAGCACCCAAGCCATTCTGTGACTGCTTGGCAGCTTTAGGACCAGCAAGGTGTATGGAAAAGAATTGGCTTATTAGGAAAGCAGCTCATGTGTTTGAAAGACTTGCCAACTTGCCTTGTGCATGATAAACTGAACATGAGAAGACATCAGACCTTCAGAAGCCTATGACACTGTGGTAGGCTTTCTTTGCCATGCCAGGAGGAAAAGCAGGAGATTGTTCCCGAGTGCATAGGCCAGCTCACCAGGAGGGGCGATCCAGATGTGTGACCATTTATGCTTTCACACCAAACTGGAGGCCTGTTTCATCACTATACCTGAAGTTCCAATGCGTCTCCTCTACTAAGTGAACACATCTGGATTTTTCAGATAATGGAGGAACGTTTACTGTGAATACCCATAAATCTATGGGAACTCAGTTAAAGGTTCTTTCACATGTTCTGGTCACATGCTGAACATACCTGTTCTCTGATGCGTCCTTCCTACAGGGAAGCTATTGGCAAGGAGGGAGCTTCTGCTGCCTGTTTTCTGAGCAGCTTGTGCCTGCAGGTGTAATGAAGATCTCCAGAAGCTTTAACTTGTAAAGATCAAGATTAATATATATTTTTTTTTAGTTTGCTGTGTAACAGCAGTAATCTGCCCTCAAGAAATGATCAGTCAGGGAGCGAGTTTGGAGTCTGTGTGGGTGGAGTTTTTATGGAGCTTCTGACTGAGGCTGTGTGGGTAGAGTTTCTGCAGAACCTGATGGAACTGTCCTCTGATCAGTCCTTAAAATATGGAAGTCTTAAAGAACCTGGGCATGTGCCATGCTGGAGCAGATCATCCCTCCTGCTTGTGCGTTTGGATTAAGGCACCAAGCCTGAGCCCACTCTCACTGACATCAGGGGCAGCCTTGGCAATGCCTCTGGAGCAGATTTTTTAGGAAACACTTAGGAGAATAGCAGCACCTTTGTGTTTTGACATTAGATTTAGAGATTGGGTTGGTTTTCATCAGCTTGTGGTCTGGCACCCATTGTTACGGTGCTAAGGACTGCAGAGGTGAGACTGGTGCTCCTTTAGCAGGACTCTGGTGGGATTAGTTCTTCTCTCCTTGCCAAATATGAGCAGGGGCTGTACATTAGCCCCCACCCACACCTAAGCACTAGGAATAGCCCTAGCTGTGACTGGAGGTAATATTCACCACCCCTTTTAAAAAATCAGTGGGATAAGGCAGTGAGAGCCAACCTTTTTGGCAGGTGTGCCACAAATTATTCCTGTAACCTCCTGAAGTGCCACTCCAATCCCTCTCCCCTTCCCAATCAGCTGCTCTGCCTTATGTTTCCTGCCTGATCTGATGCTCTGCTTTCTGTTCCCTGCCTTATCTTCCACTTGCTGCCTGTCCCTTCCCCAGTTTGCCATAAGCCACGCATATCTCAAGTTGGCCATTCCTGGGTTAAGGCAAGAGTGGGGGTTAAAGATATCGTCAGAGACATGGACAGAAATGTGACCTCACCTGCTAATGAAGTCCATATTTGTGCAGTTCACTTATAGACCTGGGCCATTAGGTCCAAGAGAGTTGGCAGAGATGCAAAAGTTTTATTAATAAAGGAGCAAGTTCCCTTGAGCTCCACGACCAAACTTCTGTGTTTAATTGCCAAGCCAAGTAACTTTATCATGAGACTTGCAACTTTGGGGCAGAGCTAGGTATGCAAGATGGAAGTCTTGACTTCCAGTACTCTGTTCTAACCATTCAAATACTCCCTGCTTAGCTGATTACACGATCAAAGCTCAAACAGCAATTAAAATGTTGCAGCAGGTGCACAGGTTTTATTTCATAAGGTTCCTTGCACATTTTGGCAGTGTTTTCATTCAGACTGGATGGGCCACTGATAAAATCAGAATTAGTTCATCAGGGAAAATGTTTGCTTCTTCAGCTGGTAAGATTTAGAAGGAATGGGGTGTTTTGCATGTAGTCGTATAGGAAATGCTGTCCTTCAAATTCTGCACACCACCAGAAAAGTTTTGTATTTTTTCAGAGTTTCAAAGCTACATGGGGGAAAAAAGGCTTGTGAAGGTCCCTGTAGTAAAACTAAACTGCAGATTTGACGTTTATGAGACCATGTGACAGAGGCTGCCAAAGAACATCAAGTGGTCCAATGTGATGTGTGGTTAAAATTTTGTGGCATAAAAAGGCATTCTTTTTTCCCCTACCAGGAAATGACTCTGCCTTTCTCTAGTACCTCTCAGCTGAAGATCTTAAAGCAACTTTCTATATCCTCAGACCACTGTGTGGTGATACTCAGGGCACCTTCTGCAGAGAAGTAAACTATAGCGGTAGTTAGTTATGTGACCTGCCCAGCATCACACACAGCTGCCCAAGTGGAGAATATGACCTAGTGTCCCCTCTGGTTCCTACTCCATTCGCCATTTAGCCCACAACTGCTACACTCCTGGGTAAAGCTAAAACATCCCTGAAATAATATACTTCTCTGCTTTTGAGAAAGGTGCCAGTGATGTTTTATGATCAGCAGAATGCAAATGGAAAATTATTTTGCTTGGTTTCTGTTCTTGTATGATTCGCCCTGCAGCAGTATCTGAGCACCTGGAGAAGGCACTTTGATATGCATAAATCTAGCCACTGGGCACCACTGACCACTGCCTTTTTAGTGCCAGATACTCCTGATGCCCATTCATTCTTCTGCCCCCCTGGGACAAATTGCCCAGTGTTTTTTAGAAATGAGGTTATAGCCCTATAATATACATAGGTATGCTTTGTAGTAGCAAAAGCAAAGTTGAAAAAAGTTGCCTTATACCCGGAGTGGGAGGTGGTGAAAGTTTGTTAATACCTTACAAATTATCCTTACAAGCAGGATAAACTTTGCGGCATGCCCTTTGGCTTCAGTGGAGATAATTACACAATACCTAACCTCCGTGTCTCCCTCTGTTGGCTGGATCTTAGAAGATGAGACCTTATTATTGAGTGGTAGGTAAGGGAGTTATTCCTTAAGCTTGGTTGGTAAAGACACTGGCAATTCATTTGTTTCTGAAAGTCAATCTCAGTTCCAGCCCACCAGTGACCTATGGGGTAGGGATTATTTACAGCCTGCTGCATTGGAAATATTTAGGAGGACCTTGAAAGCAGAGACATGGTCTTTGGATACATCATAGACAAAGCAACAAGAGTGTCTCACCATTGTTTAAGCCAAAAAGAATTCCAGAAATTAATGCTGGGAGGCTTTGCAGTCTCCAACCCTTCACTATCAAAACCTCCCTGAGGCAAGCTGCAGGCATCTCATAAAGGGCTTGCGCTGCTAGTAACAGTGAAACCACTAAGCATTTCACTGCTTGTGAAGTTAACGGAGTGATTGTTGGCTTTAGCCAACCCAACATGTTGATCTTTTGCTTCCTGCAGCCTGTTCTCCTACCAGAAAAAAGCCCCCTTCTTTCCTGAAGTTCCCTCAACCTGCCTCATTCACTTGCTGACTTCTGCATTCTTTCTTCCGTACATTATAAAGATTAATTACTCCAGTTGGAATGCTGTGCGACTGGGCAAGGCGAGACATTCCTGTATTTATTGACATTGCTGCTTTTGACTTGGGAGGCCAGCGGTTCCAGGCCTATGTGCTCCCCTGGTTAGCTTACATGTGGGCAATCTAATCTTGTTATTAGACAACTCCTTGTCTGAGAGAGAGCGCAGAAATTCAGTCCTCCTATTGCTATAGATATTTTTTGAACAAGATCTCTTGACCACTCGCTGTCAAAGTTCCCTTGGTCTCCTTGTAAACCTCTAGATGTCTGCCAGATTTCAAAGTGAGGGCTAGCATCCTGCTACACGTCTTCATTCACATACGTGACTTCTCCAGTGCCTGTCTTCAGTGGATGTGCACTGTTAAACCATTGCTAGCTGGAGGTCAAGGCGTTTCGGTAATGGGTGAAGCAAAATTTCATCTGAGTGTGGTCCAATGGATGGGGCTTCTATTCCTGACTCTTGCCGCTGACCTCCCATGAAACCATGGGCAACCTACTTCATCTCTGTGCCTCACTTTACCCTCCTGGCCTGTGCTCATGTTGCAGTTTCCCTGGACTTTTTTTGTACGTGCCAGATACAAGATGGCCCTAATCTTAGCTGGGCACTACCAAAACTTTATAATAATTAATTATACAACATAATTGATTTTGAGAGAATTGGAATGAAAAGTTGTCTGCAGAGCGAACAGAAGTAATGAACCTGCTGAATTTCACAAACATCCCCAATAGATGGATGCTATGACCCTACAGCCTGTTGTTTTGCTTCCCTAGGTAATTCTGCTCTTATACTAGTCCATGCTTTGTCCCATTCTGGATGTGATCAGTGTCAGAAAATGAGTGTACAGCTGCTTGCTAGCTCATGACATTACTACTCTGGAGCAAGTGCTAGAGAACTAGACACTTAGTGCAGACAGGCTTGGTAGGGAACCGTTACAATAGTGCACTCTATGTATCCAAATAGTTGCTCTCAGCTATTTTTCCTGGATCTCCTTCCCTTTTAACACATCCCCAAAATCTAGCATGTCTGCTGCAAGTACATTGCTTTGTCCAGTCAACGCATGTGTGTGAATAGATTAAAAATGCCATATCTGCAGTGGAGCAGTTGCTTTTAGTGTGGCTGCTTTGTCCCTCCTGCGCTGTCCCCAGGATGGGTATGGCCCAAAGACCTCCTTGGGAGCTCAATGCATCAGTGAGTATTTTACCCATCTGTCAGGTTCCAGATTGAACCCCTAGGATAATGTTTCATTATTTCACATTTTTAAGAAACGTTAATAAGAAAGACACGACTATAATAATCACTTCTGTGGGGTGGGGCGGTGTCACAGAAGTGCTTGCACAATACACACAGTGGAATCCTGATCCCATAAAGATGATAGCAAAACTTTCACTGCCTTTGGAGTAGGATGCACCCATTTTGGTATGCACCAGGTCTGGCTAGAGACTATATAAAATACATTTGCCAGATAAGATGTTATGTAATGATTTTATATGCTTATAGCCAACTACACATTACAGTATTTATGAATCCATGGTTAAATTGTGTTGTGTGTGTGTGTACACACACCTGCATACGTGTGCATGAATTTCTGCATACCTATACAATTTTTACTCCCACATGTATATTCAGATCTTTTTGTTCTATTTTATTCTATTATAATCTATTTTTAGCCATGCTGTCGGTTGTCATACTGCGCACAGTGAGGTGGTTTCTTGTTGTGAAAGGTGCTATGCAATTAAAACTGTTATTAGGATTATATTTTGAGAGAATTTTCTTACCATCGGAAGGGGGTTTTTTTGGGAGCGGGGAGGAGGAGGGCTTCTTTTGTGCATTTTGGACCAAGTTTGTCATATTTCTTAGAGTCTCCAGTGACCCCTTTTTACTACAGACTTTCTGGAGTCCTCCTTGTTAGACCAAGAACTGCATGATTCATTGTGTGCTGGAGATTTAATACTGCACATAAAATATTCCCGTTTCAAATTTGTTTTCTTTCTTTCTTTCTGTGATGATTTTGTGTATGTACTTGAAGGAAGGTCTTTGGTCACATGTTTCCCTCCAACGGTGTACATCATTCTGTGCACAATTCAGTCATTGCACCCATCTGATCTCTGCTTAAAGATCAGCAGTGCTGTTTGGTGTCAGTGGAAACTTCTCCTGTGGAGATCCATGGTTTTTAAGGCCAGAAGAGACAATTCAGCGTGTTATAGCCTGATCTGCTCTACAGCATGAGTCCATAGAATTTAGTCAAGTGGTTTAGGCATCAAGCCCTTAACTCGGTAGTTCTCAACCTCATTAGGTTTAAGACACCCTTTGGAAAACACCAGCTCTTAGTTTTCACTCACTTTTGGACTATGGAACAATAACAGAGCAATTTTTCTTGAGCAAAGAACTTGAAAAGACCACAACAGGTCAAAACTTTTTAACACTATGATGGATTCTTATTTGAAACTGTTGGGTTTTTCTTGTGAATCATGTTTGTGCATCTAACAGTGCTCATGTTGCATGGCACCGTACGTACTTTGCTCTTGCCAGCATCCCAGGGTGCTGCGGTACCTTGGTTGAGAATCACTGCCTTCGCTTCTAGTTGTTAGATCCCATCTTTTAGGAGCATCCAATCCAAATATAAAGATGTCAAGTTACAGAGAATCCAGTATGTCATCAGATATATTTTCTAATGGTTTAATTGGATTAGACTGAGACTGCTCATTTGTTACTTCACATGAAACATCTAACAACCATCCTAGGAGCATAGGATGTGCTATTTGGGATGGGACTCCTGTAGTAGATACCTCATAATCCTGACTTCAGTAGCTTATTCTAGCTTTTTTTCATAGGTGGTTGTGGGGATAATCTCCACCCCAGAGAGACCTTTTTTTCTTATCCTCTTTTCCTAACAAAAGATTGGCTTATGTCCTGAAAGAAGTTAGACATAGCCATGTCTAACTAGATAGGTATTTGGCTGGGGTCCTGTGACCCTGGCACTCGTTTCCTGCCATTTGGCGGGGGGTTAGACTAGATGGCCTGCTCTAGGCCCCTTCTGACCCTAGGTACTATGATACTATGATGTCAAAGGCTCCTACAGGCCTATCTGCCCAATGGCTAGCTTGGTTAAAGGCACACCAGTTTCTGTAGCCAACAGAATACCAGGGAGTCATGTGTCTAGCATCATATCTGGCTGTCTTTTGACTCCTCAGCCTAAACAACCAGGTACCCAGGATCAGCCAGGCTGACAGTGGTTTAGTTTTCAGTATAAGTCTCCAGTGGGGCTTGAACCCATGCCAATGAAGCAATAGCAAAACACTTTAAAGGTGTTGTTAGTGCAGCCCTCAAGCAGAATGGGTTATATATTATATCTTTGCTCAAGCAACTAGTTTGTGGAGGGGGTTCAAAATATATGGCAATGAATTTAGGTTACTGTTAACTTTGGCCTTATTGCAGCCAGGGACCTAGGATCTATTTTTCAATAGAACCTGGGCTCGGATATCCCAGGACTCTGTCCCCCACATCAGCAGCCAGATCTTGGAAAGAGCTTGGATCCCAGTATGTCCATAAAGAACAGCTAGGTTTCCAATTAGCTCTCAGCCCTTGGGGTTTGCATTGGCCCCAGTCCCTTAAGAGCTCTGCTCCCAAGATGCACCTAACACAGGGACCTCTGAGATTGCAGCCCAGAGATTTCGGTGTCCAAGTGGCAGCTGAGCTCCTTTAAAAGTTTGGCCCCTACCGTTCTCATATCCCTGTGGGCCAGCCCTCTTCCTCATTCTTTTGGGCCATTGTGGGTATATTAGCCTTTGCCTCTTTTGCTCTTTGCCAGGCCACATGGGTAAATAATGAATTTCTGGGCTGTGTGATTCTAATGTACTTGGAGTCAGATACTTGTCATGCTTTTTGAGGCCTACATGCTGGCACAGATCCCAGTGAAGCCAATGTGGGGACCCACATCTGCTTACATTAGGGCTGCATCTGGCTTTTTCTCTCCAGCCTGGTTGACTTCCTGATGCACACGTGTGAATCTCCCAGCTAACGCGTTTCTTCTGGGATCCGTGCCTCTGTCTACGTGCTGCAGCTCAGTTGATATCTCTCTGTGCTTAAATAACTTAGCCACTCTGGCACGTGAGGATGTTTATGTGGGAGGTCAGTTTTCCTGCTTTCATGCTTTGTGTGAACCTCTCGGGGGTCTCATGGCCTCTGCTTGGAATTGCTGACTGGTAGCTCTTCACTAGTGGCCATAAGGAACTGCAGCAAAACTCAGAGATAAGTTGACAGGTTTCACTTAACTTGTGCAGCAATTCGCTCAGATCAAAATTGAGGCATGTCCCCTTTCTCCCCCCTGGTTTTTGTGGGGCAAAAGCAATTCAGGGTCCTCAAAACTTTGTATTCACATAGTTCCTTGACTTGAGATGGATTTGGGTTCTGTTTTTAGCTCTACCACTCTGAGACCTCTTAGGTAAGTGTGTGTAGCACCTGAAACTTGGTGAACTGCATTAGTTGCCAGTCCAGCAAAGTATTTTTATTTGACTTCAGGCTTTAGGGTAATTTTTTATGTTGGCTCTTACTTCAACTCACCACCTGAGATCAGAGCTCTGTTGTGCAAATTGCTGTGCATAGACCTAGCAAGAGAGTGCTCCTGCCCTGAAGGATACACTCGGTGTGAATAGGAGGGGAAGGAAGAGTACCCAGGGGTGAAATGATTAGCAGGAAGGCAGTGATGGAGCAGAGAATAGGGTGAAAGACTTGGTGGTGGGGGTTTTTTATCATATAATTTTCCCTTTTTTGCAGAGGCAGAAGTGGTGTCAGGGCTCTGAGCATTCATCTGCATGGTGGAAAGACCTTTTTGAGCAGGAAGGTTTTCTGCTGTGTTTTCCTAAAGCTGATCAGACTCTGGTCTCCTCTGCTAGGATATGGGCTACAGCCTCTCAACCAATAGTTTTGTGTGCTTGGTTTTTTTTCATGCTGGGTGTAGTGACCGCATGGTTCCACAGCTGTCATGGTGGTTTATGGATCTAAATGTGGTCAATATATATACCCTTACACCTGGATAATTGGGCTGCGCAAGGGAACTTAGTGCCTTGAATCTGGTGCTAAAACCTGTGTGTTGGTCTACTCAAAGCACCTTTGGATTTTCTCCATCCCTAAAGATTCACAATGTAGTTTTAATTTGGCAGAAAGTACAGTTTTGCACATCTCCCCTGTCCCTAAAATCATCCCAGATCACTTCTGCCCTTCATTGATACAGCCAACCCAAATGACCACTAGTCCAATTTACTTGGGGTGGTTTTTCTTCTAGAATTCTGATTTAATGTATTCAGTCCCCGTTTTTCTTACCCTCACCACATATGTGAGCAGTTGTTTCCATGCACGTGTCACCTGTGCTTCTGGACAGAGATCCAAAATCGTACCGCCATAGGCAAAACAGCCTGCTTAGCAGGTACTACATTTCATGGCAGAACAATGAAGGAAGATCTCTCTATTCCACCTCTTGTCATCCCTCGGAGTCAGTTCAACAACTGGAATTCCTCTGTGCGGCTTTGTAATGTAGCAACTGCCAGGCTTATGTTAGTGGTTTTGAGGGGTTAATTGGACCTCGGGAATTAGCAGCCTTGTAAGTCAATAACGGCATGTTATAATGAATGCAATATGTCCCTGGGAAACTAATGCTTCTTAACTCAACTAGTATCATGTGGCCAGGAGCAGATCAGTAACTAGGAAAGAATGTTTTAACTAGAGATGGGCATGAGATACAAACTTGACATCCAGATCCCAAAATGCAAAAAAGCATAGGTCCAATGGTTTTAGTTTGTGCCAAATTTAGTTATGATTCTGTTTTTTCTAAATACTGACAGGCTTTAGGGCAGGGTGAGCTTCAGATTTAGCTCCTAATGAACACAATGCGGGGAGCGGCTCACTGGAGCAGTCCCATTGATTTCAGTGGGATTACTCACAGGAGTAAGAGCCATTGTGAAGGAGGGCTTCACAATCTAGTCTTTAGCTTGTGGGTAATTCGAATCAGCTGTTACAAAGTAGACAGTTGTCCCTTCATGTGCATCCAAGATTCTCTGGTGTGGTTTGCACTGTGGGCATGAGAGAGTTTCTATTTGTTAAAATTTGAATCTCCTTTTTGCATTCCTAGTATAAACAATAGCTTGAGAAATGAACCTACAGTGAGAGCTATTCTGAGGTTAGAGACATGGGGCTGAATTCAAAACCATCCTTAATTTCTCCCAAATTCTTTCTAGAAGATGCAAATAGATCCACAGAAACTACATTACTGGAATGAGTGCTGGACTGCAATAAAAAAAAAAAAAATCATCGTGCCTGGCACAGATGTACAAATAATGAAGGGACCCTACTGCTACTTGGAGAAGGAAATATAAAATGGTTGAGCCTACATGTCAAAGAAGTAGTGGAGAGTTCAGATAAACATTTTGAATTAATACACAAGCCAAAGGGATGAGCCAGTGGAGCAGTTTTCTCCAGATTCATGAAAGAGAAATTCACCTTGATGGATTGCATCAAAAGTAAGTGCCCTTCTGATGTGGTGTGTTAAGGTCAGTTTTTGGAGTTGCTAAATGATGCAGGCAAGTGTAAATGATGCACCCAACCTGCAGGTGTCTTGTTATTAGGTTGTAGGACGTGTTGCACAGATCATGGTTTGGACCCAGAGATCCTGTTAAAGGTAAAGCATGAATGCAGTGGTTTTAATCCCATTTGTGGTTATAAATGAACAGGTGCTTGGAGTTTTAGGGCTAAACCTTAGGCCCTCCCTTGGCATTTACTCAGGCAAAACATCCTTTTAAATTATTGAGGGTTTTGCCTGAGATGTCAAGGTTCTCACTGACTTGAGCTGTATCTCTGCTGAAGTCAGGTGTGAGTATAGCTGCTGTATGAGGTACCCACAATACAGCTGCTTTGGGGAGAATTAAACAGCTTTGTTATAGATGCCATCTTGTTGGTCTTGCACACTGTATGCCTTGTGGCTCTTACCCAACTTTATTGTTCAAAATCGCCACGGGGACGTACAGTGTGTCCTGTCTATGCATCTCCTTCTCCTCCCTAACCAATATGTGCACAATGGCTGAAGCTTGTTATGTCCTGCTGGCTCCCCCCGTATGACGGTCCTTGTTAGTAGTCTTTCTTACACCTGGGTAACTCCCACATTTCCTGTTCTTCCCACTGCCAAAGTGGCAGAATATAGGTTAAGTAGCCAGAATGAAAGGCAGCTTCATGGTAGCACTGCAGTGGCAGATGTTTTGGAAATTAAAGAGATGACTGCATCTGAAGGAATTCCCCTTCTCCCCTCCACTAGCTGAATGCATAATTCTGTTAGGTTTGCACTATAGTTTATGATGATCTGCAAGAGTTAAGAGACTGAAACCAAAAGAGCACTCTGGCACTGCAGTTGCATGGTACTGTAGCTCTTCACACTGTACATGTAATGTGTGGTTCTCTTCTACCCCTGCATCAGCTCTGAGAGCACTACCTTGGCAGGTTGTTTTGGCTTGACCTTTTACCTTTTTAGACTGAATCCTTCTCTCTTTTGAGACTTAAGTCCTGAGGCAATCTCTGAACAAAATTCTGGAGAGAAAAGTGGCTATTGACATCCTGAAGTCCTGCTGCCACTCCTGGTAGTCTCAGCTTTGCAGCACTACCCTATCCCACAGTCAGTGTAAGCTGGCTAGCCCTAAAACTGGGCTTCACTGAGTGGAGCTTCTCCAGGAAAAAAGATCAATGAGGAATGTCTGCTTTATTTCCTCGACTAAGCAGCAGCATTTGTCACCATGCAGATGGTAGTCACTGTCACCATCGGACGCTAGTCGCCGTCAGCATCAGTGTTGTCTCCATGCTGGCACATTGAAAAAACCACTAGCTTACTTTGCAAAATACTGATGGATAATGGAATGAAACAAGGAATCATGGGAATTGTGCAGTTTGACTCCATAACCCAGAATTGCTTTGCCTTCCAGTAGATCTCCCAGCATGCATGTAGTCCAGCAGTAGATATGCCTGACCAAGATGCTATGTGTTGGTTTTAAAATATGACAGAGCTATAGAGAGAGAAGGCAGAAGTACCTAGATTGTCAGGCAGTGTGACTGCAGATTACTTAACTCCTGCACACAAAGCCCACAACACATTTCAAGTGTAGGCACGCCTTGCAGCTTGGCCTCTGTAGTCTCTAATCAACATGGCTATTGAAAGCAGATGGGAGGCAGCTGTGTATGTAGCTACTAATGAGCACAAAGCAAAATCGTATGCCTCTTTCTGTCTTCTGTTCCTCAGGTTACTGGCCACCTACTTTTGTGTTGGGGGGACAGACTGAGATGCAGGCTTACCTTTCAGCATCTGGCCAAAATCACAGGATAAATTAAGGCAGTCCAAAGAGGTACTATTATGGAAAAAAAGCCTCCCAAATGGTAAGTAGCTGAGTATTGAAAGTACGTTTTTTATACATATGTAAGGAGTGTGGGGGTGGCCCTCAAGCACATACAGTATAGATCTTGTGGGGTTGCCACTCTCCACGCATAGTAAGTGGAGAGAGTTTGGAAGGTGATCGCTGTCTTGCAGTTGCAGTTCCAGTGTGCTCAGTGTGTAATGATGACACCTTTCTGAAAGTCCCGTGGAAAAAAAAAAGAACATACTTTCCAAGATGGATGTAATGGCTGTGCCTGCCAAATGCATCTATGGCACTGAGTTGGTGCAAGTCAGGTAATTGATTAGCAAAGCTAATTAAAACCCCCACACATTCATAAGCAGATTGGATCAGTGAGCATGCAAATGGTGCTGGGAGCTAGTGTTGGGTGGATATAAATGAATTGCTCGATGAGTAAGATAAGGTGTTGCTTTGCACCTGTTTGAGGAGCGTGTGTGGTGTTGTTTTGCAAGTGCGAATTTTGCATACATTGAAAACGTGCCCCTAGGAGTCTAATTATTGATCTGTTGTTCACGTGTAAGACTTTGTCAGTTGGAATCTTACTACTAGTGTTTAAAGAAAAGGGCCTAGCTATATTTGTATTTTTTGACGGGTCGCTATGCAAACACATCAGTAGAAGACTACTTTACCATTTTATAGGATCTCATTATCTCAAATCTGTTTACCAAAAAAAAAAGCCTCACTTCCTGAGTCTGATGTAATGTTAATCCTTTTTATATAGAAGAGAATACTGAAGAATAGAGGTTTAGAGGGTTGTTTTTTTCTTCATTTAACAAAAGATGAAAGACCTGGGAATCATTTAATAGGAAATACCAGTTTGTCACAACTTTAATTTTTGAAGGGAGCGTAAGTTCTGACACGACTTTGGACATTGGGTCTGTGTGGCCCTGAGCAGGTCTTGCAACTTGCTTCAGAGTCACTACCTCTGTCTTGGGGAAAATAATAATTACTGCTGAACAGCTGTGAGGCTGTTCAACACTTTGAATATGGAAAACTCTCTTTAAGTGATAAGTCTTAGCAAATATTGTAGAAAAAGCCCTTGCTTGTATTTGCTTTTGTTTAGCCACAAATGGGGATGGCAGGGAAGAAAGGGGACTGTTTCTGACCATTTTAGACCCTTCTAAACTATTTTTTTCTAAACAAGGTAATGCCTACCAATACTCAAGAGTGGGGTGGGGGTCATGTGAGGACCATTGGTAACAAACGGATAGAGCTCTTAGCGCTGGCTGTATATTGGCTTTATTCTGATGTGTGGGTTGTCTTGAAGCGCAGTGCTCCCCGGCTACTGATGGAGGGTTTGGAATCGGTCAAATGAGCTTTTGCTTTCATTGGTGGGAATCTCATGAAGGTTCAGATATCATCCTACTGTTTAGGACAAGTTTCCAGATTATTCTCATAACTGATTCATAGCCAATAAATCTGCCAGTAATTGTTGTCTACAGGGCCTCATAATTTGATGAGAGCACTAGCAGGACGCTTATTAAATGTTTATGAATACTTTAATGTGTGTGACTCTTTGTGCTATCGAGGGCCTGTGTTTTCAAAAGCAGCTAATGTTTTGGGCTGTGTCCCTTTGGAGATGCTCAGCTTCAGACCTACTAAAAGGCCCTTGTTTCATACAGGAGATGCTCAGAACTTTCTGACAGCTCAGGCCTCATCAGGGCCTGGGTCTTCCTGCCTTGGCAACTTGGGAACCCCAAAAGTGGAAACACCCCAAATAGAGGCCAAGATCTTCTGAGACTGGGGAAGATACTGTGGCGTGTCTTCAACTAGAGGTCAGCACTGATGTCTCGATCATTGCCATGTGGAGTTGGTAAGATGGACCTGCAGTATGGGTTCTGAGGCCTGAGCTGGCAGCAGCCGCATGTGGTGAAATAAAAGCACCAGAGCCTTGGGACAGGCATCAGGCTTGGCTTTCCTTTGTCTCTCACCTGAAGCATTGTGCATGAGTGTCAAGTGGGTACAAACTGCTACTATCTCCGGAGCATTTAAACCCAGGGGACTGTAACTCGGCTGTAGTGCTTGTGCCTGCAGTGATCTTGCACAGAGAGGTGCTGTCTTGTGCAGCTAGGTCACGGTCACAAATGACTTAGGGTTTTGACCCCTTGAGAAGGGAACACAGCTCTCAGGGGGGTGATGATTAATGGGATAATTAAACTGAATTTAGTGGAGACGAGGAAGGGGAATAAGACGTCTAGGTCATGTTTATGCTCAAAAGTTGAACGGTATGAACACTGGTGTAATTAGGGTTGAACAGTTCTCCTTACCTGGACACATGTGCTGGTTTAGCTTATTCCCTTACAAGTGCATCCAATATTAAGGACTGTACAGTAGAGGTAATTTAGTGGAAAGCTGCAACTTTCTGAGATAGTTGTGAGCAGATATAAGCCTGTCTGTACACCAGGCCTGAAGTGCTGGAAGATGGGGTGGGAAGCTTTGTCTACTCGTGCTCAGTAGATGCATGCGACTGCTGCAGACATCGCCTGGAGAACATTGTCTTCAGCTCAGGCACAGGCTCATGATTTTTGGCCTGACAATCTCTGGTTCAGCCCCAAGAGGGGGGTCATTATAAGGTGTTTGGAACAGAGGGACTCATATAGCCGTGATCCAGGAGGCAAAGGAGAAGGGATGCATGGGGGCACCAGCATCAGAAGCATTTGTTCCTTTACATCTGTAGACTAATTCTTCTGCTTCCGCCCTTTCTTCTCCCTTGCCGGTTCTTTGCTTTACTTTTTCGTAGACTTTGAAATTTGTACCAGATTTTTTTTCTTACTGCTGAGTGAAACTAGCTTTTATTTTGCAAGAAGGAAGAACCCAACTGAAAACCTTGGTACCTCGCCCCTGCTGAGTGAGAAAGTGCCAGCACGGGCTCTTGCTTGCTATAAAAGCAGCCCAGCAGGCATTGGGATCCCCTTTGACATCTCTGTTAAAGCTCTATTCACTAGCAACTCTATTTTGGCTTTCTCGGTGCTGAAGCCATGAAAATTGGCTCCATACCCAGCTGGCTGACTCAGCAAGATCTCATCCGGCCTTTTGCAAAAAAAATCTGTGTGAGGGTAGGAGGAGGTGGGAGAGTTCAAGCAAATGATTTCTTCTCCTTCAGGAGCCTGCTAATCCTGTACAGGTTATTCATTCCCCTCCTGAGCCAGGAATCCCCCAGGCCCTTCATTTGCTAGGGAGTTGCTCCTCTCTGAAGTGAGCTTCGCGGCTTTAGATCAAAATGAAAACCAGCCCAACCTCACAAGGGGTTTCCACCCCCCTACACACACAGTACCTGAACTCCTGCCCACCGTCTGACTGGGTTTTTTCTCTCTTTTTGTGGGAGGCCTGAAGACTCTTGATCTCTTGAAAGGTTGTGTTGGCCTGTCCAGGACATCTAGATCTTTCAACAACTCCCTGGCCGACAAATGTGGTTGTCCAGCTCCTGTCAGCATTTCTGTCAATATTTTTTTACTGACTTGAATTTGGCTTAGATTTTAACACTTGTAAAATTGCACACCAACAGGACAGTTCTGTGACCTGACTAGTGATTCCTCTTGTAGTTTTTCCAGCTCAGAACAGTGTCAGGCTGACATCCTGTAAGTACAAATTTGGCACCAGTCAAAAGTGAAAGGGACTCTGACGTCCACTGTTTTAATGGAGGTGATGGAATAAGGGAATAAATGGCAGGTGGCACACTTAAGTCTGTAAGATCTTTGAGGCCTGGACCAGATATTTTAGTTTGTACAGCACCTTGCACTACTACAGATGTGGAACGAGAGACTGAAGAAGATATCTGATGGTGGAACAATGGACATTCCAGCAGCCAAGTCCTTACCACCAGGGGTTGATGAACCATGGCAAAAGTGCCGATGTCTTGACCACCTCTGTACCCGAGTCGGATGCTCCAGGGGACTAACGAAGAAGTGGGGCTATACCGTTGGTTCAGCCACCTGTGACTGTGGCACAGACCCTTGGACTATGCAACACCTGGTGTAACCCCCTCTGCTTGAAGGCACACGTATAATGAAAGACCTTGCAAAGTACAACAATTGAGGACAGGTGTGTGTAATGGTCAAATATGGTGTAAAGAGGCACAAAAAAGAAGGCTTGCACTGGGGGAGAAGGGTTGTTGTCTGTAAATGGGGGTCCTAGATGTTAGCACAGTACCAATAACATAAGAATAAAACTGATTCTTTTTTTTATTTTATTTTATTTTATTTTTTTACAAGTTCTTCCAGTTTTGATCATCTGAGGGCTTTGGCAAGACTTCTGAAAAGTTGCCAGCTCATACTTTGCCCATGTAACCTGTACTCATTTGAGGAGCACCAACACATGCCAGAAAGGCAAGACTGATCACAGCCAGTACATCATCTCATAAATTACTGGTGTTGAAAGACTTGATTCCTCTCACCTGCAATTCATATTCAGGCATATCTCTAGTGATTTCACTTGATTTAGGCCAGTGGAAGGAAGAGATGGATCACAGGCCCAGGACAGCGTATTGGTCCGTTGAGGAGACAAAGAAAACCATGCTGTTTGTGGGAATGGGTATAGAGAATTTTGTAAGCCTGATCTATGGGCTTTTGGTAATTCATAGATGTTCGGGTCGGAAGGGACCTCTATAGATCATCGAGTCCGACGCCCTGCATAGGCAGGAAAGAGTGCTGGGTCTAAATGACCCCAGCTAGATGCATATCCAGCCTCTTCTTGAAGACTCCCAGGGTAGGTAAGGGGGTAATATTTAGATAAGGAGATGTATGGACCTCCTTCTCTGCTGCATTGGCACCTTGGGGGTCCATTTACAGCTCTCCAAGTGAAGGTAAACCTGTGTCCTAATTCATATTACAGTAAGACTCTGGTGCTGGGAAAGATGATCCTTGCTCACAGCTTTTCCAATCTAAATAGGCAAGATAGATTTTGGGTGGGGAAAAAGGAAGGATGATTAACCCATTTAACAGAGGAGAACAGGCACAGAAGTTGAAGGGACTGAGCCAAGGTCCACAGGGAGTTGGTGTCAGAGCCAGAAATAGACCCTCTGCCCTTGCCAGAGGCTGGTGTCACTGTATTACCCTTTGGCCTATTTTTGCCCTGCCAGATCAGCACAGCACACTGGCTTTGAACAGCTGGAGAGTCCTATGCCAGATGCCTGATCCTCCCTGTACTTGTACCAGTGTAAATGGGCAGTAACTCCAGAGCAATCCCGAGACTCCCCCAAGTGAAGCTGGTGTAAGTGAGGGGTGAAGCAGCCCCCCGTGGACCTGCAGTGCACAGTGTCCCGTTTAAGCCAAGGGCTCGGCTGATTTTTCACTTGATCCGTTGTTTATTTTGCTTGCATTCAGGAGCTGAATGGGAATAGTTCAGTGCTGTGTGGCGAGTGCCTGGAGCTGGGAGGAACACTGGCGTTTGTATTCTGCTGCAGTGGAAATTGAACTGGACTTGTCGCTCCCAGCCTTTCTTCACACTTGCAGGAGCATTAGCTATGGTCAGCATACAGATTCCCTCTAACTCTGCACCTGGGGATTTGGGTTGAGTTTCCTGCCAGGCTCTCGTTTTTCATCTCCGAAGCTGAACCTATTAATACTTTTGTTGGCAAGTGCAAAAAAAAAAAATGCGGAGGAGGGGGAGGCAAGAGAGGAAGGGGGAAAACAGCCCAACGGTTTTAATCCTCTCCTGTAAAAACAGCTGATTCAGATCCTTAATATCTTGATGTGGCAGAAAGAAGTTGGTTGAGCGCATGTGGGCTGAGTCGCACTGTTTGTGCAGGAGAGAGAAGGGGCCACGGGTTCTTGAAACGGGAACAGCTCGGTGCTCCCTTTCTTGGGAAGGCTTTGTTTGCTTTTGAAGTGATATGGTTGTGATAAAGTGCCAAGTTAACAAGGCAAGAGGCTGTGCTCCTCGTTTTCCTATCGCACCGATCTCGCCTGCGTGGTGGCATTTTCCTGACGTGCCCAGACCACATGGCTCGACCAGGGGCAGAGGAGAGCACCTCCTCCTCGGGGGTGAGGCAGTAATTCAGTCTCCACAGCCCATTCAGCTTTTTGCTTCTGCCAGCAAAGGAGGCCATGTAATGCCAATAGCCCTGGTGGTTTTGGAAGAGTCTTATTATACCTTAAGCAGTGGATGAAGAGGAAATAACTAGGAAATAATAGGATTAGCTCCAAGCTCCGATCTCCCACGTTGATGCTGATATTAGAGTGGGCGAAGGATGTTCCTTGTTGTTTCAGACTTTCCTGAGCGGGTGAGCATGGCGGTTTTGAATAAAAGTGAACAAGCCCCCTCCAAAAAAGAGTCTTTTCAACAATATGAAATTCGGCCCCACTCCAGCAAGGAGAAACGCTTTACCCGCTGTGTAAGTCGCACAGCAGACCTACGCACTGCAGCAGCTTTGTAGTGTTATTCTGCACAGGGCATAATCTTACCCAGCAGTGTGAATAAATGGCACTAGTAAAGTCAATGGGACCTATGAAAAAACACACTGTTGGGTGGGATAAAGCTGCAGGACTCTTTTGAGAAGCAGTGTGTTGCAGTGACTGGGTATTAGCCTCTAGAGCTGGGAAAATAATGGACTCTGGTTCAGTGGTCAAACCAAAAAACAGGAGGGGGGGATCAGTTTGAGCTAAACTCTGGGGGCATTCACAGAAATGGAAAACAAAAAAAAAAAAAAATTCCAGTTGGGATCAACCAAAACCAGTTCTCCTGATCCCAGGCAAAATATTGTAGTTAATTTCTTGGACTTCTTAATTCCTTTCAAATTTAGGTCAGGTTTTAAACAAAAACAGTAATTTTAAAACGAAAAGTCCATAAACATATAGATAGATAGTGTGTGTGTATTAGTAAATGTAATATTCCTAAAGAAAAAATGGTTCCCTCAGCTTTAGTAGCCTAATTGCATTTCTCCCCACAACCTGCTGTGCAACCTTGAGCAAGTCATTTGACCTCTTTGTGCCTTGGATTCCTCTTGCCCTTGGCCTGTCAGAGAGCTATGCTCTTTCGACGGTTGGGCTAGAACCTTTCCCAAGCCACAAATTAACTCGGATTCTTATTTTTAAAGTAAGAATAAAAATACTTCGCATTTGAAAGCCAAGAGCCTCTAAGGGGTTTTGTGAACTTGAATCAAAGCCTTGCAGCACCCCCCGGAGTAGAACTATATCCAGTTTGCAGAAAGATGAGCTAGGACATGGAGAAGTTAAGCAGCTAGAGAAGCACTGAGCTGTAGACCCCCCAGTGCTAGGCACAGGTTACAGAGCAAATCCAGGGCAGAGTGGGCATTAATCCTGATTCTTGACTCTCAATCCTTTTAAGACCCCCTAGACTCTGCTTCCTTGTCAGTACGGCACCACCCAGAGCCTGTTGATTTTGGTGAGTTGTGGATTGGACCCTGCAGTTGTCATTCTCTAAATATCTAGGCATCTTTAATTGGAGACAGAACAGGGTGGAGATTCTTTCACAGGGAGGCAGGAAGGAAATGGGTCCCCTTAAAATCAGATCTACATTATTGCTAATGGCAAAATAATCCACTGTTGGAAATATGTGGGGCTTGGCTAAGAAATGGTTAACGTTTATTCAATTCACCTGTATATTTTCATAAACCTTCAGATAGCAATCGAGAATGCAAGGAGCTGTATATTTAAGGGTCAGAATTTGCCAAAAGTGTACCACAAGTCAAACTTCTAAAAAGTTTATTTGTAAAATTGCAGCAAGTCAAACTATCTCCTATTAATGGATGAGTCTCTTTTCAAGTCTTTTTGTTCCACAGTTTTAAACTAATTGGTCTTGGGAAGAGTGAAAAGAAATCATGAAGAGGGGCTTGTTTTTAATCTAATAACATTTGCCTACAGGCAAAAAATGCTTATAGCTCATCAGGCTACAGTTTAACACTACTTTGTGTGCTGGCTTATAGAAGAGTCTTTGTTGACTTTTTTGTTTAACCTCCCTTTGTTCTGAAGCTGATCAAAAACATCTTTAACACGTGGGTAGTTTTAAAAGGAGTAGCAATGGTAGGGGAATAGTGTACTAATTACCAGAGGCTTGGTAATTATGACAGCAGATTTGCAATTGCAACTCTAACAAGGGGTTTGCAGACACCTGGCCACCACAGTGGACAGCTCCTTTCCTCCCTGGGGAGATTTAAGGTTGTGTGTATCCCACATCCTAGGCAAAGCTGTCATGCCTCTGACAAAACAAGTCCTGTCCACTCCCACTGTCCTGTCTGCACCCTCGCTCACCAAAGGCCTGGGCACCCCCAGTGAAGGCCACATCTCTGTCTAGGTAAGGTGTCCCTCCTGGCATCAGGTGCCACTGAACTGTGGGAGCTGTGCAAATGTGATCAGGTACTCCTTTTAAAAATAGTCTGCAAGGTTCTCAAAGACTCCCCCTTCAAGGGGACAGCTGAATTTTCCTGGTATTTTGGCAGTGTTGGGAGAGCAAACACCATGCAAGTTTTATACCTGTGCAAAAATAAATACATCTCTGTGCTCTAAACCCTTTATTCTACACAATTAAACCCCCCCCCCCAAAAACACAGGGGCTTTTGGCTATAGCTTAATTTCCTAGCTGCCCCCCACACTTCCTGTGTGACCTTTGAACAAGTTATTTCATCTCTCCCTGCCTGCAGGTCTGCAGAGGTAAAATGCAGTGGTGAAGCCATTCCTGGGACTTCCCACCGTAGTTGCTTTCGAGACCGTGGGGCTTGAAAGTGGCCTTTGGGTTTGACTGTAAGGAGCTCGCTACTGGATCTCGGTATGGAGCTTGTGGGTGGGTGGGTGAGGCCTTGGTGTCACCGTGCATTTATGTGGGTGTAATTTCCATTGGTTTGGTTTGCTGATGTGAGTTACGCTGGGATCTCGAGCAGACAGACACACAGCTCTCCCATGATAACTGTACACGGAAAGTGACTCGGTGTCTCACCCACGCCACTGGGAAAAAATGTAGTGGAAAGAGGCAGGGGGAGGAGTGTCCATCATGCTCCATTTTGAATCACTGGCCACAGGGATTGCACGGACTTTAAAATGCCTCCTATTCACACTGGATGTTACAGTCAGCTTGCTCTTGCATGTTTCTTTCCCTGGGAGAAGAGCACACTTGTGCCAAGGAAGGTAAAGTTGTGTGACCTTGAGCAGGTTGCTTTACCCTTGCCATCTGTAACAGTAACACTGCTGGGGATGTTGTGGGTCTTAATTGGCTTAATGTCAGCAAAGCACCTTGGGATTCCCGTATGAAAGGCTGTACAGAAGTGAACTATTCTAGTCCAACATGTTTAGGAGAATATTTTATTACATCTTTGGGTGCAATATTGAGTTGATGGATGCAGATGCAAGTAACTATTCTTAGTACAAATGTAAAATTTTACAAAAGTTAATTGCAAAAAATGATTTAATGTTTTTATTTCTAGTGGCAGGCAGGGAGTTGGCTAGTTTTTATATATCCACTTGTTACTCAAAGGTTCCCGGCATAAAACACTTTTAGAAGCTAATAAAAGAGTCTATATTAAGTCCGAATCTTAAATTAGCCATGGTGGGCCAGGCTTATTACTGATGTAACACCAGCAAAGCTAATGATGCTTTTGGATTGGTGCCACTAGACATCTTGCTGGTAACAACTCTCTCTTGATGGCCACAATGGGTGCATCTACACCACATCCCTAGTATGTCCCCACAGTGTCACATCCTGTTCATCTACTCCCACTCATATGCCCCAAACCTAGAAATGCACCCATGCCACCATTCTGCAGGTGTCCCCACATCGCCTTCAAGGATGCCAGAGACCGAAGCCTTGAGAATGAATCCATGTGGATGTCCCCAGAGCAGCTTCACTGGCACATGTGTTTCTAAGTTTGGGGAATGGTAGCTGGAGAGGAGGATGGAGAATGTCTTGGAGTATCCCTCCTTGGGAACCACTGAGATGTGGTGCAGATGTGCCCAGTGATCTGCATCCTCAAGGTCCTTTTTCCCTTTTCATTCCACTTTTATTGTTTGTACCCCTTGCTTTCCCTGTCATTGGGGCTTGCCATGTACTCTAATACAGTCAGGGCTTATACTAGGTGCTATTTTGATGTGAAGGTGGTGCCTGCTCCAAATAACTTAGTCTAAGAGTGGGCAGGCCATTGCAGAGATGGAAATAGCAATTGTCCCCATTTGATAGATAACAAAACTGAAGTTAAGCACATTAGCTTAAGCTATCTTTGCCAGTCAGTGGCAGAGCTGGCTTCTAAATGCATTTCTCTCGACTCCCAGGCCAGTTCTCCAACTGTAGCACTCGTTGCCTTCCAGCTAAGTCACTGAATAAAGAACTAAACAGAAGTAGAGTAATGCTGTAAATATTTGGCCACCAGGGTCCAGTGCAGAGCCTGGTGGGAATTTTTTCTATTGCTCTTTGGGCTTTGGATTAGGTTGCAGGCACTTAAACAAATGCATGCTCGTGTATTTGCACAAAAATACCTCTTTGAGGGGTTAGCAGTCACAGGTATGAATGACATTTGTTTGGTTTTATTCAAATATCTTGGCACCAGCAAAGCCCTCTGAAATGAATATTTGATAAATAAGAGCGTGCCAGACAACTGTTTAATTTGGCTGCTTATTGTGAAGCGTGGCTACCTGCCAGCTCTGGGCTAGCACAGGTATTGTTCTCTGCACACAGGCTAGTAAACTCCTTGCTAGCGAAATAATGCTGCTTAACATGGGCGCTCCAGCCCCAGTAAGCGGTATGAGGTTGTCCTGGGCTGCTGGCACAGATCATGATGGCATGATAAAACGCAGCTGTGCTCCAGACAGTGGGACCTTTTGTTAAAGTTGGACTTCTGGTCCCTTTCCACCCTCTGCTAATGTGACACTAATGCAGCAGAAAGAGCATCAGTCTAGTGATGGGAAGGAAGACAGGGGGGTTTGAGAAGATGGCTTTTCTTTTCCTTGACGCCATCCAAAATCCATGGGTGTCATGTCTATGCATGCACCAGGGGCTCTCAGAGAGGGCTGTATTCTGCCTTGGAAAGGGAGTGATTTGCTTTCAGTTGTGGTGTGGCCAGGCCTCAGGGGATCACTCGCATCAGCGTGCAGAGGTAGTTTCCCCTGAGCCTGGTAGGTGACATGCAGACAGATGGAGGTGGTTCTGTGCGGTCCACCTACCAGCAGGCTCTCCAAGCCCTTGAGGCATGTCTCCATGGTAAACTTGCCCAACCTGGGAGTGGAGCCCTTAAGCACATGGTGCAGCTGTGGGTGAGCTGACATTGAAAACCTAGGTATGGACTAATTGGCTCCGTGACTCAGCAGTGCTGATTAGCCACTACGCCCAAAGTGGCTACACTGCTTCCGTGTTGGGAGGAAGCCTCCTTTGGTGCAGCTTGTTTGAGAGTGCTTCTGCTGGGCATGGAGACTTTCCATGTAGATGTGGTGGCCTTGGTTACAAATGGCCATTGACCAGAACACCATGAGTTTGCTGTGTCCCATAGCAGGTCTCTGGGTGTTCAGCCATGCAGGGGGACCCCATTCTGCAATGGAGGCATCCAGGATCCACAGCAACAATACCTAAACCCTGCTGCAGCATCAATTCAGCCTGTCCCTATGAAGAGTCCATTGCTTCTATGGCCCGCTTCCCAGCTGACACACACCACTGCAGCATACAGGTGCCAGTATTGGCCAGCGTGGTCTGTGCGGAGGATTATTTTATTAGGTCTTCCAGGTAATTTGGTTCTGGGGGCCTTCAGCTGTCAAGACATGGCCCAGACAACCTCCTCCCATAAAAGCCAAGGAAAGGGGGAACTTGTAGTCGGCTTCCATTCCTGATGGACCCCGCTTTCCTGAGCCTCATCTTTTGTTCTTTTTTTCAGGCAGCTCAACCTGCAATGTCAAGCTGCATCCTGGATGCTGCCTCCGGGTCCCTAATCCCCTGCTCTGTGGGACAAAGCAAGGAAAAGGAGCTGATAGAATGTGTCTCCCTTCATGTAGAGCGATAGGATAATGAAGGATAGCTGTAGGTAAGTCCTAGGCAACAAAACACCACGCACATTCAACTACAACATCCACAAAATAAGAAATAAAAAAACACTCGACTACCATAGATTTGTAGAGTTGATATAGCCCTCTCTGACATGAATGGGGCAGCGCACACCTCTTAGACCTGCTGTTTCAGGCTCTTTGCAGATTCAGGCATGTATTACAGATGCTTGACATACTGTCTTCATAAATGCAAGGCTGGAAGCATGCTTTTTTTTTTTTTTTTAGAAGGAAGCAAATATGCCACTGAAATTTTAGGCCATAATTCTATAGCTAGGGGTAAATTCTACTCTGAAAAACTCAAGTATTATTACTTAGTCAGCACATCTAAAGATCTGGTTCATAGCAAAATAATTTCTTTGGACTGGGCAAGCACCTTGTCTCTTAGGCAGTGCTTTGTACCAAACTGCCTCTGTAGCTAGAAACTGGAATAAAGGTAGAAGAGAGTTTGAAATGCATCTCTTCTGAGTGACGGGGTTTTTTTGGTGCTGAGTTATACAGGTGCCTTGCTGTGTTGGGCGCCCCTTGTTTGTGCTTTTTTTTTTTTCTTCCCAGCGAAAAATCCACCTATTTTATTCTACCCACATTTTTCCACCTTTTTTCCCACAGCCCCGATTTGGATCAGCTACCGTGTTTCCAAAGCCACAAGAAAACATCATATTTTTAAATAAAACCTCAGGGTAAATAAAGGGTAACGGTGTTGCATTTATATTTAATTCATTCTGCTTCTATTGACTTTACTACATGTTTTTAAAAAATCCAGTGTAGTTTTCTGCAGATATAAGATAGAAAAGTGGAGAACATTTTTTAAATGTTCTGAAAACATTCCATCATTCATAGGAATCAAAGACCCATTGAAAACTACAGAACCCCTTACATTCAAGGTTTTAATGAAAACCAAATTTTTCATTCCCTGTGTTTTTCTTTGCAAGGATTTCCAAGGGAATACAACTGAACTAGGGGGCTGATTTAAGGAACTTGGCTAAAGTTTCTCATTGCCCAATAGGGCTTTTACTGTGTTTAAAAAATGTTTTTTAGGATAATATAGCCCTCATATTTTTATACTTGTCAAAGGTCTCCATACTCACCCCTCCCCTTCCATCACAGCTGAGCTGTTTTTCACTGAAAAATAAATCACTTCTGTGAAATGGGGGCCATGGAGATTGCAATATCTGTAGTTATTTCCAATGTTAGGTTTGTTTTTCTGGAGGGTGGGGGGTTGGACATAGTGCAGCCCTTTTGTAGGTACATGTCCATTCACAAAGAGAGACTGTCTTCTTCCTTTAGACTGGTGATTTGGAAAGGAAGGATTCTCCTAGGACTTTGGCCAATATACAAGAGTTGATAACTGATCACTTAGCAACTGCTGTAGTCTGCATACAAGACAAGAAACTTTGATTTTAGGCCACAAGCACCCCCAGCATGGCAGAGGTGGTTGTTCTGAGGGGTGTTTGAGGCTAGTCCTGCCCAAAGCTGGGAGTTGTTCACTTATGTTCATTTCCATGATGAATGAGAAACGAGTGGTCCTTGGTTCTGCCACTGGAAGGAGACTCGGGGATCAAGATTAATTTCTGTGGTCTGCCATAGATTTCCTACTTGATCTCGGGCAAGTCATTTACCTTCTCTGTGCATCTGTTCCCTGCCTTTAATGTAAAGATGATGATACTTCCATTCTCCATGGAGAATGATACCTTTCATGATTACGTGTGCCTCTGGTATGTAGCCGTAAGCTCTTGGGTGCGTGGACTGATTTGTTAGGTGTAAATGCAATACCTAGTACAGCTGGGCCCAGAACTCAGTTGGAGCTAACCTACAGTCCTGCCATGCTGTTACTAACAGCAGTGGATCATAGAAGATGAGGGCTGGAAAGGACCTCAAGAGGTCACATCCAGTCCAACCCCCTGCTCAAAGCAGGACCAGACCCAACTATATTGTCCCAGCTAAGGCTTTGTCTAGCTGGGTTCTTAAAACATCCAAGGACAGAGACTCTACAACCACTCTGGGTAACCTGTTCCAGTGCTTTACTACCCTCCTGGTGAGAGTTTTTTCCTTGTATCTAACCTCAACTTCCCTTGCTGCAACTTGAGACCATTGCTCCTTGTTAGTCTGTTATAGAGATGACTTTGATCCATGCAATTTGCATCCTGGTTTTAAAGCCCTGTGAAGTTAAGGGTATTCCAGCTTTAGGCCCATTCTGACTTCAGACCTGTGCTGGCTGTTGGCAGTGTTTATTAGGTATGCTGAAACACAGTTGGAGGATGTAACAGTGCAATCTCGGATACCTGGACGATGAGCCCAAGACGGAGAAAGCTTCATCCTCTTTATTGCTAACCAGTGGTATGAAATAGGAAAGTGTCCGTACCTGATCAGCTAGTTCAGTCTTCTCGGTCCCGTGAATAGGGCTAGGCCCAAAATGCTTTTCTCATCTTGTGAATGTTTTCAAGGTATAAAACATTTTTCCAGCCAGAATTATGTTGAAAATTTTCCTGTCCAACATCTTCAAATCCTTGCACTTCTGAACTTGTACCGGTCTTTAACTATGGAACAGGAGGAGACCTGTCCTGGGAGTTAGATTTGAGCATTTCCCTTAGGGTCTTTCATCCTTCTCTGAAACAACTGGTTCCAGTCAGTTCCAGGGCTAAAGGGACCTTGGATTTGGTCCAGTCTGGCAAGTCCCATGGTCCTGAAGTCAGGGGTTATTCCACATGCCAAGTCTGACCTCTTGTCCATCCTCGACCTCCCTGACCCCTGGGCTCCCTCCACATGCTTGGTTCTCTGTGCTGTATGCTTGCCACATTCTGCACATCCCCAGAGCCTTTTACCTGGTAATCTCTAAGCCCCTTCTACAAAAGCTAACGGCCTGAGGCTCACCTGTGCTGGAGGAGCACCACATCTCTGTTGTATAGATGCAAAGGCTGAGGCACGGAGGGGCAAAGAGACTTGCTTGTGGCCACACAGGTTGTTAGCGATGGAGCCAGAAATGAAACCCAGGAATGATGGCTCTTGCTGCCATGTGCTAACCACTAGACCACACATTGTAGACCAAGGGGGAGGGAGGCGTGCATTGAGAATTAGCAACACCGAGCGTTGCGGAAGGAAAAGACCAAGGACCCCTTAGGTATTAATCTCAGACATGGTTAGTCCTCTCGTTAACATTGCCCATTAGAACAATTCATTCTTTCAGTCTGGCTTAAACACCCAACTTTACTTTACAGCCCATTTCATTTATGGCCAAGAAATGAAATTACTGTATCGGTTTCATTGCGTGCGTTGAAACCTGGGTGTTCCACATTCATAAGAAACCAAATGTCTGCAAAGATAAACAACAATACCTGCCAAGCTGGTGAAGCCCTCGCTGCAGGCTGCAGCCCCCAAGATCCGGCTCCCCAGGCCCTGCACAGCATCGCTTTTCTGAGGGAACAGCGGAGGATTAAGGTACTTGGGCTTCGGAGGGTGTTCGCACTGAGGCATGGACAAAGCTCTGCTCTGGGAGGTCTCTCCAGGCCAGGTAGGTCACTCTCTTTCCAGCAAAAATGGTCCCAATTTGAAAATAGTGCTCGGGGGGCCCTAGGGCCTTGCAGCTTCCTAGAATGGAAAGGAAATTCCCCCACCTAGTAGCCCTGTTCTGAAATGTTCCCTTTGGAGGCAGGCCAGAAACCAAGAGGAATTTGCAGAGGGTCTGGGACGTTGAAATGAAGGGTCAGATTCTGCAGTGCCCACCACAGTGGAGCCGCTGCTGAAATGAGACTAGGATCAGACCCAAAGCCTTTCATTTCGCTAGGCTCTACAGCTTGCAACGCAGCTGCCACTTCCTGTCGTTTCCTCTTTACTCAGCCTGGACTCTGAGCTCCGCTTGACAGCTGTATGTCCTGGGGGAAACCCTGATGACTTCCTTGGAGGTCTTACGGATTTACCCCAGTATAGAAGCAAGCATAACACAATACAGACCTACTCAGGTTAGCTTAAGCCTAGCTGCTTTGGGTATGGATAGCAGAATGGCCCTGACGACATGGAACTTGGCACAGGGTAATCTATGCACCTTCCATGCTTTCCTCTTGCTGCCTGCTCTGTCACAGACTTCCTGGGTGACTTGGCAACTCCAGTGTGCCTCGGTCTTCCATCTGCAACAGGAATGCTGTGACCCCTACGTTCTCCCATGCTTTGTCCATTTGCGGTCAGTTTTTGGGGGCCTGAGCTCCCTCCCATTTATGAACCTGTGTAGGGCCTTGCACAATGAGCCGTCTAGCCCTTCAGGTCCTCAATGCACTGCTACTATTCCATGCAACCTCATTCTGGTAAGGCTGTGGAATGGGATAGCACCAGGAACCCACTGAGGGAGCAGAAGGTTGGAGCTGGCAACGTCGCAGTGAGACTTGTTTTAGTAAATCAAAGGAGGATGTTGAGTCTTAGCGTACAGAGGAGAGAATGGCTCCCTCTGCCCAGGAGAGGACTGAATAGTCCGAAGGGGACCCAGCTTATCCCAGGCCTGCAGGAATATGTTTTTGCTTCTTCAAACCCCTCATTCCTAGCAACTTCCACAGCTGACCTGGTGGCAGGGATCCTTCCCATAGGGCTCTTGACATTGTGTCTCAGGCTGCTCAGCCTTCTCCTATATTGCTTTGATAGGTAGGTAGTTATCGAGAGAAAAAGAGAAAAGAATCTTTTCTCTGAATAAGCTGTGATGGTGAGCCGCATCTTAAGGGGCCACCCAAAAGACCAGCTGAATTTTAGCTGGGTCTTTCAAAAGTGGAATGACATGTAACTGGGCTCCAGAAAGCAGGGGGCTTCCTGCTGCAGGCTGAGGGAGGTCTGCTGAGCTGTGCCTCTGCCCTTTGCATGAAGTGAGTTTGTTTAAAAAAAGAACTAAACTGCTTGGGTTACAGGGAGGTGACAAACAGCTCCGCTCAAGAAGTGAGGTCACACAGGAACCCACACCTCTTGCAGTGCGTCTGGTAATAGGTGTGGCCGCACACCTTGGGAAGTGTGTATGTTCATAGGCTTTAAAGCCAGAAGGGACCACACTAGGAGCATCTAGTCTAAAGTCCTGCAGGATACAGGCCAATGAATGTCACCAAATGTCTCCTGAAGTGGAAGAAATTATGATCTGCTATGGGGAAGGTTTGATTCCACTCCCGTTTGAGTTGATGGAAAAAAGCTCCCATTCAGTTTAACCGGGCAAGATCAAGTTGTTAGCGAGTACTGCTGAGTGCCACAGCATGGCTGGATTCCATGGATGATCCACAGAAAATAAATGGTTTTGATCAGAAGTATAGGACTGGAAGGGACCTCCTGGGCCACAAAGTCCAGTCCCCTGCATTCGCAGGCACCTGCTTTTTGTCTGAAGAGTCCACAAGAACAGCCACTCCAGCCCTTTCCCACATACCAGCCACGGAGCCTGATTTTAAAAAAACCTACAGTGAAGTGGAAGGGACAAAGGGCCACCACTGCCATGACTGGGAATGGGTTAATGAAATTTAGGCCAAGGTTAGGATAGTTGTGCTTTAGGAGTAAGCTCTGGAGAGACAACGTTGTGCTCAGAGTGCGTGGGTATGTGTCTGGCTATATCAGAGTGCGTGTGCACATGTAGGTACAACCACACCCTTGGGAACAACCCAGCACATACATGTGCCGTGGAGCATGGCTGCTTGCCTATGTGCGGAGGTGCCCAGATGCAGGGGTGTGTGTCGGGATGAGTTAATGTGTGTGCAGGGGAATGCACGTGTGTTACCCACACTCGGATGCTATGCACACATGCATGCGTGCTCCTTCTTGGTTGCAGCTTTTGCTCTCCATAACTAGCCTCAGCTTTCCTAATTAAAACCATCTATCTCATCATCTAATGCAATTCAAAGGCATAGTTAATGAGAATAATTGTTTTCCATCTTCCCCTTCCCTGTCCCTTTGAAGTTGAACTTGCTTTCATTCTCCGTCAGTTGATGAAGACGAATGTATGCTCTAGCAGAGCGGGCCAAGGTGCCAGAGATATGTCACTTCCATCATTTTTATGACTGTAGATTAAGCCAAGAACAAAGATTCATGGATCAGCAGTACGTTTTAATTTATACTGTCTTTTGTGTTCTCCGATTTGGCAAGCCAGCCAACTCTCCATAGGTTTCTCTGAGAAAAACACCTTCACCGGATTTTCTTTGCTACTGTCAGGGAATTAACAGTTACACAGTCGACTTTGTTTGCATTGTTAAAAAAAAAAATTATTATTAAATTACAACCCTCGTGCAGCACAGCCCATAATGTGCTGTGGGGGGATTCGGAGACATGGTTTCTATTCGTTGTGCAGCTGGTCTGTAAATAGCTGCGACATGAGTGATGCACACTCCCGCGTTCTGTTATGCTTTACGCCGCAGTCGGCCTCGGCGGGAGGGTTCGGACTGCAAGGAAAGGGACATCTCTCATTGACTGACAGCTTTAAACTGGCACGTCTGTGACATCCGCCATCCGCCTTCCCTACTCGGGGCAATACAGAGCATGGGGGTCACGACACTGGAATGGGGTTTAAGACATCTGGGTTCAATCCTGGTGCTGCCACAGGCAGCAGTTATGACCCAAAGTGAGCCACTTTGGTCTGGATCCTCAAAGGAAATTAGGCATCTTACTCTGCCTTGAAGCTCGCCTACTTGTGCAGTTTTACCCTAAGTGATTTAGGAGCATAATTCCCATCTTTGACTAGTGGGGCTTTTCACAAGCACCTCAGTGCCTCATTAAAAATAATTTGTATTCATGGAGAAGTTCCACTGAAAGTCAGTGTCACGTCATCTCTGTGACAAAGGCAGTATTGAAAATGCTTCTAAATCTTGTTGGTGCTTTTGAAAATGTGGCCCTTGTTTTCTCTTTGCTTTACGTGCCCCATTTGGGAGGAAGATGTTTCCTTTCTCCCGTTCTTCCCCTTGTGGACTGCAAGCTCTCTGGGGCAAAGACTTCTACTGGTTTGGGCACCTTCAGCCCCTAATACAGTGAAGTCCCGAGGCGACTGTATGACAGGGCGAGGAGGAATCTGATGCTGGTAATGCAGTGACCGTGTGGGCGAGCAAGGAGATGATTATACACGCAGCGCTTAGTTTTCACAGGGGTGTTTCAAGCTGTTTCACCGAGAGGAGGATTCTTGGTCGCGACGATGTTGGGCATGTGGAATGTCAAATCCCCTGAAAAAGCTGAGTGGGGTCCTGAGCCTCCATCTCGGGCGGGGGATCCTGCTGTAGATTCCTTTCGACGGATGCCCTGAATAGACCTGGGGAGAATTATTTTTAACGAATAATAAATTCAGTGGCAAGCAGTTTTGAGGGGAACTAAACTACCATATCCATGAATTCAGAGCAAATTTAGCAAACAGTTTTGGCTGAAAAAAAACCAAACCAAAACATTTGGTTTTGGGTTGGATGAAAATTTTGGGGTGATGGGAAGGAGGGTGCATGGGATGCAATTGTGCTCTCAGGCTTCTTTAGCTTACAGCAAGCAGACTTCTGGCTCATTGGTTTTCAAGGGAGTGAAAAGGGAAGTGGTTGAAAAGTCTTTAAAAGTTCACTGGGAGAGACGCTGATGAGGACACTCTCGGTCCCAGGGCTGGGACTGGTCTGCCTAGGGTGAGGTCAGTGCGAGGTGCCCGTGCACGGCTCTTCCAGCCTGTGCGATTGATACCATCGAGCCCCCCGCGTGCAGGTTGGTGTTCTGAGGTCCAAACCTCCAGACTCGGCTCTTCACTCACCCCCACCTGATGTCAGTGGGGCCTGTGGATGCTGCTGAAATGCTAGCATTGTATAGTTGCCCAAAAAATGCTCTTCTCCAATAGCTACACGTCACCAGATCCTCAGTTTTGTGCCCCCCAGCAGGAGCTGCTGCCTCCAGCTACAGAGGTGTCCCCGCTCCGGCACAAGGCTGACTCAGGCAGAGCGGTGCCACCTTGCAGCTCCCCACCGCCCCCACACAGTCGCTCTGTCCTCCCAAACACTGACTCAGCCCGAGCCTGCCAAGCTGCTGAGATCTGATGCGAGCACGGCTCTAGTGATCTAGTTCAAAGTGCCTGGCATTCCTCTCTGAGAGGCAAATGCCAAGCTTGCTCTGGCACAGGCCGCCTCTTGTTTTGAAAGCCTGTGAGAACCTAAGAAACTCTTTAGGCTTATCTGAGAATCAAGTAGAAAAACAAATATCCCCCAAGGCGTGAAGTCCGGCTGTGTAAGTGGATGTGAATGACGTGTAACATAACACTTTCCCAGACGCCTAATGAACTTTCCATGTTTTCCACCATTTAGCTCCTAAATAGGCAGTATTCAAAGCCATCTTTTACAGCAGGACATCCCCGCGGCGGAATTACACGGCTCCTAATGCATGTGGGAATAGGTTTTGGCAGCAGCTCCCCACCGGAGCACGGGGCACAGCCCTGCGTCCTCTCAGATGCACACGGGCAAAGTGGGGTGAGGCTCGCATGGCCTCCATTCACACCAAAGCCATTTGGCAATGAATGTCGCTCCTCCCTCTCCCCACTTTGCCCCCAACTCTCTGGTTTTGGGGTTCTTCATGCCTGAGCAGGTTAAAGTGGGCAGAGTGCCTATGACTGGAGAGACGGGTGCAAAAGCTGGAGCACAAGTTAGCTGAGCTATCAGGAACCATACATCCCCGTTAGCGCAGCACTGCAACCAGGTCATTATAGCCCGCTTTCAGCAAGGCTGGCAGTCGAGACCTTTACAGGCCTCGCTAAGCCTCGTGTCCATGTGGCAGCTCTGTTGCCCTGGTTCTTTGAGAGCTCTGCCATTCTCTTGCACAGAACGGGCGGCTTAGCACTGGACACGGGGCAGCCCAGCTGCCTTGCAGGTCCCACTCAGCATCAGGTAATGTCTCGGGGACTGTTGGTATCATCTACTGCAGCTGCACAAAGCCTATTCCAGGGTTGAGAGCGACAGGCTCAGCTTTGCAAAGATCCTTCCCCAAGGAGCCTTTCCTCCCACTTCCCTCTTGGATATTAGCTTTATTTCTGGGTAAGAAACATTACTTTGCAGAAGAAGGCCTCTCATTCTGGGGTGATTTTGTGTGTGTGTGTTTTTCAGTAGTTGTTGTTACTGCTTGAAACGAGGCTGTGAATAGTTCCGATCAGTTTGGAATGGAAAGTTCCTGCAGGTCTTAGCTGCGCCTCGGGGTGTTTCCTCTCCCAGCAGCTGTGAAAAGAAGGCGGTTCTGTCTACGGCTTCACTTGAAACTCATTTCCAGCGGCCGAGGCTGCAAAGCTGAGTTCTCACCCATATCAGCATCTTATTGTGGTTTTTCTTCCTTTTCTAAATGCAGCCATGGGCTGAAGTCCTGCCCTAATTTGCAAAGGTGCACGTAAATAATTACTCAGCGTCAACACACTTAAAGGCTTTGCTCCTTGGTTTGTTCTAGATCTTTAACTTTCTGGGGCGGGGACTGATCTTTGAATACATGTTTGTACGGTGCCCAGCACTGTCCTTGCATCTGAGCCTTTGGGCCTCGTTGTACTGCCAGTAATGTATCGTTTGCAGCAGATGTCTTTGGGCTTTGGGAGCCTTTGGTCCTGCAGTTGCTGCTGCAGTCTGTGTCTTTGCTTTTCAGGTGTAACTGTGTTATATATAGTTCTCCGCTCTTCAGGAAGGGAGCAGTGAGTGCTTAAGGAGTTAGGGCCAGATCCTCTGGGTGGTGGGTACTCTGTAGAGGATTTGGCCTTAGCTCTTGTTCACTGGGAGAGTGAAGCAGTGGTTACAGCGATGTTGGGAAATAGGATCCTTGGCACTTCAGCACCTGGCATCCTCCCAGGTGTTGTCTCAGACACAGTCTTGGAGGCCTGTAGGCAAGTGTCTAACCTCCATTCGCCCTAGGTTTGCATCTGATAGTACAGCCTGGCCCAGACCCTTAAAGGCTTGTGGGCAGAATTGGGTCTTAGGCACCAAGCATGTTGGAGGATCTGGACTCATGAGCCTGATGCTTTCCAGTGATTTGATTAGGATTTATACTGGTCCCTTTCTGCCTCCCCTTCCCCACTTGTAAAGCAGGGATCAGGCTGCCTGCCTTCACTAAAGAGGTATAAGGAATAATGAAGCAACAGGTCAAGTTCTGGTGTGAGTCCAGAATAAAGCTTGGCGTTAGGAAAGCAGCTCTGGATTTACATTGGGGTATCCCAGATGGCAACCGTGGCGCCATGCAGGTGTACCGGGAGCGTGCAGTGGAATTTCCTCAGCTGCTTTTTCCATGGGTGGGTTATGAAAACAGAGCCCTGCAAGGCTGTCAAATCAGGATTCTACTAAGGCAGTGGTCACAGCCAGGCACGTGGTGGGACGTGGTGACTATGGCATGGCAGAGGGGCCAAGCCAGCTTCAAACTGGTTTGGGTGCCCATAGCAGTGGTTTCTGTCAGTGCAGGCTAATGTGCCCCACTTCTGGAGTCGCTGTCGCAAGCTGAGCTTGCTTGCTGGTGGTGCCTGAGCTAGCTGATAGGAAGCGAACTTGGGTAGGGCTAGGCAAGTGAGTCTCAGCCTGAGTGAGGTCCTTTAAGGGTGCTGCACTGTAAGGCATGCAGACATCCACATATGATTCATGAGATTAAGACCAGAGATTTGAAATGGGATTTCCTGGTGTCAGAAACCTGTGGTGGTTATTGAGTTCTTTGCTAATTGTCAAAAACAAGTAAAAACTAAGAGCTGGTATTTTCCAAGTGAGACCTTGTGTCTAAAAAGGCTGAGAACCACTGGTCTCAGCTAAGCAAGCCTGCAGAGCAGGCACATCCTGAACTCCCGTGTCCTATTGTACATTGCGGCATTTCCACGGTGAATTTTCTTGGCGGTGGGATGTGGTTAGTGTTGCTTAAACAATTGTTTTGGGTGCAGTCCTTGACTTTGGGCCTGGGCATGTGGTGAAAGCAGTGTTGTCAGCCTCTATGCCAGTGTAAGAAGGTACAGACCCACAGTAGACAGCCTTACTTGGTGTAGCTCATGTGAATCTGGTGTAATTACCCTGGGGAAAACCGGGGGTAAAACTCCACCAGCGCACAGTGTAGCTCTTGTGTGTCTGTAGCTTGGCCCAGACTCAAGGCAAATGGGTTACATCCTGATCTATCCCCTCTCAAAGTGGCAAGCTATGGCGCTCAGCTGTCCCAGAAAGGATGCTTGTCTGTGCTCTCTGGATCTCATTTATGGACAAAACTGATGTGAATGTCATGTGTTTAGTCCCCGTGTCTCAGTGTCAATGGTGGCTTAATCTGCCTTACTGGTGGCACAGTGCCTCCCTCCTCCCCATGCTTCTTTGAGGTCTTTTTGGAGTGGAGTGAGAGGGGAGGGGTGGTTTCAACACTGCAGCTCACAGCACATCCATTCCCTTGGGTCTGAATCTCCTCTCCGGGGGGTTAATCAAGGCTGTACTGCCAGCGCTACAGCGGTGTGAAGCCAAGATCTCTCACTCCAGCCTGGCCTGCGTGTGTTCTTCGCGCACGTTCCACTGAAAAAGGTTTTTAAAATGAAGTGTATGTATGTATTCACACGCATGTGTGGTGGTGGCAGTTTGAAGTTTGCTGCTGGACTGTGCCCCCTTCTCTGCAATGGGAAATCAGGAGGCACAGACTCTGCCTTGTTTTCCCCATCTATAGGTAGGAGTTATTCCCCTCACTGACTGTCCAGACCTTAGAGGGCTAAGTGTCCACCGGCGTAGATCAGTGAGGCTGCCCTAAAGCCAGTGGAAATGACTGTGGGGACAGACTTCCATCTGCAAGCTCCCTGGAGATCTGTAGGTGCAGCGCTGCAATGGATTCCTTTTCTTTTTCCTTTCCATGAACTTTTCCCCTGCCTCATGAGCGGAGGGAGGAAACTGAACAGGCACAAGGCACTCTGTAGACTTGTAGCCATACATTTATTATTCCACGTGGAAAGTCATTAAAATGATTACATGTATGTTTGACAATATAATCACGTACATTTGATAAGAACATCAACATTTATAATAGAAAAGCAGAACTGACCATGTTGGTATGGCTTCTTATAAACTCAAGTTCACCTATTCATGAGATGGAGTGATAAAGGGGGCCTGATTCTGCTTTCACTGAAGTCAAATAGGGCAAAGTCATTCTTGGAGAAAACTTTGTTGATGCTTTCAGTAAGAGCAGACCCCCACCGTCACAAGTGCTACAGGTAAAAAGATGGGCTACATATTAAATATAGGGAGTTACCTTCAAGTAGGGCTGGTATATTACACAAATAACCACATTATTTGGTATTACTAGCATTTTTTTTAATGTCCATCATAAGACTCCATAAAAAAAAATCAAATAAACTTTGCTGCCTTTATGTACAGAAAGACCTTTGTTCTCATCTCCTTATTCTGTTGTTGCTTTTACCTTGCACACACACGTATAAGAAGCATTATTAAGAATCGGATCCTTCAACACATTTAAGAATTATATTATTATAACAAATAAAACCAAAAATTAAATTTTACAGTTAAATATTCTGTAAGCCAAAGGTTTTACTGTACAAGCGATTGTGCATTTTTTTTTTTAAAAAAAAAAAGCAAATTATAGTGCAAAGCAAATTATTTTGGCCAGTCTTGCGACCAGTTGCATAAAATGGAGGTGCGTGTATTTACACCTTCACATGACATTGTCATAAAGAACATAGTTGCCATTGCTTTTTTATACACCAGGAACAGTCTTAAATTAAAATGGTATTAAAAATTCCTTATTTTCTTTGTGCTTTCAGTCAGTGGAAATATCGTCCGATAAACTTAAATGCATCAAAACACAGGCTGCCATCGTCCAGTTTATACGGCTGACAGATGTCACTCAATAGGCGCGCGCTCGCTGTTGCTAAAGCAAGTTGAGTTTGCAGCTTTCAAACTCGAGAGTGGTCATTGCAGCTTAACGGCTAAATCCAGGTACTTAAGATTTGATGTCTTGATCCAGTATTTAAGTGGTAGTGCAATTATTATGCATTTTATGTCAATTGATTGCTAAAAAGATACCAGCTGAGATTTGGCAAGTCAACCATCACTGCTGTAGCCATGTGCTTAGCCTGGGATTTTGAAAGGAGATGAAGGGATTTAAGACTTCCTGCCCTCCCTGAAATTCAACCTGCTGTCACTCACATATGCATGACCAAAAGGACCAACTAACTCTCACGATCACTTTAATTTAAAAAAAACACCAAAAAA
>JAGPOW010003022.1:7343361-7354404 GCA_030014935.1 Caiman crocodilus | reverse complement strand
AAAAAAGACGACGACATTACACCGAGTTAGGTCCCAGTTGTTCCTTAGGGCAGAACAATCCCATGCATTGCTGCAGCCTGAGGACTGACTAGTTAAGCAGCAGCTCTGCAGAAAAGGACCTGGGGGAAACCGTAGACAAGAAGCTGAATACAAGCCAGCAGTGTGCCCAAGAAGGCTAATGGCATCCCGGGCTGCACTGGTAGGTGTGTTGCCAGTAGGTCAAGGAAGATGATTCTTTCCCTCTGTTCGGCACTGGTGAGGCCACATCTGGAGTCCTGTGTCCAGTGTTGCCCCCCCTACCCCCCACTACAGAAAAGATGTAGACAAACTGGAGAGAGTCCAGTGGAGGGCAACAAAAATGTATGGGTGCTGGGATACATGACTTACGAGGAGAGGTTGAGGGCACTGGGGTTTTTTTTAGTCTGGAGAAGAGAAGACCGAAAGGAGACTTAATAGCAGCCTTCAGCTCCCTGCAGGGGGGTTCAAAGAGGACGGAGCTGGACTGTTTTCAGCGGTGGCAGATGACAGAACAAGGAGCAATGAGCTCAAGTTGCAATAAGGGAAGTTTAGGTTGGATATTAGGAAAAACTTTCTCACGAGGAGGGTGGTGAAGCACTGGAACAAGTCACCCAGAGAGGAGGTGGACTCCTCTCCATCCTTGGAGGTTTTGAAGACCCAGCTAGACAAAGCCTTGGCTGGGATGATCTAGTTGGGGCTGGGGCTGGTCCTGCTCTGAGCAGGGGGTTGGATTGGATGTGACCTCCTGGGGTCCCTCCAACCCTCGTTTTCTGAGTCTGTGACTATCTTATGTGGAGGGGGAGAGAGAGAACAACCTTAGTTTGTGAAGTTCTCTGATTAACAGGACAGGTGGTTGCTTATCATTAGCCATGCATTTTGTTAGATACACACACGGCTATAATAATCCTAAATGTGTGTGCGCCTTATGACTAATGTACCTGAGAAGGCTACACGACTAAGGGATGCCTCTCCTGTTTCTAGTCTGTCCATGCTGCTGGCTGTATCCCTACCTCAGTTTATCTATCTGCCAACTGGGGATAACTGTGGTCTAGTTCACCGTTTGCAGTGTGCAAAGCACTTTGAGGGGAGAAGGGCCATATAATGTTGTTTCACTAGGCTAAGCCCCACAGGATGGGTATGTTAGACATGAGGGGTTGCACAAATCTCAGGCTGTACTTTCCGTATCAGCTGACCGCCATCGGCTCTTGTTTAACAACAAATCCATCCTGCATTGCTGCACTCAGGGTGAAAATGTGGGGGAGAGCCATGAAATAAATAGGAAGCATTGCCACAGCTGCACGTACACCACTCGAAGGTGAGGGTGAGCCTGAAGTTTGGCTGTCACGCATCCCAAAGGCTTTGGAGTCCCTTTGATGCTAGTACATTTGTAAGTGCACAGCACACACTGGAGTGTCCCAAATGCATTCTTCTTAGACACCATCATCAAGAAGACTAACTAGGAAGGGGCAGAAACTTAATGTCTAGGCCAGGAGGCAAGAGTAACGCATCACATTTAAAAAAAAAAAAAAAAAATCTCATGTAAACATACAGAGTAGGGCTGTCAGGCACGGGCTCGGCCATGTTACTGTTTGAAAAAAAAAAACAACAATTACAATACAACCTCTTTCAAAATCATGTCACAGCACTTGTTCGCATGGCTGATACCTGCCCACCCGCTAGCAACGCTTTGCAGAACCCCAGCTGCACCTGCCAGAGAGACGGCGTGCTTGTCTTGCTGTCAGTGGGACTCTCCGGTGCACGTCTCGGGAGACACATGCATCTCAGTGACCCTCGGGCAGTGCTCTGGGGTTCTCTGGTGGTCAGAGGCCCTTGTCCAAGGAGGACTGGGGAAGATGGCAATGCTAAGACTTTTTGTTCTTCCTGCATTTGCAGGGAGTACAAGAGGGAGACCAACTGACTGGCTTCTGGGGTCTTTTTCCCTAGCTCTAACACCTACTGTTGTGCAGGAGAACAGTTGCTTTTTTGGGGAATTTTTTGGTTATGAATGAGATGATCAACACACATTCTGAACAGAGATGTGACTCTGCAGTTAACACACAGCTGCTTCCACACACTTCTATATACAGTCCACACTTGAAAGGAACCACACAGAGCAACACATTCAAACCTTGTGGGCATTTGTCTTGAAATGCAGCTAGGTCCATCTTTGCTCAGTATCTGTCTGCGCTTGGATTTTGGCTTGCTTTCGGTTTGGGAGGCTTTGGCTTATCTGTTCCCATCCTAGGTGGTGTTTTGCTCTTTTTGCTATCGATGGGAGCAGTCTAATCATGGGCGTTTTACTGATTTAAAGCTACACGTGTCTTGTTTAGTGCTGCCTAGTAGGGCCTCCAGACAGACTCATCCATTCTCCCGGTGGTCGTCATGGTCGTAGGTGAGTTACTATGACTACCATCTGCATCCACTCCATCGTTCTGATTGGCCAGGTTGGGATTCATTAAGTTGTTACCTGCTGAGGCACTTGTGCAAGAGGAGAGCATCCTCGTGGGTGAGCGCTCGCCCCCTGCCACCATGGAGAACTGGTACGATCCGGACGAGGTGCCGTAGTACAAATGGTAAGGAGACGGGTTGGTTTGGAAAGGTCCACTTTGGTTCTGGGTGGAGCCAGGGTAGGGCGGAGGCAGGTAGGTGTGGTGGAAGCGGGTCGTGGTGGGCATGCTGGCCATGCTGATGCCACCAATCCCCGTGGCTGAAGGTGTGGCAGTGTAGGGGAAGGCAGCCGACATTGCGCCGGGGTAATGCATCCGGGGGTCCGAAAACCTGCCTTCGGTGAGGGCAGGCAGCGCGGAGAAGGAGCGGTCAAACTGGCGGGGGTCCGGGAAGGGGCTCAGGTCCGACGGGCCTGTGCGGTGGAAAGAAGAAAGAAGGAGCGTTTAACAATTTGGGCTTTTCTTGCCACCCTGCAAAACAGACCGAGGCAGATGGGTGCAGCTTGGCGGGGGACGGTGCTAAATGTAACCGGGGGAGTGCAGCATGCCCGCCCTCGCCCCTGCCCCAGGAGGAGGTGACGTAGCTGCTCTCCGTGCAGTGCCTGGCACTCCACTAAGTTTGCCTGACCCCAGGAGCTTGCTGGTGCCCAGGCAGCACTGCCTAAGGCTGGCTCCACAGCATCCTTTCAGGCGCAGAGCTGGTGGGCCCTGCTGCCCTCTGGAGCTCCCTCGCACAGTCCCGGGATGGAGCAGATGTGCCCTGCGGCTCGACTCCTACAAGGGCGACGTTCTCTGTAAAGGCCACGCTGGTCTACACGCCCCCGTCCCACCTGCCCTGACTTTGGTGTGCTGCTTGCTAAATGGATGCGCACAGAGGGGTCCCAAAGCTGCTTGGAGACTTGCCCTTGCTCCTGGTAAAGCCCAGAGATGACTTTTCTGAATGGCAAGAGGATTGCAGCGTTCCCCATGACCAGCCCAGGACCCTGGAGAAAGGCTGACCCCTTCCCCGCCAACTCCTACTCTGTCGGGCTGTCGGTGCGGTGCAGCACGGCGGGCTCCACCGCCTCTGCCCCCACCCAGAAAATGAAATGTGTAGCAGGAGGCACCTCCCGTGCCAGGGCTTGTGGAAGTTAAATAAGAAATCCAGAGGTCCTTTCATAGATTAGCCTGGCTTCCGCCCCTGAAAGCTGTTGTTTCCTGTCCAAAAAGGAGAGGGGCTAAGCTTATTTCTCTAGCAATTTTTGCGACTGGCAAAACAAAAAAACCCCAAACCCTATAAACACAGGAAAAATGTTTAGCTGTTATGTGAGCTGTGTAGTAAATAAAATGGCCCAGGCCCCCAGACAGCCAGTCCTGGAGCTAGCCAGTCAGTCGGCCCTGGCGTATACACACGCACACCCAGCGACGCGGAGGGAAAGCTGGAGTCTAGACCAAGCTGTTAAGCCTTCTTGTGGGTGGCCTGTTTGTGCTGATAGCATCAGGGGATGGAGCTGATAAACACACAGCTGAACGCTCCCAAGCTACAAGCTGCAACATCCCTGCTGTGCTTTCCTCGGAGGGGATGAAGAGAGCAGGAAAGTCTGTCCTGGTCAGAGCTCATGTGGAGACGGGAGGCTGAGCCAGCATGGCATCCCAGCTAGTTTCCTCGGATGCAGGGGAAGCGCCCTGTCCTGGGGAGGGCGAGGGGCTGCCCATCACCTCTGTGCACCCCTGCAGACCCAAGAGGGCTACCGCAGACCCTGTGAGCATGCTTTTCCACAGCCACCTTCTCTGCCGCGGTGTTTCCTCCCAAAGTGTGTGTGGGGGGGGGGGGGTGCAGGGGGAACAAATCACAAGTCCACACCACCCTAGGGGATGATTCACTGCAAAAACCCACATCCTCTCTGCCTCAGCATCTCCCCCTGAACTGCAGCCCTCCTCCCACTCCCGGCTTGGGTCATAATCGTGACACTGCTGTGGAGGCCGCAGCTGGGCCAGCAACACGGTGGCTCTGATGAGGATGGGGTCAGTCTGCAGAGATCATGGGCAAGACCTTCTAGCCCTGTGCCCCTGGGCTTGCAGAAAGAGAAGGGAACGGGTCGGGGAAGCAGCCTGCCCTTGGCTCTCGTGTGTGCTGGAGGCCTGGGTGGGCAGAGCTGGGACTCCAGGGTGAGTTCACCAGCTTGCTAGTGCTGCAACGTTGCTTTCAGTGGACTTGCACCACCATTACTCCAGCTCTTAATTTGGCCCCAGCTCAGTCACTAGAGGAAACTGGAGATCGGGCTCCCACAGCACTGAGGGATGTGCCCTTTGCAGCTTTGGGCCACGCTTCAGTGAGTGGAACCACGGACGCATCCATTATTTGAAGGTGCTTTGAGGGCTGTGGGTGAAAAGCCCCAGACAGGCACATGGTGTTGTTAACACCTTTCCCTTCACTCCTCCCGAGGGCTCGGGCCTGACGCGTGGCAGTCCTGCCACCCTGCTCTAACTGGGGTGCCAGCGCCCTGGGAAGCTTGGCTCCTTTGACTCCGTAATACGGCGCAAGCTCTGAAATGACCGAGGTGCTTTCTCAGAGAGAGATTCTGTTCTGTTGGGGTCTCTGGCACGTTAAGAAGATTTATGACCTGTGGAGTTAACAAATAAAAGCCCATTCATCCCTATGGAAGTCAGTCTAGCCAGAAAGACTCTTAGGCCCCTTTTGTCAGTCAAATTATCCAGATTTTGAATGGGCTTAGACAAGCCAAGAGAAAGGAGACTGATAAATATGATGGATTTTGAACTAGTAAATGGTAAAGATGCGGCAAAGCCTCTGGTGGGCTGCAGCATTCGAGCTGCAGGCAGGCACTCTTTTGTGCCCCTTGCCTTTGGGAGAGAGAAGGAGGTGTCTATGTCCAAGTGCTCAGGATTTGCCACCCTCTTCTGGAGTGAGGCAAGTCAGTCCCCCGCACGCGTGCACGCATGCACACCGCAGCAAGGACCGGAGGGCGTCTCCTGCAGTCGCACGGGAGGGGATGGCATCTGGTTCAAGTCCTTGCTCCAGCTGTGCTGTACTTCTTTATGCCAAGTAGCACAGTGAGAAGCAGCCCGCTCTTCCCCGCAGCGCACTGTAAAGCCTGGCAGGTGGTGCAACTCCCTGAGAAACAGGAGGCCTAATTTCAAGTCCCTTCTCTGAACTGCCCCAGGAGAGTGCTCTGACTGCTGCCTAAAGGCAGGCATTTCTTGCAGCTGGAGGGTGAGGGCATGCTACAGCTCGACTCTTCAGAGTGGGGCTAGGATCAGCCCCCCTTCCCAGCTGGGGGCAGGAGGAGTTGGGCTTAGGGTTTGATTTAGAGCCCAGCTTGCTGGGTGTTGATGGAAAAGAGCTGGGCTCTTCTAGGACATTGGGTGCTTGATGGGAACCGAACGGTGGGACAGAGAATGGTGACACGCAGCAGCTCACCAGGGCAGTTTAGGACAGGATGCGAAGATGAGCGCCCTGTTGCAGCGTGACTGCAGATGGAGATTCAGGGCCCTCGGATCCGATTGCTCCTGCTGGAAGTTGCAACACCCTCAGAGCGGCTCGCACCCTCGTGCTGTTTGGAGGAGCATGGCGAGCTCAGGCTCACAAGTGATCAAGTGAGCCCTGTTTTACAGCACCGCAAGAGGTGGTCACATAACGTCCCCTCGTGAAGACCGAGAGGAGCGAGCACCAAGCAATGCTTCCCGCAGCCCCCGGGGTGGCTGGAGGTCTCGCCACCCTGCTCCACAAGCCCACACCACAATGATACTTCCACATAAAAGGCCCCACTGGATGCAGTGCTGAGAGGATGATTGCCTCCTGCTGAAGCACATCTCGCCCCGCAGGCAATCTGTCTGCGGTACTTGGATTATTTTGTCATGTTCTGACAAACGCAGCCTCTGACTTGGCTGCCTCTCTCGCCACGTTAGGCCGTTGCTAAGAATTCAGGCCCTCCTGGATCCCCGAGGTGGCTACTGAGAATGAAGCCGTGAGCAGGGACGAGGGATTGAGAGCGAAGCCAAGCAGGAATGACTTCCCTTCATTATGTTTCATACGCCCATAAATAATATTCCATAAAAATCCAAATTGAAATGACGCGTAAGTGCTCAGGGCACATTTCCCTCTTCCTCTATAACACCCTCAAAGGATTTTTTTAAAAGCTAAGTTTTATTAGTCTGTACTTGCAACCCTTGGCAATCAGCACTTGCTACTAATTTAGAGGCAACAGTTTGAAACTGTTAGTTATAGGCTGTGTGCATGCAGCTCTGGACAAAATGACATAAGATGGGTCTAGGGAAACTCCTGCTATAAGCAGAGATGGTATTAAAGCCAGGTCTACAAAATCCAGTGGTACCTGGATCGTGAGCCAGATGCAATGGCGTAGAGCCAGGGACGAAACGGAACCAGGATGCCAACGTCTCTAGCATACCACATGCCCATTAGTGCTAAGTATTTCCATTTATCTTACGTAGGGGGTTGATTCTCATTACACTCAACCTCAATTATAGCATATGAAATGCAGCCTTGCTGCAACACACATGTGCACGCACACCTCCGAGACGCATCCCAGCACTGAAATGGCTGAAGCGAGAAACATCCCTGTGCAGATTCTGTCCCAACAGAGCCGGGGATGGGGGAGGCACGCGGGGGCCAGGGAGCGGGGAGTAACAGACTGCAGGTTTCCTAATGTGCTGAATCACAGCGCTAGCTCTATTTATAACTGCTCTTGGTTTGTATAACAACCGCTCAGTGATCATCATTAATCACCGCAATGTTGGTCTGGGGACTGGAACACCCACGGGGTAGCCCTGAGGAGCAGGCACTATGCAGGCCCAGAGCCTGCACCATGCTGCCTTGCAGCGAGCCTGGGTTTCGTGGCTGCGTGGGTGCACGTTCCACTCCAGCAGCCATGCACATGCTCAGCACGGTGTACAGCACTGAGGGGGTTTGCCCAGGTTCCCAGCGGTGAAAGGTATTTATCTTTCACGTCTTAAAAATTCCAGCTTTTAATCTTGCACTGTGGACCTGCCTTGAGAGCCATGCTTAGGAGAGCTGAGTGAGAGAGGGTGTGTGTGTGTGTGTGCATGCGCGCGCGTGTGCATACGTACATACTGCTCCACACCCAGCATCTACCGCCCAGCAAGAATGGCCAGGTCATGACTAGTCTGTCACCACTGCAGCACCTGAGTAATAGCCTCTAGCACAGACGGAGTTAGGCTGGCCAAAGGTGGGTGTGGAAAATAGGTCAGCTGCAGCATAGATGTGGGCACGTGGCACATGCACACAGCAGGACTGAGACCAGTTTGTTCAGCCATGTAAATCAGGCCGGGCTCTGCAGCAGACACCAGCTCCCTGGAGCTGCCTGCCTTGTTGCGGCGGGAGCTGTGCCGGCACCTGGCCACGAGGTGGCAGGGAAGCTGGCATTAGCCAGTCTGCAGCCAGTGCAGGATTCCCTGGGCTTGAATGAGCCAGGACCTGTGGGCATGCAGCTGCTGCCGTGGTGTAACTTGCTGCCCTGCACAGTTATTCCTGCTTTGCCAAGCAGCGCATTTGCCCTGGAAGGGTTGGACTTGCCTGTGTGCTGGGGAAGTGTCTGTGCTCAGTGTAAGCAGGACATGGGCCACGTGCACAGCCAGCTGGGTGCCGACCCCTAGCACCTAACCTGAGAGTTGTGCATAGCTGCTCTCACTAGTGTGTGACTGGTAGAGTGCACAGGAAGTGTGATGAGCTGAGGCAGACCTGGGTTCAAGAAGTAGCACAGGTGCTGGCATGCATCTTGAGGCACTGCCTTAGGGAAGCAGTCGTGTTTTTGCAAGGACCAGCTGGAGTTTGGCCCCATTTGAGTCTGAGCTAAAGCACACTGGCTGCAGTGGAGCCGTTCTCCCACAGCGGCTGGACACACTCCTTTGTGGAACAACAATCAATACCCATGGGAGCTGGCCTCTTCCAGGCCTCTGACTAGCAGAGAGCAACCCCCTGCAACACAGGCAGCCCCTGGACTATGTCTGCTCTTCCTGCCATTGAGTTTGTGAAGAGAGCCAACCACTGGGGCTTGTGGCGCCCGCCCTGGCGTGCAACCCACGAGAGCCAGATGCATTCCAGCTTTGCTCACATCATCCTTTGGCTTTGCGAGTAAGCCACATCCTCTCCCTCTGCCTCAATTGTCCTTCTGCAAAATGGGGAGCGTAGTAGCACATTCCTTCTCCCACCCACTGTCAATCCCAGCTGTGTGCACTGTAAATGTTCTGGGGCAGATGGGCAGGTTGCTTTAGTTGTCATCTAGATTATCTACAGCACTGTGCACAATGGGACCCTGATCAGGGGCTGTAGGCAAACTATAACGAGGCACTGGTTTTTGCACCCTTCAGCCAACTGCTGGTAGCAAAAGAACCAGCCGCCTGACAGCCTGAAGCTGCGTGCAGTCCTTCGGCGAGTGCCACGCACCCCGCATTGCTCTACCAGCTAGCACTGTTCTCCGAGCATTTGTTGGACATCAGTGTCCTTGCCTGAAATCTGGAACACACTTCACCTTGTGTGAGCTGTAGCCGCCTCCTGTTACAGGCCGGAGAGTCACCCTGAGGCTCTGAAACAGAACAGCCTCGCCACGGTCCAAATAAAACAGCTTCATTAATGTGTTCCATAACCACCTATTTCGACAGCAAAGGACCCTTCTGTCACATTAACCATGCTCTCAAAGGGCAATCCAGAGCGAGCACAACCAGCTCACCCCACGCCAGGCACATGGGGGCTAGTGCCTTGTATCCCAGTTCAGTCACCAGCCCTTCGTGGCATTTGAAATTGGAGTCAGCAATAGCTTTAAACCGTGTCTCGTTGCTCCCACTCTCTCTCTCTCTCTCTCTCTCTCTCTCTCTCTCTCTCTCTCTCTCTCTCTCTCTCTCTCTCTCTCCACTGCATTGAAAACACACATTCAGTTTATAGCTTTTCATCTGCACGTTTACTACAGTTTGCCTTGCTTTCTAGCTGTCCACCCCATTTGCTGCTTAGACCCTGGCAATTTGAGCTTGAGTATTTCAGTTGTCCAGTTGCCAATCAAAATATTTGAAGGAAATGTTTATTTTCTTCTCGAAATCACACCAGCTGCTGCACTAACTGAATAAGCCCATTTAGATGTAAGAATTTAACCATTGTAAGCTTGAATCGAGTCCCCGACTACTCCAAAATCTGACCCAATCTATCAGCGGAAATGTCAATGTTTTGGATGGGAGATTGGGGAAGTGTGGAATGTGTATTCAATAAAAGCCACGGAGAGGTCAGCGCCCTGATTAGTAATGTCACTGTCTCCCAGTTATGGCCATTCCGCCCAGGGGATGGGCCGTACGTGGGGGGAGGACAGGCCGGCCACACGCTCTGTTATTTCATTGTGCAGCTGCAATTTGCATTTCTTAATGGCCCCCTCATTGCCGAGCCCCATACAAACCGGCTTTCAAAGCTCTTTTCCAGATAAAACAACTAAGCCCATGTGAGAGAGCAGCTTTATTTTCACACCGCTGCTAGAGACGCTCTCACGTTTCTTGGGTTGGGGGGCACAGTGATAACAGAGAGGGCGCCTGGGCCATAACCGCGGGGACCCGTTGCGTCCTGCAGCAGGCTGAACGCGATGCTCTGGCGACAACACGCGGGCGGCCGCCTCTCTCCCAAGCAGCTGTCTCTTCTGTTTCAGGAGCCTGGGTTTTGGCAGGCACGCAGAGCGTGCGACTTCAGCACCCCGGCATAACGCGGTGTGCTGCGTTCACACGAGCTGGCTCTGATACTAGGAGCAGTCGAGCTGGGAGCTGATGAACCCTATACCCTGCCATATCATCATATTCCAGGTCTCACTGACGTTCAGTGTGGCACAGGGCTGTTGTATCCCCCATCACTGAGGGCCTTGAGGACAGCACTAATGTCACCCACCAGAGCCCACTGATGTGCTCCAAAGCCGGGATTTTGGCTCGGAGGCTGTCTGGACTGGTCTCCAGCAGCTCCTCATTGGCCTTCACTCTCCAACGGGGCTGAGAACAGCTGTTGGGGGAGCCCAGCTCTGGAGTGGGTCCAGCCAGGCTGGACGAGTCCTTAGCTTCCTAAACCACACCGGTGCTTTTGACCCTTTTGCACACTAGTGCATGCTCTGATCCCCATTTATAGCTTTGGCAACTGGCTTATTAAAGAGAGTGATTTCCCCCTCCCACCCCCAAATGTGGCAACAGCAAAGCAGTGTGTGGTGGACGTGTGCAAGTGCAACGTATAACGCACACAGCGGCAGAGAGCTAGGAACCGAAACGCACTCATGAGGTCTGACCTCCTTTTTCAGCACCACTGTGCGGCACAGGTGTTACATTTGAAACTACAAGCCTTGCACAATTACCACAGACATTCTCACTTATGTGCGCCTCATACATGTGTGTGCAAGACTGGACACTGAACTGGGTTTTCGGTCTCTGGGCCCACTGGTACTTTTAGTTCACTCCTAGCTTCTGTCCTGCTTGGACCACATATTTCTCTGTTCAGCCCTCTTCCCCCGCCTTCCTGTACTAACACTGGGTGCTGAAGGCAGAGCAGGATGGGATCTAGAGAAAGAGCAGGCTTGCTGTCTAGGGGATT
>JAGPOW010003022.1:7319203-7340288 GCA_030014935.1 Caiman crocodilus | reverse complement strand
CCGTGACCTCGCATTGTCGGCCCATGTTCATCTTGGAGTCAGTGATGACTCCAAGATCCCTTTCTGCCTCCGTGCTCTCAAGAAGGGAGTTTCCCATCTCGTGCTGCTGGTTACTACTGCCCAAGTGCAGCACCCTGCACTTGTCCGTACTGAAACGCATCCTGGTTTTGTTAGCCCACCCTGCAACCTATCCAGGTCCTGCTGCAGTCTTTCCCTCCCTGCTAGCGTGCTCACCTCACCCCAGATTTTGGTATCCTCCTAGTCCCACTGCTTACTTCTCTTACCCCTTCACTGCATCTTCTCTTAGTCTGTGCTGCACACTCTCTGAGGAGAGATGCAATCACTCGGGGGTGGCTGACCTGCCCCTACGTTCTTCCCTATGATCCAAACTCTGAATCTTAACATGGACAGTTTAAAACTCACAACAGCTAATGACGGCAATGTCGGTCCCTTTTGGAACCGCTGCTGGGCTACAGCTGGTTACCAGGGCACATGCTGGGGAGGGGCAGGGTGAACGTGGAGCTACTGGCAGACTCCAGAGCTGGAGGGACCACTGCCCCGATCCCCTGCAGAACGCAGGCCTAACAATCGCCCACAAGTACTAATGGGCGCAAGTCCTGTGAAAATGAGCTAAGCTGCAAATGTGATGCCACGGAGAGCAGGGGGCACTCAGCACCTCTGAACACCAAGCCCTCGCCCCCTCAGGCACCCTGCAGGTCTGCCCCAGTCCCACTACCAGCCGCCAGCAGAAAGACTCCCAGTAACAACAGAGCCTGCCTTCCTCTGGATCCCCCCCCACCGATGGGCCTGCACACACTGGGCAGCAGTTTTGAATGTACTGGAGGAAAAGGACGATGTTCTTCTTTTTCCACGAGCCTCCCCGCAACGGATAGTAGAGAGAACCCGGCCCGTTATGTCGCAGTGAGTCATTCACAAAGCCCCGAAGCCCAGGGGCCCTGCCTGACAGCCAGGCAGAGGAAGTGTGTTGTAATGGCGTGTGTAAATCATGTCTCCCTTTGCTTCATCGCTGTGTGTTTGGATGTTAGGGGAGGCGCCTGGTTTTGCCCCCCGTTACAGCTGCCTGTGGGTTTGCAGTTAGGGCGAGTCTTGCTTCTTTCTAAGAAAAAGATAGCAAACTCTACCTATAAAACTAAATGCTACCAGGTTGAAGGCCCTTCATATACTCATCGCGGCTGGACAGCGAAGACCTTGACTTGGTATTTGTTCACTCCACTGTGCCCTGGCGGATAACAGCTGCCAGCAACCACAGACTTGTTCCAGTACCCAAGGCTCGCAGAGCTGCAGAAACAACCTTCCCCTAACAGCACCCCATATCACCAGCCGGGAGGGCTGGGGTCAGAGCCCAGTTTCACTGGAGCAGTGATTCTCAGCCAGAGTGACAGGGCCAGCTTCTCTGAAGGGTGCTTTGAGGTCTGAGGATGTAAGCTAAGCAGATAAGCCAGGCTCACGCATGTCCCTGCTGGCCAGCCTGGCTAAGGAGGTAAGCACTGTAATCTGTAAATTAGCCTTTGAAACAACTCGGTTCACAAAAGTTATGGAGGGAGGCCTCGCGCCCAGCAAGGGGGTACCTCTATCCCCAAAAGGTCGAGGACCGCTGCACTGGAGGAATTTCTATCCCCAGGAGAAAACCTTGAGTAGGGACCCACTGGCCCGATGTCCACAGCACGTTATGGACCGTGGCTGCAACACTGGGATGTGCCGGATTCTTGGACCCTGCTCCCGCTCCCACTAAAGTCACAGCGACAATACTCTTGCGTCTTCAACCGTATTTGGCCCTGACTCTGGTGATTTGAGGGAAAAAAGAAAGAGAAAGCAAGCAAGCAAGAGCAAAGCAAAGAGAAGCCCGCAGAGAGTTAGCCAGCTGTTAGGACAACTGGATTTTTCCCGGAGCACGTGGGTTTGCTACCACTCCAGCAGCCTTCGCTGAGCCACGTGACCCCGAGCAGCTTCAGGCAGTCGGGAATGAGTTCCTTCAACATCTCCTTTCATTTCTGGAGCCTGCTCAACTATTTTAGCCAAGAGACAAAACCCTCAAAGCAAGAACCTAGCAAGGGAAAGAGAAAGGAAAGAAACAAAGATGGGAAACTTGGCAGCGCAGGGAAAACCCGTGGAGCCCTGCCCGTGCAGGCCCCATCACAAGGCACAATTTCAAGCTGGTCTAATGACAGCTTGGCATTCTGCGCTCAGCATGGCGGAGCCAGGATTTTTAAATCTCAGATTTTCCAGGATTGCTGCAGAAATATGGGGCCAGAGGTCCCGGTGGTGCGAGCCCAGCTCTGTGGAAGCCGATGGTGCAGCCCGGGCAGCTCTGGCACCGCCTGCCAGGCTGCACGGCTGGGTTGTGGCTTCAGTGACACACGAGGGTAAATCGTACCCAACTCCTTTGTCTTGGGTAGCATTTCCACCAGGCCGGTGCGACAGCAGACCTGGGCCTGGGAACACGAACGCACTGCGGTTTCAAGCCGATATGCTAGGGTTGGGATTGTCTTTTCCACTTGCAAGGATGTAAATCAGGACTAAGCTGGCTGAAAGCAATGGTGCTACAACAACTGGTCCCAGGGTGAGAGGAGAACCTGACCCCCTTGGCCATGGTGTTGGGAAAACTGTCTTTCTGAGCTTCCCGTCAGAAATGACTGGGTTTTCTCTTACAGGGAGTTTTTCAGTTTGAGGCCATTTAACCTCAAAAAGAACGTTTTACATGGGGCTATTTATAAACTCCAGGACCCGCCTCGGTGAAAGCCTCATACCAATGGCAGAGAGCCAAGCTCTGCTCCCTTTTACACCAACATAACTGCAAAGCCACTCCTCGGACCTCAGCTGTAGACACTCCTGGTTCCTAGCAGGAGAACCAAGAAGAGCAGGACCTGGCCCAGCACAACTGTCCTCTGGGCAGGCTACAGATGGGAGACGGTGTTACGGTGGTGGGAAGGGCCGGGGGAGAGGAGGGTTTGTTGCCAGGTCTGGGGTTGGAGCTGGATATGTGTTGGCTTGAGCCAGATATGGGAACTGAGGAAAAAGCATCTGCATGGGTGAGCACAAAAAGCCGATCCATGAGCAAGAGCCTGGGTGTGCTACATACACCCCCAGAGCCTAGCAGAGCACCTGGTTCACACACAGCTCCTTCCCGCGGCACCAAGGATTGCTGCCCTAGATCAACGCAGGGGCTCCCGGGATCAGCCGGAGCACCGTGCACGGGCTCTGGGCAGAAGTGGCTGGGGAGCCAAAGCAGTCGGAGAGGGGCTGGGGGGCTCGTTCCCCACCGTGACCCCGAGACATACTGGGTTACCATCTCCCTCCTTGAAAACATTGCCAGGCTATTAGAAGCCAACAGCATTGCCTTCGTGATTCTCCCAGCACCGCTGGGTCAGACAGGGAGAGCCAGGGCCTTTCTGCTCTGGCATCAGGCTCCGTGCTTCTCTCCTTTGCTGGAGCCCGTAGCTCTGCTCCGGACGCCTGCCCCGAGCCGGATAGGCAGGAGCACCACCAGCCACGGCCAGAGGTGCCCGGTGCCTGCAGCAAGCGGTGGCTTGCAAGTGGTTTGGGTTTTTTAAACTTATTGTAGAAAGAAAATGAAAGGAGGGCTCTGCTTGGCAAACGTGAAGGTGAAATGTTTTGCCCACTTTCGGGTGATGGGAGGGAGAGGGGAGGCTGACACAACCCACCGGCAAACCCCAAGCCAACGGGTGCCACGTACCAGCACCACCAAATCGCCTTTCTTCTTTCCCCCCCAAAAACCATTTCCGCCAAGAAATGTCACCTACTTCTAGTCACAAGCCTCCACCCTCGAGGGCAAGGTGCCGCCCTCGCCGACTGGCTTTCTTCTCCCCGGCTGAGTCATTCCACCGACTTACCGAGGCGGGACTGGGTGTGGCCACAGGAAGTGGGGGCGGAGCCTAGACGCGCGAACGGCTGCCTACCTGGAGCATTAATCCCTGCTCTTGCAACTCAAAGCAGGAATGATGGACTAGGGATTCTGTGGAGGGCAGCTCAGGTTGCAGCTGTCTGCCGCTCGGACAGTCCCGGGCCGTCCCCATCTGGCTTCGGGAGGGGAGGCTGCACAGCTGTCGCATGCTAGGACTGGGCCATGCAATAGCCTTCAGAAAGGGAGGCCTGGAAGCACCTGCAGAAGGTCATTTAGGCTAACCCCCTTTCTGAATCACCCCAGACAACTACTTGTCTAACCTGTTCTTAACAACTCTGCAAACAAGACCGTCTCGCACAACTGCTGGGCACAAAGCCCGAAACATTAAGAACACCCATCGGGCCACAAACAGTCGACGCTCTAAATCAAGAGCCATTCAGTCCTATTTGATGCCCTCAGGAAGTCAGACCTTCAGCCAGAAACCCAGTTCCTCCACAGATTTCCAGTGGCACCTGGAGCACCTTGCCAGGGTGTTGCAGGGCTGACCCCACTGTGCCCGCAAGGTACAATGGTAATGGAGGCTGCGCCCGGCATGCCCCTCTTGTCCCTCCCAGCCCGGGTCAGCTCGGTCTGCTTCAGCGGTCCCCCTATGCGTTACCTAAGAACGTGCCAAGCCATGAGAAAAACTACAAGCCTGTTAACTCCTCTGTTATTCTTGGCCTGGGGTGAGCTCCAATTGCCTGTATAAAAACTATGGTCTCTGTGAATAACCTGTGTGTGTACGAGAGAGAGGCTTACTATTACTACTGGTTATGGAGCATGCTGGCAGAAGGACACTGTCACCATTACAGTGATGAAGCACATGCGGGTCTGTGAACCGTAACAGGATTGCTCCAAAGTTAAAGCCGTGTAACTACGCACAGGATTTGCCCCGCGAGGCTTTAATGAAAGTTCCTTCCAATGTTAGAGTATGAGCAAAGAAAGCTTGTTAAGCACTTTGCTCACTCCTCACTCCCTCTGCTCTGGCTTGATGTGCTCTTCAAGCCGTGAACTTAGCCCAGGCGCTTCCACTTTGGTTCTGAGTCAGTGTAGCTATCTGATCTCAGGCCTTTGCCCGAAACTGCTACCGTTGGGTTCTCAGCACTGCAGGAGAACGGGCCGTTTCAAACAACATTTACAGTGGATTTTTTTCAATCGTGAAAGACCATTCTGTATAATCAGTCTATAAAGACTTTCCCTCTCTTTTAAAAACCCTCAGTCGATAGTCCTATTGCTGTCTGACTGCGTCCTTTTAACAGGATCCACCATCCTTAAAGACAAGTCCAAGTAGAGCTGGTAAAAAACCGAACGGCCACAAACAAAACCAAACAAAAATGTCGCTCTGATTTACCGCTGGGTGGGTGTGGAGCGGTGGTAAAACTCGAAAGGTTTTAAGTGACTTAGGGTTAAGTTTCATTGACAGTTAATGACATTTAAGCCTCACGTAATTTAAGTACAGCTGAAAACAGTAACCCCCTCCAACAAATTCTGTTCTTTTACAATTTTCACCCAAATTTTGATGGAAAAAAAAAAGAACCAGACAATTTTAGCAAGAAATTACTTAATTTCTAACCCTTCCCAACCTTTTGTACTTCATGGGCATGTCTACACATATGCGTTTACTATGCAGTAACCAAAATTACTGTGCAGTACGGCTGTGCGTGTACACATGCATACTCATACGGCACAGTAAATATGGTGACTTATGTTGACTCGAGTGTAAATTTGATACCCGCATCATGCACGTATCAAACTTATGCCCAATTAGTTACTGCACAGTAACACACGTATACACACCTTATTGCACAGTAACACTGTAGGTATGGACTAACTTGGGACTAACTTTAGTCTGTGTGTGTCCGTGCACATGTGTGTAGGGGATTATCACCGGTTGGTGAGGCGAGAGATCAGATCTGGCATGAGAGTGTGCTAGCAGAGACGAAACAGTTCTGAGATCCATGTAGTGTGTAACACGCCCTTTCTGGGCCGTGTCTAGCAGCCTACCTGCACAAGTGCATACGTGTTCAAGCAGCTTCTGAATTTAAAGTCAGTAGCTAGATCCCTCCTCTCCCCTCAACTCATGGATCTGCTGCCTGAAGTAGGAAAATCCGTTTTCCTCAGGGCCGCGTATGTGACACTATTGAACGCAATGAGTAAATCTGTTGAGTTTTAGGCTTCTGGCCCCAGCCCTGTGGTCCGCTCTCATTTCATGGGAGTCCCCACCAGGAGAGGCAAAGGGACCCCAGGGGCTGCGGTGGGGGGCAGCTCCCGCACACCCATCAGCATGGCATTTCCCCATTTCAAGCTGCCTTCACCAGCACAGGCTCCTTCCTGGATGACCACTCCTGACATCACTCCAACCCCAATGAGAAGCTGAAACCTTCGGCCATGGGGGCCTTGTCCGCACGCAGCGCAGACTTAACACATGCTGGCAAAGTCAGGAAGGAGAACACCACCGTTCTGGCATGGCTCAAGGGATGCTCCCTCCGAACCCTGCACCATACTGTCCGGATCAGCCTAAGAGATCCAAGTGTAGAACCAGGCGCGTGTGAACGAACCAAACGGGTACCTTGCATCGGAGTCTGAGCCTGCGACGTGAAGTGACCTGGGGCACTCAAGGATCCGCGGGGGTTGGGAGCTGCTGGGGTGACTCTCATAGACTGGCGCAGACGATCCAGCTCACTGTAGCGATCAGAGTAGGATTTGGCTTGGTCCTCTAGTTTTTGTCTGTGTCCTGAAACATCATAAGAGAACGTGATCTCTAAGCAGCCGCCTTTGACCAGAGCGCCGTGTCAACATGAAGGAAGAATGCAAAACACCCACAGTTGTCACCGTTATTTCTAGCGGGATAGCACAGGGAAGACCCGACCGAGATGGAAACCCTGTTGCTGCAGGCACTGGACACACGTGTAATAAGCACCGGTCCCAAAGAGAGTCTCACGAGACAAGGCACACAAAGGCTGGAGAGGAAGTGGAGGCACAGTGCGGGGAAGTGACTTAGCCTGCGACAGGCTGCAGGTCAGTGGCAAGAAGGGACCAGAGCAAAGGTCTCCTGCTGCCCCCTCCATGCCCCTGCCACCTCTCTTAAATTGTTGGGAAAAAGAAGCCAAAACACATGCACGTGGTTGAAAACGCCATGTCTTGGCACCATTGTTAGACAACTGGGAAATGAGCACAGGAAAAGTTGAATTCAAAATAGCTTTACAGCGTTTGCTCATCGCACACAAGACAGGAAGGTACTTTTCAGCCCAGCTACCCAGACTCTCGGACAACCCAACTGTGCCCTGATCAGACTGATGCTGGAGGAAGGAGGAGGATCTCGGGCTTCAGCCACCAGGACAGGATTCGAGAGAGATGGGTCTGTTCATAGTCACTCTGTGGGCCCGTGCCTCCACTGCTCTCTCTTCCTCAGTCTCCTCATCTGTAAAATGGGGGGCAAACACTCGCCCACCCCACAGGAGTACTGCAACAGTCGCAGCGTCTGTAAGGAACACTGTGCTCCTGAGCTGCGAGACTGGGGCCATAATTATTTAACTGATGCTAACCAGCCTGGGGCAAGTGAAGCATGAAACACGCTTGACACACAACTTTCACATTTTGCTGAATTAATCATCATTGGATGTTTTCACTCTCCCTGGGCTGGATTCCAGTCTCAGCTACACCCATATAAACCTGGAGGGACTCCAAGGCAGCGAGACTTACTCCAAATGTACACCAACGTAACTGCACGCTGGCTCTGCCCCCAGACTCTGCTCGCTCTCCTAGCTGACGTATACGTGCCCATATCATGCACTTGGCACCTGTCATCACAAGACCTCCCAGTGTTTTGCCAGGTGGGTGTATATCATCCCCTTCTATAAGGGGAAAGAGGGGTGACAGAGACACTAAGGTACCACAAGGAGTTGGCAGCATGGCCAGGAATAGATCCCCGGGCTCATGACTCACAGCTCTCACTCCTAACAAACCACAGCTGCACAACAGTAGAGGCAACCATATCGCATCACATAGAGGAACTAAAACACAGCATCAGCTGGCTTTTAAAGAACGGATACTGTTGGGTCTGAAAGACCCAGATCTGAGCTCTTCATCCTCACTCCCTTCACCGCACGCAAACATCTGCACAGAGCGAACGCTGTTACAGCCTACGATGGAAGTCGCACGAAAGTCCCTGTACTTCCTCTCTTCTGGTCTGCAACCCGTTATCCTGCACGTGCTCGTCTCGTCTCACGTAGATCTGCATTCGGCCGCCCGGGCGCGTGGAAGTCCCCACATGCACCAAGTGGGTCGGGGCTGGGAGCTCGCCGAATGTCCCGGTGGATTCTGACGGCAGCATCGGCGCTCGCTGCCAAAATCACAGCCCTACGCGCACGCTCTCGAATCACGATTCAGCTCAAGCTTCATGGGTCTCCAGGGACACCAGCAAGTAGCTCCAGGCTCCAAATTCAGGAAATCAGTGGGAGCCGTAGCAATCTCTCTGGATTTCCTCATCAAAGACTGTCACAAAAAGGGGGCAAAGGCTGTTAAAACATTTTCGCTTTGTGAAAAAAATGCTGACGCCAAGCTTCCCTCCGCTTCCACCCCGTTCCCTTGGAGCGGTAAATCCCAGACGTGACAGCCCTGGGCTGGTGCATGGGACCAGAAAGTGAAAACGGATTGCAAACAGAAAGTGAAACAGAGCAAGCTGCTTTTACTTGCCGAGCTACCCGCCGTGAATAAAGGAGACATCGAATCAATACCGCAAAGGGCTGTCCTGTTCTGCATGGGGTCTTTCACTGCATTCATCGCTGTAGTACCAAGCCTCTTCAGCTGTGCACCAACCGTTGAAGCACACGAACAATAACGCTGAAGGGGCCTCTTTGGCTCCTGAGTCCAGTTCTCTGCCTTCTCAGGCAGCCGTTTATTTCCAGAGTCTGAAAATTCATCTACAGCCCCTGACATGCCACAGCCCAAAAGCACACGATCCAAACAAAACAGACCCTCCAACAAGCCAGTGGCAAAAAGCAGGGGAGGCCGTCAGTGCCTTCCACTGCAAGGGTGGGGAAGTTACTAGGTGAATTATGGTCAGATGATCTTAGGAAGATGGCTACGCTCCCTGCTACAAAACCCCAAAGCAGGCACCACCCCCAAAGCCTTGCCAAACTGACCTGGGGAAAACACTCCTTGGGGGCAAATCTGGGGTCACTTTCTGTCACGTCTGTTCTTTCATCCTCTCCTAGATGGAGTGTCTCGCTGTAATAGGGACGGCTTCATTATTGTGTTACACGTGTTAATTGGAATACAAAGTGAAAAAGAGTAGTTGTTTTTTGACTCTTTGCCTTTTAATCATCTCAGGTTGGGATTTTCAGAGATCCCCACGGTACCTTGACAAGCCAAACGCCATTGAGATTTAACGGGAGTTGGGTAACTAACTCTCTTAACCTCAGTTGAAAATACCGTGAGGATGTTACTAGTTAACACAGAAAACATGTAAACATAGACGTGTGTTATGCTGCCGATGTATTTAATGATCACACTTTACCAGACCTTAAGAGAAGTCCTTATATCGGTCCTTGTACAGTCTAATAGGCTCCTATCCCCCGCACCAGGGAAACAAAGGCAAAGCCTGACATTTTCAGAAGTGTCTGGTAACTATGGAGGTCTTAAGTGAGCCTGGTTTTTTGGGTTTTTTCCAAGACAGCGCTGAGCACCCACTTTCTAAAAATCAGCTTTCCTTGTGGGGGTCCCAAATACAGCACCCCCAAAAAAGAAGGCACCAAAATCATGAGTCACTTTTGAACATTCAAGCCAAGGGGAACAACGGGGCCCAGCTTGCAGAACAGCAACTTAGGAACTAAAAAAATGCGGGCAGCGGGATTCACAAGTCTGTTTCGCACACCCGGCACCACGGAGACTTCCTGTCACTTGTCACTTCTGGCCTGGAGCATCAGCACATGTCACGCAAGAGCGGAGTCTCTATTCGTGTGCTGCTTTTATGGGAACATCCTCAGCTTTTGATTTCTGCAGCAGCTCAGCTCACTGCAGGTCCTTCATCATCAGCTCATCAAGCAAACCAGCACTAACGAAGGAACAACAGGTCTGCACCTGGAAGGATAGGAGAGTGGTGCGACCTGACCCCCAGTCCACTGATGCCAGCAGGGGACTTGAATTGGCTTTGTAGGACTTCAGATCAGGGGCCAAGGAACCAATCTCGGGACGTGCTGATCGCCCCAGGACGGCACTGGCGCGTGTGAAAACCACTGCTGGGGGACTGTTTTGTGCCACAACATTCACAGCACAGTCGCATTTTGAGACAACTATCACCTTTACTCATGACTCAAGTATGGAAATGCAGATCCCTGATGTGAAAAAAAATAATGACAGCCACTGACTCGCTCTGCTTCTTGTCAACAAGGAAGGTGTTTTAAAGGCGTGGATCCTATGGCTCAGTCAAGTAACTCTGATATGAGTAAGTCTAACAGGTCCCCTTTGATCACCAATGTAATAACAAGATCCATATCACTAGATCAAACAAACAATCCCACTGAACATTTCCCATATGGAAGAACTGATGTGAATCTGACACTTCAGGCAATAATAAAAAGCATACATGAAGTTTTGGGTGCTTTTCTGGAATACAGACAGCAAAACCCTGTATGCGGCAGTGAAACTGTAGCCCTCCGAGCTATGTTTTAAAGACATGCTTTCCGCATTAAAATATTTCAAAGACCAAATAGTCCTTTCTCTTCGTAGAACGTCGGAAACTGCCAAGACTTCAGACATGCCCTGATTGGAAATTGCACGGGGCTTCCTCGCGCGGTGTGGGGGGTCCACCGTTCTGCAGAAGCTCCTGATCCTCCACTTACAAAGAAGCACAATCAGTATTGCTTTGAACTTCCCTGGTGCACTGCAGAGCACAGACTGGCGCTTGATGGTGTGATAGGGCAGAGGCACAAAATCCTAGCTCAACTCTGGAGCCCTGCCAGAACTCTGATCTGCTGGTTTAGCTGATTAGAGAGACCAGGGCGTTCATAAAAACACGAATATCTGCTCCCACACTTGGATCTGCAGCTTTGTCCTACATCCACGTAGCTGCACCTGCAGCTGCAGTCATCCTTGGAGAAGGCAGCTGTATCCCTCACCGTATCTTCACCACCTTCTTCTTTCTCAGTGACTTTGCAACTCCCATGTCACATTCATTTGATCTGACCTCCCTTCAACGCCTGCACTGGAAGAACGGTAGGGTTGTAGGGAGAGAGCTGGTTTCTCACCCCAAGATTTGTCATTGCCAAGTGCTGAAAATAAATAGAAACATTTGGAATATCTTTGGCTTTTTGATGTGGCTTGTTGGATAGTTAAGAACCAGCTTTTGCTATGGATGCCAATAGGAAAGTCCCCAGCAGATGACAGTCTCCTTTGTGTAGAGTATTAGGACTATGCAATTCTACCATTTCCATTAAGTCTTCAAAAACAAGTGCTTAAGTGGGGCAGAAGCCTTGTGAAGGTTGTCAGCGTAAGGCTGAATTTCATTCCGATCTGAGCATAGGTCATACCACCAAGTTCCCCAGCGAGTGCTCCCGAAACAAGCTACCTTTGAAACGATTAGCCTCAGCAGAGCCTGAGTTATGGGAGCACCAGCCTTCTCAATCAGGGCAGATGGGGAAAGCGGTTGTTGACTCTTGCTCCCATAACTCAGAAATGACAGTGCTGAATTTTGCTCAAACTTTCCACGGAAATTCACCTTTGGCCTAAGACTAAGCACGGGGTACGTCAAGCCAAGAGGAACTTGGTTGAGAAGGTTCTGATCCCCTGAAAGAGGTGAGGGAGGAACAGACTGGAAACTGGAGCGCAACCTTGTCTACAGCTTCAGCAGCTGGAAGGAGCTCAAATACCCCATATGCATTTAGAAAGATAGGGATCTACAGCTCACTTTTCCTGTGAATGGCACAAAATGGCAAGGACCACTGCTATTTCGACCGGCCTTTTCAAGTGAAGCCCAGAAGTTCAAGGGTGGAAGCAAAAGGGGAGGGGGAAAAATGTTAGAAGGAACTGTCTCTTCTTCTGCCTAACAAAGTCAACCACAGATAACTCATTATTCACATGTTTGAAGTTGGCTTGCTTACGCCATTTGGAAAGGGAATCAGTCACGCCGAGTCTTTGCTTTGGCTTCCTCCTGGCTTCTCAAGACACTGCCGCTACTGTCTTTTTCCAGCCTTGAAAGAAAGAGGAAAGTGTCGCAATGCCCTTCAGGTTGCATGTTCTGTCAGAAGATTTACACTGCTTTTAACAACTGAAGGAAAATAATATTTAAGGGGGGAGGAAGGGGGGGAAGTTTGATAATTTATAAAGATTTTCTAGCCTGTGGTGGTCTGTGATGAATCGGCTGCCTCTAAAGGGATGAAAATAAATATCCCTTTTTGAAGGAAATAGGTTGGCTCCCATCCAGCTGGCAGGAAGTAGACAGATATGTTGCATTTACAGTAGGTCTTTTCTGTCTGAAGTCAGAACAGTGGGAGAGATGTTCATTATACATAGCCTGGTGCTGATTAGCTGAACTTAAACCAGCCGATGGATCCATAACCCCTTCACTCTTCTCTGACTTGCTGGGAAGCGTTTTAACTCTTTCTGGGCTCTCCCACCTCTCCTCCCTGACCTGATGTGGCTGTTAATGGAGCAGGCTCGAAAGGACATTTTTGTGCCAGTGGCATATTATCCTAAAGCCCTGGAAAACCCAGTCTAATCACAGAGCCAGAGTAACAGTATCAAAGCACCTGTGTGAGGATTTACGGGCCTAAGCTCTACTCTTCAAAGTAAAAGGCACTTGGGACCCCAAGTCCTACTGACTTTCAAAGACACTAAACAGACGTCTCGTTTGGGGTGGTGCTGACTGTCCTGGGTTTCAACCTGCATGGAAACAGGAACGACACAGCCATTTACATAGTGTAGTCCTTCAAATCCACATGGCTGCAGTTCTGACTGCAGGTGGCCAACGAGAGCTCACAGCCTGACAGACTCGTCCCTGCAATGAGATCTCCATAGCAAGCTTACTGTGCCCAGCAGTGACACCCTCACACGTGCCAGGCTGGATGTGGGGTAGCCACTTTGGGGGGGGGGGGAACCAATGCAGATTAGTGCCAGTCAGCCCACTCCGTTTCCTGTAGCCCGTTGGTGGCGTTGTGCAGACAGGTCACACCCCAGGCAGCCTGCACGGGCCAACGCGGCCGGGGACACTGCTGTTACATATGGTACATTTACCACGCAAATGTGGCCTCAGCCTCCCAAGGCCTGATCTTCAGGCATTTTCAGGCACCTTTGATAGAGGCAGAACTTCCTGAGCACGTGAGCGAGGCAGGCCAATTGGGAGGAGTTAGGGTCCTAGCATGGTTTGACGCTACAGAAAATCCTGTCTGGCACTTGTATGAATCCTTAGGGGCCTAAATATCTTCACAAATCTGGTCCTAGGCTTCTAAGCACATTAGGAGCTTTTGCAGTGTGTACCCTGAAACACCTCACTAAATGCCCCGCAAACGCCACGCTCATTGTGCCTGCTCCCACTTTCACTGGACTAAATTTGGTCTTGAATGGGCCAAGGTCCTGTTCCTGCTGAAGCCGAAGTGAGCTCCTGCTGCTGAACCAAGCAGAACTGAGTAGACAAATCTCAAGTACGTCCAGTCGACCATTGGCACAAAGCTGCCGTCTTCAGTGAAGTCAGCTGAGGATGTGGCCCGCAACTACCTACCTGCCTACCTGAAGCGACAAGATCTGAGGAACATGAAATGGCAAAATATGCTTCATAGTTACTGTCACTGACGATGTTTCGCAACCCAGTCGTTCCCTTGCATTAACGCAGGAAAACCAGTCTGCTGCTCATCCTGGGTCTAAGCCAAATCTCACATGAACCTCACTGGCGGCAGGACTGGCCACGTGCTGTAGGCCTGCTGGCATCCAGGGTACCCGCTGCGTTGCATGAAGAAGGTATGTGTTAGGCTACACTGGCTAGGAATACTTTATGGTGGAGATGGAAGGAAGTCTGCTAGGCTCTAACCCTCTACTCAATGCGTCACGATACAGGTAATGTAACAGGGAAGATGCATTTGGTACCTGCAGGTGCTCAGAGGAGCCAAATGGAAAACCTTTGTCACCTAGTATTGTGCTCTTCCTCGACCACAATTGGGATGCAAGATGCAAAGCTCAGACCCAGTCCTTCCCAGGTTTTTGTGGGATTCCCATCCAGCTGGGGAAATAGTTAGACCGGTGCCCAAAATCTACCATTCAGGCCCCAGGTTCTGATCTGAGTCTGCCCCTAGCATGGATTGTCATCACATGCTAGGGGCAGAAATTCATCTAGTACAAGCAAGGTGATGTTACAAGAAGGCAAGAAGCCAAGATGCAGCAGGTCCTGACTCCTGTATGCACACTGGGGGCAATTCTGGTCTTGTCCATGGACTCAGGCTGGTGGTAAGGTGACAAGCATCCCCTCCTCCAGTCTGGAGGCCATGCATAGAGCGCCTGCCCAACCTGGCTGTAGCGTGTCCAGCAGCCCGTGGGCTGCCGTAGTGGTGCTGCTCCCACGCACAAGCTTGGAATCCAATGGAGCCGACCTTCACGGGCCCAGTGACCACCCCCACAGCCACAGCTACCACCGAGCTCGGCCCTGCTGCGCATGGGACACCGCAGGCTCCACCTGCCTTGCAGCGCGCTGATTTTGTGGCTAGGAGGAGACGTGTAGTAGAAAGCACACGGGACCTGGAGCCATGTGGAATCTGTGCTCCACACCACTCCCTTTTTCATACCGATTCACTGGAAAGAGTAAGATAAACTGCAAAATCATTTTTGAGCCAGTCCTCCCCAGGCTACGAAGGCTCTCTGGCTATTCCAGAAGGGGTCACTGGTGTTATCCAGCAGAAGAACAAGAGTTGAGGCACTGGATCTCATCCTGCTCTAAGCTCCCGCATCATTCCCAGCCACCGGTCAAGCTGAACTGCTCTTCCAAGAGCAAGCAACAAGATAGATACTGCCCTGCCATGCAATGTGAGCTTGTGGTTTTGTTTGATAGCCCAGACCTTCAGCAGCCGTATTCCCTGAAATGAGACGTTGCTTTTAGCATTGACTTTTTTGTTTTACGCAGCCCTTGCATTATCTTCTCAGATTTGCTCATCCTGCCAAGCACTGGGGGCTTGCACTTTATTAATAACCCAGGAGATCCGCTCCTCGCTAAGTTCTAATAAATTCCCTTCACTTCTGCAGCATCCTTTGTTCTGGAGGCGTCCTAGGGCTTTGTACACAGCTGGGCCAAACTGATACCAGGTTTTACTGAGCTACTGCCCCCTCCCCTTGCTCACCAGCGATGCCAGCCTTGGCTGTAGGTTCCTCCCCAGCACGGATGCCTTTAGGCTTTCTCTGATGCTATCTTGTTTCCTCCTTTCATCCTACCCTTGCTGCACTCCTCTCAGATCACTCCTCTCTGCCACTGGATGGGCAAGTGGTGAGCTCTGACTCCTGTTGTGCTGCTAAACTACTTGTTTGGTTACCTCCTCCTCACCATGCTCATCCACGTTGTCCTCCCCTTGCTTCCTGCCTGCCATCTAGGCTGGCAGCACTCCGAGGAAGGAGTCATGTCCCGCGGGAACTCCATAGAGCACCTGGCACAGCATCTCCCTAATCCCCGAGTAGGGCGTCTCGCCATCACCAGAATGCAAACCGCATGCACGAACGACTAACAAAATTACTGGGAGACTTGGCTACAGGTGATATAAATCACAAAGTTTTTTCTCACTCTGCCATACGGCTTGATTAGGGAAAAAAGGCAATTTTAAGTGAAACAGTTTAAAAATTAATGCAATTAAAGTCATGAATATGATATAGCAGAATCGTTATAATAATTTACTAATAGTTAGGCGTTCTGTTAAACGTGAGATTGCCTTATGAGTAACAGCTCAGCCACACGGCTGACCTGAAGAAGAGATGCTGGAGCTCTGAGCGCAGGAAGGGTGACTCTGTGTACCTGCATGGCTCCCATCGCCCAAAGATTTCAAACCGTGCTCTGGACGCTTGGCTAGCCCGCACTCGACCTGTCTGAAGTAGGGGGTTGCAGCCCCAGACTTTGCTGGTCAGGGGACAGAGCTGGGAGTGCCCTAATGTCTCATCCAGGGCCTGAAGCTCCAGGACCACTTCTCCCTTGGTGTTTGGTTTCATATGGCTCTGTCCTGCCAGGTGCTGCGGACATCTCACGGTCTTCGACTTTCCCTGTGGGACTGGGCCCATGATGGGTTAACTGAATAGCTGTGCACAGAAGAGACGATGTAGTTTCACATAATTACTCAAGATGCATGTATGAACAGGAGCCCAGAAGTGCCTCAGTAAATTGTACGTTGCACTGCATTCTTAACCCTGGGTTTATTCTTACCCCCGCAGCCGGGATCAAACCACATTAACGATGAGAAACGATCCTTCACGGCAAGGGCTGGTTTGCAAAAACTTGCAAGTGAACTTGGGAGCTCCTGAACCTTGCACTCCATTCTCCTCTCACCCCAGAGGCAACATGCAGCAGTCAGGGGAGCTACTCCTGACTTGCCTCCATGTCTGCAAGAGGGGGCCCAGGCCTCCTCCTTCCATCTGCAACTGGGCCTCCAGACGCTGCAAGCCACTCTGTTGGCTTCCACAGAGTTACACCAGCTTTCCCTGGCCTGCTTAGGCTCACACGCAGAAGATGTAACACTGGCCGCTCTGCAAGTTCAGCAAGGCATGGAGGGTATACTTACTGGGCAGGCAGAGGTCGGTCTCGGCCTGGCCCACTCACTCCAGGTGGGGGCCCCAGCAGTGAGGCGGTGCGGACACTCAGGGGGTGCCCTGGCACCCGGGTTTCCAGCCTGCACAAGGGCAGGTCCTTGGGGCATGCTCACCATCCCTCCCTGGGGGGGGTGTGAGCGGCAGGAGGGCAGGACCGTCACCTCGCTGCCAAGGCAGAGAGCTGCTCCGTCACTACGGCATAGACAAACTTCGAGCGGGACTCGGCTTTGGGTGCAGGATGTCAGCGAGACTCCTTGCAGACTTTAATTCAAGCATATTCCTAAGTGCTTTGCTGGACTGAGACCTAAAGCACGGCCTCCTTAATGGAGAGCAAGTGTCTTTTTGGTAGATCTGGCTTTTGTGGGTTACTTTATTTAAGTCTCCTAGAGACGTGCAACCAACAACCACACAGTGTATGATGTAAACAGCGGGGAGAAAGCAGCATGTTCCTTTGGACCTCAGCTCAGTCCAAGCATTCTCTTTTCCTGTCATTTGTCTCCATTAAAAGAGTAAATAGGACAGGGAAGTGAGGAAGGAGCTGGATGGCCTCAGTCCAGAAGAAGCATGACTGCTCAATAAAGTCATCCCGAGGCAGCTGACTTGGCTGTCAAACAGAGACACGGTTCTTAGCAAAAATGCATGAGAAAGATCTTGCCCCTTTCTTGGCTCAGGCGGGTCATACCTGAAGTGAGCACACATTCGAGCGGCGTCAGTGAACTTTGTGGCTTCTAACTAGAGCTGTTCAGAGGATGGGAGGGTGGGGCAGGGGCGTCACCAAAAACATACCAACAGAGACTTCAAAAGAAAAAAGGCCTTCACTGAAAACTTTCCACAAAGAGAACAGAGTTGTAATAGAAACCTTGAAAAATGAAAACTTTCAGCCAAGATCAAAAGTGCCAGGCAGGAAAAGTCAATGCAAAGTAATTTTGCCTCAGGTCAGGTCAACCCCCAGTGACCGATTCCCGGGCAGTTGAGCAGTAAACACCATCCTCACGTGCTGCCACGCTCGCTGGGGGCCCCGAGCCCCGTCCCTCTCCCACGGGCATGTCGACGGGGCACGCTGGGACCAGTACAGAGGTCAGTAAGAGCGGAGGCCGTTCAGGGACAGCTGCAAAGCCAAGGGCACCCAACAAAACTGCCTGCCGTCCCAGTCTTGTTTCACGCACCAGGGATCTGGGACCCTATTAAAAGCCAGTCAAGACTCATCTCCCTTTTCCCCAGTCATTGAGACTGTGTTCAAGTAAATGCATTTTAATCCGTAACAAATGTTTCCTGATTCACCAGGTACATGCAAAACTGGTGGGGCTCTTCACTGAGGTGGGATTTCGTTATTAAAGGAAACCAACTGGTGCTGAAAAAGGAAAGAAACCAACCCTTTTTCTTAATTAAAAGAAAACCATTGCAGCAATTACCTGCCAGCTAAATTGATACAGTACCCTCAGGGTTGTGCACAGGCCCTTTGCTGCTGGGGATCAGTGCCGCAGGCAGGTTGTGCTGCCCGGAAGAGGGGACGGAGCATTTAACCAGAGGTACCAGGCGGGGGGACGAGGGGCGGACATAGTCCTGGTGCCACGGACAAACTTGAATCCACAGATTTAGATTCAACCTCCCTAAATTCCCTGCTTTTTGACAAGCAGCTCCTCTGTCCCACAGAGCCAAGTAGCGCAACTCTCAGGTAGCGAGCAGCCGCTGCGCTTCACCCCAGAAGTGACCGCATTCAGTGGCAGATAAAGAGGTCTCAGGCAGGCTTCAGTACTTGCTTTGCCGGGGAAGGATGGTGACGCTCAGGTTTCTTTCGTAATACTCACTACCGTGGGATGTGACAGTCTTCCAGACTTAAGAGTTATTCAATATTTCCTCTCCACTCCCTGCCTGAGAAGAGGATGGGTCTAAAGAAATGATAAATCTTTATAGTTTAAGTACTTTATGAGCTTAAAATTGCCATCATTTGTTCCAATGCAATGTGCACAAATAGCTTTCTGTGAAGTGGTGAGGTCATCCATTTATTTAAAGTTAATGTTGCTTGCTTTATGTGCAATAATATTTATTGCTTTATCTAGCCTTATTTCCTGTCATTTTTTTTTTTTAACATTTCCCATTTTTAGTCATTCCTGGTCAAACAGAGATGTTCCATATTTACATCTAGCTTAGGATGAGCAGGAAAAAGGAAAAAACCCTAATAATATCCCAAACGACAACCTCAGAGGAGCGCTTAAGCAACTAGCCTGGTCTTAATTACGCAAACATCCCAAGTTCAAGTTTTATTCTTCCCCTCTGAGAAACTATTTTTGCCAAGATAAAGATCTGGAACGGCACGGCACTGCACTGCACTGCACTGGCATAATGCGCCCTGCATCGAGCCTCTTCGCTCTTTATTCTCTCTTCCTAGAGGGTTTTCCCCCCGCCCCCCAAACTGCATAAAATTGTCATATGTTAAACCAGAAGCAACCATTCCCCGTTAGCATTCTCTGGGGCAGTGCCGTTTGCTTCTCAGCACGTGCACTGGGGCTACGTGGAGGAGAAAGGCCCATATTCCCCACTGGCACCAACAAGGAAGGGTTCAAGCAGGCAGAGGCAATTAGGGGCCCCAGAAGCCGCAGTCCTGCACCACTGACCTCCTGCCCCCTCCACGGGGCTGGGGCTGGACAGGCTAAACCATCAGGCAACGGGGCAACTATTTCTCCACTTTAAAAGCAGCAGGGATTTCCTTGTGGAAAAAAGCAGGCTTTCTCTATCTGCATCATCATCTACAAAATCCTAGCTGGGGCTTTAACAAAGCCCTCCGTCGCGCAGAGGGACAGGGGAGCAGGGCCAGAGAAGCGAAGCTTCTGGAGGAAGCATCCCGCCACCGCGCAGAAGTGGAAGAGTGGCTCCAGAAGTAGAGCAAAAACGCTCGGCTGCCCCGAATTTCCCCACGGATCTAGCAAGTCTCGTTCCCTGCCCGCTCCTGCGGGAGGTGGGCGCGGGCTGGACAGTCTAGAGGGAGCCCCGCATACCGAGCCGGAGAGACCTTCCCCGCAGGCCAGCTTTGCTCAGCATAAGCTTCGAACAAGGAACGGAAGAGCGAGGCTGGACAGCTCGCACGTGATAGGAGGCAGGGGATCCCGGCCCCCTTAAACAAGGGGCATTTATGACAGGAAGTGGACCCCCATGAGAACCCAGGCTTCGTCCACGCAGCTCGAGTTCCAGCTTTGTTCACCAGAAACGAGCCCCCGCGTGGGAGTCCGAACGGCGCGGAGAGCCCTCTAGTGGTTGAACACTACGCTGCTCCCAAAACCACGACGGCAGCACGCGTCCGGCGTTCAGGCTTTCACCAAGTGCCACAAACAAACCGGAAGAAAGGCGTTGGCAAAAGCAGGCGCAGCGCAGAGCGCGCTGAACGCAGACCGAGCCCTTCCCGAGCCAGCGGCGCTCCCCCAGCCCCTGCGCAGGTCTTTGTGAGACTCCCTTATAACCACACCGCTGTCCAAGCCTGAGGAAACCCAAGTGCCCCGCTCTTCACAGCGGTTAGAGCGCGGATACACGCGTGATGCACGCATAGCCCATTCAGAGGTTGCCAGACCCTCAGACCAGACAGGACCATTAGATAACCTAGACTCTGCCTGGAGATCACATGCTAGTACGTTTTACGCATTTACCCCTCCACTGAGTCAGGAGACCACAGAGATCTCTTGGTTTCCTGTCTAATCCAAAAGTTGCTCTGTATAATGATGTTATTACCATTTAAATGAATCCCTCTTCCTTTTGGAGGAAGTGTCTTGTGGATTTATGCAAATGTTTCTGCAACACACGTCAACACGGCAAAAATACCCTTCAATCAGCCTTCCAAAAATACCACTCATTTGCCTACTTGGCCCGATGGGTAAGTAAAACTCTCATCATCCCGGCCACTGGCGGCGAGCTGATTTTGTGTCTGACTTGGTTCATTTTCGTGCTGCGGCAAGAGTGTCGCTGGTGCTCGAGCAGTCACCCGAAACAAAGCAGTCACCGCTTTTCATAGCACTGCCTTCATTTACATCAGCTATTTGGCCCACTGTCGATACGTGGATTCACAAGGGGAGGATCTGGTCTAGTCAGTCTGACTTTGCATCAAAGGAGTGAAAAAATGCACATGCACGTGACCGTAATCAGCACCGCTACCGCATGACTGGAGAGGTGGTCCCTGGTTCAGGGTCCAGCCTTGCCACAGACGGTCTGTGCGAGGCAGGTAAAGCCTTCCCGCTCCTCTCGCTCTAAATGTGGGAGAGATGCAGCTCATGACTTCTCTCTGCCTCCCGGGGCTACTGCAAGACTCAGCCCACGTGCGACTGCGAGGAGCTCAGTCGGCAGTGGTGGAAAGCAGCACAGAGCAATCTCCGAGGAGCCGACCCACGCGTCACCTGCTTGCTAAACGTGCCA
>JAGPOW010003022.1:7302903-7313688 GCA_030014935.1 Caiman crocodilus | reverse complement strand
CTCTCTGAGCCAGCCCTAACACAACCCACCTCTCCCAACTTCTTGAAACGTTTGGCTGGTGGTTTGAAACCTTGCAGATATCCCTTCAAAAATGACAAGGAGGCTAAGACAGGAGGAGGTGTCAAGAAGACAAGAACAGCTGACTGCGCTGACGGCTCAAGAAGACAAGGATGGAGCACTGGGTCCAAGATCTGGGGAAGGAAGAGCTCATTAAAGACGTCTCAGGCCAAGGGCCAGAACCGGGTGGGAGGGATCCCTAGAGGAAGCTGGAGAGGAGGAGCCCCAGGAGCAATTGTAAGGGAACAGAACAGAAAGGGGGGCACCACGTGGAGGGATAAAGGGGCACAGCATGGAGAGGCAAGTACGGTTGAGAGCGGGGGCTTTAAAATGAGAGTGATGAAAGCAGCTTTGAACTGAGTGGGGGGGAGAGGTGTCGGTGGAGTTGGAGAGGTTCGGGTGGAAAGCAAGGGAAGAAGAAAATGGCCACGAGGAGAATAGGAGATGGTCTGGCATCACCTGTGCAAGTGGAGGAGAACAGATGAAAAAAGTCACCTGCATCCACGGCAGAGCAAGAGGAGAAGGGTTGTGGCAAGGCGAGGGGATGGGGAAGGTGGCATATATATGTGCACCCATTTGCTCAAGGCCTGCTGCTGCTATCGAGCTTCAGACAAGCACTTCTCCAGTGCTGTGCCTCCTGCAGCCTCTTGTGCAAGCAGCTGTGGACGTTACGGGCTCCGCACAAGGCCTGCAGCTTGTCTCAGTTGGGTTCTTGCTAAATAAAGAGCTGCAAAGAAAAAAAAAGGAAATTCCACAGGAAGTTCAAATATTTTATTACTTCCTGTTTGTACAGGCATGTCAACACTTGGCACTGCAAGTGCAATTTGTTTAGAGCCGAAGGTGTCAACATGAAAAATGATTTTTTTTCTTCTTTTTTCCCCTCCAGATCCGAGCCACGTAGAGTTTTAACAACATAAAGATTTGGAGGCAGAACCGAGGCATTGCAGAGGGAGATTCCTCTAACTGCAGGCAGTCTGGTCTGGGGTGTCAGCGAAAGGACCCCGACACGAGCAGCAACGTTCCCTGCCAGGTTCACTCCGTGTCCACATTTTCAAAGGCCAGCCTCTCCCGCTCTCCCATGACCGCTCTTGTGACTGATTGCGGGTGAAAGCAACAGACACCACCGAAACCTCATGACGCCACCAATGACGCCTCACCCCAACCGCTCGGCAGGCGCTCCTTAGATCAGCTGCTACGTCCTACCACTGCTTGTGCCTGCCACGACTGCAGGTGCAAAGCCAGGGCTCAGCTGAGGTCCCTTGAAGACAGGCCTGCCAGTGATTCAATACGCTGCCCTGACACTTCTGCTTGCATCACATATGAGATTTAATCTGGTTAAGAGCCAACACGGGCCCCAGCTATCGCATTGCCACCACAGCATGCCAGCTGCACTGCACCAGCCCGATCCAAGTCGCAAAGGTCAGCGGGATCCAGTGCAGGGCTCCAGACTGACCTGTTCTAGGGTTCAGGCTCAAATTCCTAACCCCTGCCCTTCAAATCCAGGGGGGTCATGGTCTGCAGTCACGATTTAGGCTCATCGTGAGTTAAAAAGCTCGCTGAAGGACAGACCCGAAGTAAGCAAATCCCAGGAAAAAGCTCTCTGCTGCAAAGGCTTGGCGAAGGGGGTAGAGGAAGACCAGAGACAAGGGGGTGGTGTGTGCAGACAGAGCGTGCCTCTGTTTGAACACCTAGAAGAACATTTGCGTGGGGAATTTCTCTGCATCTGAGAAGATGATGCCCACGGCTTTCCCAGGACCCTGTTACAAATGGCTGCTTCTTTCCATACTAAGGATACTTTTCCTGTCAAACCAGATCACCCCAATCCCCACCAAGTGCTGCATCCTGCCTCTAGCACTGCCTGCCTGCCGCTGCAAGAGAACAGACAGCACAGAGCATCTTGCAAATCGTGCAGGGCTGCAGGTGAAGGGGAGAACCGTCATCGCCCTGCAGAAATGAGCTCCTGATGTGAATCGGGAGGTGTGGTCACACCGTGCGGAGCCAAATGTGTTTATTGGCAGTGACTTTATCCAGCCCCTTTTACCAACCAACCGGCTAGAGGATTTAACTCAATGGTTCCCCTGTGGCCATGAGCTCTAGCAGCTGATGACACGCAGCGTATAACAGGGCTCTGGTGCTGGGAGCTGCCCCGTGGTGGGTTAGCTGTGAAAACCACATCTGGTTTCATGACTGACTGTGTCGTTTTACATGCAATACCTCCTCACCATTTCGTGCGTGTGCGTGAAGAGGCACTTTTATTTCTGGTTCAGTACAGACTGAAGGACACCGAGGTACAACATGTACGAAAAGCACTTCTACGGAACAGATTTCCATCACGCCTCGAAACAGACCCCAGGCCCCTACAGCCAAACTCAGAGCACACTTATGACCTTCCTGGCTGACAAACTGAACAAATCTCTCTGGAAAAAGTCCCTCTCAGTCCCAGAGAAGGTGATAAAAACCCCCTTGCTTCTACAGCAAGTAGGACTGTGTTGCACCGATACGTATTCAGGCCCTGGATTATACAGCAAGGAAATAGTACATTTGTTGTGCAATCAGCCCCTTGCAAGCGCTCTACAGCTGCGCCCTGACAGAAGTGCACGGCTGCAGAGCGCTTTCAAAGTGAACATCAGGAGACCTGGCTTCTAGTCCCGACTAACTCACCGCGAGACTTTGGGCAGGCACTTGGCGCATTTGGACCTGCTTCCATCCCCACTTCGGGCTGCTGGGTCTCTTTAGATGATGTGATTGTGAGGCTGGGCTTGTGTTTTGGGATATATTTACAGTGCCTAGCACAATGGGCGCCCAGTTTCAGTTAGGGGAGTATTGCAATAGGAATAATTATGGTATTTGTTGCTTTTAAAAAAGTTTTAAATGGCATCTCTGCGGTGTTTGTTTTTCCAAATAAATCCTACATCAAACGGGCTAGGGGTTAACACTAAGCACCTCAGCCCTCGTCCCCAAAATAAAATAAAAAAGAATCAAAGACACATTAGACCACATAAAACCAAGCTGCTTGGATCTCAGCAGCTTGTTACCCCGTGTGTCTGCCTGGCCTTCCATCAAGCCGAGCAGATGGCATAACAACAGCCGCAACAGAAAATATTTCAAAGCGTAGTTAGAAGGCTCAGACCATTTCCCTTTCATTTTGGACACCCACAGCTTTCGTAGAGTGAGCAAACTGCTTTATGGTCCACGGGGGTAGCACTGAGTGATCTACACTAAAGGAGAGGAAGCCTTGAACAAAGGACTTCGGTGAAATACCAAGCAGACAGTATAAGGCAGCCCCACGCTCCTAAGCAGCAGGAAAACAGCTTCATCCGTTAACACGAGAGAAGCAAACATGTATGGTGCCCGTACAGCACCTAGCACGAAGGAGCTCTGCCCAGAGATCCTCAGTACCACCACAATGCGATAATTCTGCCACCTGCCTACCTGAGCATGCCACCAGTCAGGGAGGCAGCCAGGCGAAATTTTAAGGCCCAAACAGTGTGGATCCCAAACTGGGGCAGCCACATCCACTTGAGAGATGCCATCGGCTCAGCGCTGTGCTAGCGATAGGTCGGAACAAAACCCGAGAGCTTTCTATCCTCCAGTTGCAGGTGTAGACCATCCCCCTTTGCAGCTCTTGCCGGCCGCATGCAACAGCACTGAGAACCTGAAAGCAAAACTAACTACAAACTAAAGAGGGTAACTACTGGCTTCAAGACCGTACTGCTGTCTGCAGTGAGAGACGTGCAAAAAGAAGAAATGAATAGAGCAGAGGAAACTCGACTCGTAAGTCCCTTTTCATTTTAATAATCTAAGAAACCCCAGCTAAGGAAATGGGCTTCTTTATAACGAGTCCAGCTCCCGAGAAGTGTTTGAACCAATGCTGCTTTTTTAAGCCAGTGGCATTTTCCTAAGTGCCACCTGGGATGGAAGAGCAAAACCAGGCTGCAGTGATCGTGCTACTAGCACTGCGGGAGTGAGCAAAGAGAAGGATAGACACAAGCAGCATTCAACACACACGGTGTGGGCACATCACACTCAGTGTTTCCAATAAACCCTGCACACACTGCAAATCACATGGTGTTACAAGCGCTCTAAAAACATGCCAGCGTCATAGAATTAACACAGACATATCACAATGAAAAAGCCACTTCTTCATGACACCCCCCACAGCAGCTGTGCATTGGCAGGGGCGCACATGCGGTACGGTCAGCTTTGCTGGGCCCATGCTCTGCTACTGGCCAGTTCCAAATAAAATACACAACTTACTTCTTGGTTCCCGGGGTCCATCCACGGTCACTTTAATAGCTCGGTGATAGGTGGCAACTTGCGTGGGGTTTGTGAACACGGTGATGGTCAGCGTAAAGCTTTTCCCTAAGGGGAGGGTTGGGGGAAAAGAGGAGAGAAAATACATGTAAGTTCCTTTCTTGAGCAGGCAGCTAGGCCTTGAGTCGCGCACTGCTACCGCTGGGAGCTTTGGCACTGACACCAGTAGAAGCAAGATCAGGCTCAAATTTAGTAAGTTTTTGGAAAGCCACTGAAATAGCTGCACAAAAGAAAGTAAGGGAGCATGTGAGATACATTTGTGTGTGCTGTGATTTATGAGGTGCTGGCAGAGAAGGGGCCAGTAGCAAAGTTCCTGCTAATTGTAATGAGAAGAGGACTGGGATTATTACTTCAGTGTGGACGGCTGAGCCTGTCCTGGCACAGTACAACGGCTGTAGCCGTCTCCCCACCAACACCCCTCTGCACCTCAAACAGCTCCCTTGCTCCTCGCGCGGAGAAGCTCTCCCCTCCCTGTATGCTCAGTGCTTTAAGCTGGCTTCCCACTGGATCTCTTCACTTCCCAACCCCTGGCCCCAGGGCCTGATTCTGCAACCGCTAGTCTAGTAGCACTTCTTCAGTCCTAACGAGTGCTTGCACGAGCTTCTCTGCAAGAGTAATGTTTGTGACTGATGGGAAAGGCAACCCAGGCACATCCTTCCTGTAGTCACTGCTGTGACTGCAGCATAGCGCAGTCAAATCCAAGCTAACTCAGGTACAGATAGCAGTCTGACCACGATAACGCAGAGTTCATCAGCCTGGCCCCTACCGATCCCTGTGCACGGCAACCAGCCGGCTATCCGTACCCACGCTAGCTCGCCCAGGTATGCCTACACCATAGTGCTGTCACAGCAATAACTGCAGTGCAGACAGGCAGATGGACACCAGCAGACACACACGCACAAATAATAAAGCGAAATGCAAAAGAGAAAAGAGAAAGTGAAGCCCTGATCCTACAAGCACCTGCTACCAAAAGGAGCAATTCCCACCATGTACGGTATGTGTGGTTTTGCTGAGTGCAACGGGACTGCTCCTCACTTGTACGTACTTGACTGGTAAAGCCATTATTGGACTTTATCATCAGAAAAAGTCTTTGTTTCCAGCTGTTCTCCACCCTCTGCTCCTTATGTTATTGGTGTTCTTCGCTGTGTATTTCTGAAGATAGCTGAATCTTGTCCCTGAAGTGCCCCAGACTTTAGAGGTAAATATAAAAAGAAAGCAGGATTCAGACCACCACTACTTTCGGTTTTGCAAAGGCAAAAGCAGAGCAGCAAGAGGTTGACGGTCTCTCTGCTGCCTTATTCAGACGATGGGCTCCGACCCATTTCCTCACTTGCCTAAGCAGCACCTTATGGTACTGGGAGACAGGAATGAGAATACTGTATCAGGACACCGTCTGATAAGAAAAAAGCTTTATATCATTAGCACTAGGGTGGGGTTTTAAATCACCTTGTTCAAGTTAACAGCGCTCTGTCTGCAAGAGAGCGATACCTTCCTGAAATGGCTTGAGAAAATTCCCTGTTCTCACCAGTATTGTGATAGCGCTTTGCACTAATGCAGCACATCTTCAACCACAGGCATGAAAATGCTTTGCAGAGGTGTGTGCCACTGTTCTCTCCATCTTACAGATAGGGAAGCAGAGGCACAGAGAAGCTATGTGACTTGCCCAAGGCCACACGGTGACTCAGCAGCAGAGACAGGAGTGGAAATCAGCTCTCCAAATGCCCATAGGTACCACTGTTCTCTCCAGGACACAGTACTTCCTTCTAGTCCCAACAACAGAACCCGAAGGGCGGCTCCTCAGCTGATGTGAATGGACACAACCACAGTAGTCTACCCCAGCTGAAGACCTACCTCCATCTGCCTTCTAACCCCACAAGCATGTAGCAGTCTGCACGTGGCAGATGGGGGCAGCGGCAGGCAGGGAGCACAGGGGAGGGAGCAGAGAGCAGGCAGGGAAAGGGGATCCGAGCAGCACGCTGAGAGAGCGTGCAGTAAATTCGCGGCACACCTGCCAAAAAGGCTGGCCCGTGCTGCGCTAGATCATACCTCCCCCTGGGAGCTCGGAGCAGAACCCAAGATCTCCTAGCGCTATACTCCAACTCCTAGCCCACTCGATCCTCTCTGGGGTTGAAACAGCCCTGATCCCTGGCCCTGTGCTCCAGGCATTGCATCACAGCTGACCTTCATGAATGGACTGCACCCATCCCTAGCGGAGGTTCATTGATGTTATCACCAGACTCACTGTCTAGCCAACATGCAGGATTTAACAATGCCATTTTATAATGGATCCTATTCGTGCCAGCTTTCAGGACTGTTTACATTAGGAACCTGTAGCTTTCCCCTTGACTACAGCCACGAAGAGCTATTGTGACCATTTAACATCTCGAGACAGCGATGTGCAACACAGCAAGTTTCAGTATCTTCCTGGAACAGAAATCTCTATCAACAAGTTGGACAGGTGGGTGTATAAGAGCAAAACCATATTATCAACCATCACAGGGCGTGCAGGATGTGTGGGATTTTCAAGAAGCATCTGGTGACACAGAGACACAAGCCCCAACAAAAGGCACCTAGGTTTCTAAGTCACCGAGGACTAGGTCGTTTGGGATTTCACCGGGAGTTTAGGCACTGCGGTAGGAGTTAGGCAGGTAAAACCCCTTTTGGATCTGGCCCTTCCGAAGGTATCCTGCTTTTCCCGTAGTGCCACTCCAGGCACGGATGTTATCAAATCTCTGAGCAATAAAACATTTGTCTGCACCAATCTGCATTTATCATCACGTTCAGGTGATCGCCTACCCGAGAGCTCCAAGTCCCCTGACGAGGGACAAAAGCGAATATTAAAATTAAATTATTTATTCCTCCAAAAAATTAAATGAAAAAAAAAATGGATTTTCTCCAAATAGGACATCCCCCAATTATTCTAGCAAATCAGTTTCCTTGTGAGGTTATTGTGGAAATGACTTATTTGAAGTGGGTACTGACAAAAAAAGTGACGAGACGAAATTCACATGTCTGGGGAAAAAAAATTGTGCCAAACCTGTATTTGGGCCTCAAAGTAAGCCTTAAATGGCACATCTGCCTTGCACCGATTCTCCACATGAGAGTAAATTTTTAAGTTATAAATACAAGGATTTGTACTGACAACCTGTGTTTAAGAGTTGCACTCCTCCGGACTAGGAAACAAAAATCGAACGAGACGAGCTCTGCATCCAATTAAAAACAACCAGCATAGCAACAAGGTCCAGTCGGGAAGCACTCTCAGTAAAGCCCGTTACAGAGCAGGAATTATTAAAAGAATTATTCAAGGAACAAGTTCAAATATAGGGAATAATATTTGTTTGTCTGCAGCTCAGAGTGGAGAACAGAAATCTTCCAGGAAAATTGTTTTTAATGAAGCGCAACACAAATATAAGCATAATATTTTTCAGATTATCAGTCTAGCCTGATGCCTCAAGTGAAGGCTTGGGAAATAAAAGTCTGGGATTGTACTTCCAGCTCTGCCACTTCCTACCCCCTCAATACGGCAAATGGCTCCAAGTTCTCTGCATTCAACTTCAACAACCCAGATAACAACCAAAAGAAAACCTGCCGCCTTCACTGTGGGGGATGATCCTCAGCAGGAATAAACCGAGAGCAGCATTTAGAAATGCAGCAGCATACAGCTCATTCCCGTCCTTCCCTAGGGACAATGAAAGCAAGTTTATGACAGCAGTCATTCTGGGACGTGACTGCACAGAAACCCTCGAATCACACTCCCAGCTTCCTCTGCTAATTATGAGACAGCCTCCGCAGATCGTGCTCCATCCAGAGTCCCGTGATGTCTGTGGCTACGCTCCCAGTGCAAGGTGCTATGCAGGAGGACTCAACCTTTTTCTGAACCTCAGCTCTGCCTCTGCCCGGAGGGGCTAGTGACAGCTTCTCCCTCGCACTCTCTTCCTGTCCGTGTAGCCCGGGGGCCTCTGCAAGCCCGTCTCCCCATGCCACTCAAAACAGACGTCCTGATCTCGCATTAATCCAAACGCTACTTAAAGCAAGAGAGTAATAATGATGCCACAAATTAACCCATGTTAACAGACTGCTTCAAATGAGAGCTTGGAGTTGATACAAGCTCAGGATGTTTACACAGACAGTTCACGCTTCCCTGTGCCTCCACATTTACATATCAGTTTGACAGCAGATACGGAAACATGTACATGGAGATCCCACTCCCTCTAAATACCAAAGTCACTCCAGACTTCAGTCGGAGCAAGTAAGAGTGGAAATTGGTCCTTTTGGGGAGTTAAAAAGATCCAACAGCTGAATCCGGTGCATGCACTATCCAGTAACCAGGTGCTGAGCTCTTGTTCAAAAGCTGCCTGCCTGCCTGCCTCCCCCCAAACGCACACCAGGTGTAAGCACTTGGCCGAGCACCCGGCTAAAATGAAGGTGACCCTGCAGAGAGCTGGAGCATCCGCCTAGGTACAGTCCATTCACCGCAGGGGCCCATGGACTCCACTGATAACAGCAAGATAGCTCCTCTATAGCTCTTTTTCTGGTCCTCAGACACATTCTGTTTAGCAGCATTATTTGAGATGGAGGGATCCTGCATTTCTGCTCTGACAAGCATCTGCACCAACCCCCACCCCTGAATTCAGGAGCTCAGGCTGTCCTCATTACAAAAGACAAAACAAATCCAGATTTGACATGGGCACGGGCATTTGTTCGTTCACGTAAGGCCTAATCCGAAGCCTAATAAAGCCAAAGGAAAGGATTTGGTTTGGTTTGTTTTTTTTTTATTTTTCCATTGCTTGTAATGAGCTTTGATCAAGCCCATGGTGGAGAAGGAAAACTATACACCTAAATGTTTTCAAGAGACTGTAAACTACTGTTGTTGCAGAGCATGAAGATAGTATTCCAGTGGAGGAAAGCTAATAATGAGTTCAAGAATCAGGCTGAGATTGGGTTGCATTCAGTTTGGAAATTTGTGTGTGAGGATGAAAAAAAAAAAGGGGCCTAAGAGAATAATTGACTACAGAAATGAAAGCTTAATTCATAAAAGAAAAACATTTTCCATCCATCAACCTGCAACCAGTTAAGTGGAGGGTTTTAAAGAAAATCTGCAACTCGGAAAAGGAGCCAACAGGAAAGAGGAAATGTATGAAAGAATGTAAACTATTCAAGTTTCATAAAGAGTAACAAGTAAACAGTTATTACATGCAAATAATTCCTAGCATCACTGGTTTTAATTAATGCAGAGAAGTCAAAATATCTTTGACGTTTGTATGTATACATGAGACGAGTTAGAGAAAACACTGCCATATGGCCATTAAAACACAGGATTTTTTTTTAGCACAACTAAATGCTTAAAGCTGCAGTGTTTATTGGTGATGAAATGTTAAAATTCTGTTTATGCCATTTGAAACGCAGGTAAAAATGTTGCTGTAATGAATCAGGCATGATGGCAAGGGAAGGCATATAATACTTTCCTTGAGAAGCTGGCTGGCTTTCAGTCTAGTCAAACGGATTCGTTTTTGTCTTGTATTTACTCATATAGCACAATGTCACTTCACTGACGGCTGCTTTTAAAAGCTGGCCAGGACTGTCTGCAGCAGTACGAAAGTTTGAGGTTAAATGATATATTCAGAGATTTCAGGACCAGAAGGAACCATTAAATCATCTGGTCCAGCCCTCTGTATAACAAACATGTGTTTGACTGGAGCGTATCTTCCAAAAAGCCAGCCGCTCAGCACTGCTTGGGTTTCCCTCACTGACTCGCCTCAATGCTGAATCACCCTAAGAAATGGTTTAAAACATGCTCCTTGTTTCTCAGCTGAATTTGTCTGTCTCGAACTCCCCAGAGCAATTAAAATCAAAGTGAAGCTGAATAAATTGAGTTTTTCTCACCCTTCAAACACTCCATCTACAAACTCTAAGAATGAGTAGAAGGATTGGCTGCCTATTTCCAGTCCCTGGAAATATGTAAATCTCTTCTCATAAATGCAGTGTAGGTTACTGTATTTCAAGTGGTACGAAAGAGATATTTGTACCTTCAAATTGCCATCCATATCTGGCTTAATCCAGTGGGAACTTTTCCACGGATTGCAGTGGCTTTGGGATCAGACCTCTAATCAGTAAAATGTGTGTGCACGCATGTCTTTTCATGTAATTTTAGGGCGGGGGGAGGAGGGTAAGAGAGGGAGACAAGCAGACAAACAGAAACGAGATTTAAAGCACGATCAACAGTTTCGGGTTTTAGAAATAATTTACTTCTCCTGGTAGCTTATTATTTTGGGCAGAAAAGTCCACAGAGGGAAAGCCCAGCAGAACATTTGCAAGGAGAAGCGCTGCAAGCTTGCTTTTCCTGACATCTCGATTCTAATTCAAATCCCCAAATAACCCTCTCGTGGGCCCAATCCTGCTTCCACTGCGCCGAGA
>JAGPOW010003022.1:7234459-7286847 GCA_030014935.1 Caiman crocodilus | reverse complement strand
TGCCTCGTTGGCTGCTAACGGAGCTTCCATAAGCAGATCTCGGTTTCTCCACGTTTATCGGTCACTTCAAAAGAATGTGCTGGAATCGGATTCTTTTGCTGGATTTCTTTTTAACCACGTGAAGCCACATGGAGTCAGAAGAAGCACACAGATGTGCTGGGGACTGCCTTCTACTGCTGGAAACCAGAATAGATCCGCACAGACAAGCCCTTAGACCAGGCCACTTTCAGAGAGAGAAGCTGGAAGAGACAGTGGGGGGGCAAGAGATGAGCTAAAACAGGTGAAGAATGAACAGGATGTGCTGACTGACCTGGAGAAGGAGTGACTGAATGAAGGAAGAACTAATGGGAAAGAAAAGAAAGAGTGAGCTCAACACAGGCTGGGAGACTGCTGCTGTTCTGAACAGACTAAGAATTCATGGCGTGGGGTAGCATGATGGGAAGCAGACAGGTCTATTCAGTCTTTCTTTTTATTAACCTGCTTGCATTCAGCTTCTAATGTTCTTACACCTACATGCATGCACACACTACACAGGTAGGACCAAACATGGGGTTTTATTCCCGGCTGGGGGCATGAGATCAATACCTACTTGGAGTGAAAGGTATGGAGCAGAGGCAGAGCAAAGCCCCGGAGAAGCAACAGCATGGGTTTCTCACCACCGTACCTTTTTGACACATGGGATGAGTCACCTGGTGACCTGACCTGGAGCTCACTGAAATCAAAAGAAACATTTCCAGTGGCTTAGCTAGCTTTGGGGCAAGTCTTTGGTCCAGAGAGAAAGAGGAAAGAGCTGGGATGGTCATACAATGGTCTTGCCCATTGCCCACGAGGCAGCTTTCCACCAGAACCACTAAAGTCAGCCCCACTGCTTTGCCTGCCCCAGTGTTAGGGGCAGGAAGACCTTATTTCTTATACCACCCTGAGTAATCTGTCCTGGATTGTAACAGCACCTTCTAGCAGAGGAGCATGTCCCCTGCTTTGGGCGTAAGCTTTTCACTGGAGGAGCGTGCCCACGTATAACATCGCGCAAGTGGCCAGAGGTTTCAGTTACAGTTGAAGTGTGGGTGCCCCTTTGGACAGCAGCCTCTGTTAAAGGCAGAGGTGTGTTGGATCAGGGATGCTTGGGCCCTTTGAAGGGGTCCAGTCTCCTTGTGACAGTGTTTACACTGGGCCAGAATTCAGTGCTTTCTCAGGCCCTTTACCAATCCCACTGCACCAGCGGCGACTCAACTAGACAGCAAAGCCCTGGTGAATATACTGCGGAGGACTGCTCTGCTGTGGAGAGGGGCGGACATAGGTGAACAGGTCGTTCTCACTCACTAATTTTGATGCACCAACTCTGGCAGCCTTACTCATGCTAAATAGGAAATGCCTTACTCTGCACTGAAATCCACAGGGGGCTAATTTCAAAGCAGACTGGAGCTAGTCAGTGTGAGTAAGAATGGCATAATCTGCCCCTCTCCATCCCAGATAAGTGTCACATAGCTCCAGGAAGCAATCAGGAGCATGCATCTGGTTACAAGTCGCAGCACATGAGTAGATTGTACACGGACCAAGACCCAAGACTTCTTCAAAGGCCTCAACAACTGTTCCACAGCAATCACACAAGTTACAAATTAAGCTATGAAATTGCCAGTGAACACAGCTCATTAACTCTACCTAAAAGCACAAGGCAGAAAAAGCCAAATAAAGTTATTAGTGCCATCTGGGAAACCCTTTTTCCAGTGCCATAGACTCCTAACCACAGTCGATTCCATCCCAGTCATTTCAGTTACTGCAACTCATTGGTTCTTTGTCACATTTGAAAATAATTCTCCCTTTTCTGCTAAAGCTATGCAGCTCAGGGATCATTTATAATACCCTTTCACACTCAGAATTCAAGTCCAAAGAGCTGATTTCTGCTACCACGGAGCAATGTAGCAGCTTGAGAGCTTGTTTTATAGGAAATGTAACTTCAAAATGACTAGAGCATGCACGTTTAACTAGCAGCTTCTTACCAAATGCCTTTAACTGGTGCAGGCAGTAAATACTTCAAAGAAGCGTGCAAAAACAAGGTGCATCTTTGATTTGAAACAGTACAGACTGCATTTCTGAAGGCTCTCAGCCTCTTGCTTGTATTCTTACCTGTTCTCTTGCAGGCAAAGACTTAAGTGTAATATATATAAAGTGGGGAACAGGGAGGCAAGGGGACCTGGACAGCTCAGGGGTCTGGAAATGGGGGATAGGTTCTCCCCATTAAGGGCCTGCTCAAGTCCAGGCCTAGTCAATAATGACCAAAAGTTGTTACTGCTCCCCCTCAAGCTACAGGAGCAACTCCACCAACTGGGAGCAGGCTCCGGGAGATGCCATACCTAGCCAGTATGTTCCACAAGCAGGGTTTGACACGTTTGGTTTCAGGCTACCTTTTTGGTGGTGTTGGTAGGAACAGCAGAAACCCCTTTGTGAGAACGTCCCCCAGAGCTCAAGCAGCTTTTGTGTCAAATGAAAATGCAGCACGTGCTGCTCTTCAGAACACACCACAGTGGTTGTGGTGGCTGCTGCTGCTAGGCAGCTCTTCCCCAGTGTCTAATTCAGCTATCCCTCCTCCCCTTTTCAGCCATGTTGAGTAAAGCATCTTTTCCAGCAGGGTTTCTGCAAATGGGATCCTTTCCTTTTCTAGTTGCTCCTGCCAGAATTCCTCAAAGGGCCAGACTCTAATATGCAAGCTCTGGCCGAGCACCACCTTGCTCCTTGGCTGATCCTAGGCTATCTGCTTCTCCCACTGTGTTTGCTTGTGAATGAACTGTCTCTGGAGCTAGGGTGCTGACAGACATGCAAGTCTGCACTCTAACTCATGGCACTTTGCATAAAGCACCATGGTGTACGGCACCCCTGACTGAACACATGTTCACCTGGTGGGTTGGGGGGATGTGGGAGGGAATCGAGCCTGGCTGCAGGAGCCCGAGGAGCCTGCCTACAGTGGAGTAGCTGCCCCTCTCCACCAGTCCTACCCCCCTTCCCAGCTCCAGTGCTGTGTTCCCTCAGGTTAACGCGTGGCGTGATCGGGGCTGTCTGCAGGAAGAGAGAAGAAGATGGAATAGGGGAGGGGGAGTGAGCTGTGGGCTGGGGTTTGCCAAGCCTGAGCTGGAGGAGGGGACTGGGTGGGGGTTGGGGGGCATGAGGCAGGGGGGACTTGAATTCACCTGCCTCCCATCCAGCTCAGGCCAGGCAAACCCCAGCCTGCAGCTCACTTCCCCTGCCTTCCTGCAAACAGCCCGGATCACGCCACACATTAAGGGAACACAAGTTCCCTAAGGCGCTCCAAAGTGGAGTGCCTTCATCTGACCCTCATTAGACAAGGGTTAACTTATTTCATGATTGGCCTCTTTTAAAGCACTCTGCTGCCATGGATGTGCATCGTGGCATGGCTGTAGAGTGCTTTCGGGGGCCGATCGTGCAACAAATGTCACTTCTGTCGGCAGCCAAGGAAATACCTTTTAGCAAGTGGATTACAACATTTGAATACAAACCTATGGGAAGCACTATGTCACCTGACTGGGACTCTGACAACCTGAGTTTTCTTTCTGGCTCTATCACTGGCATGCTGGGTGATCTGGTGGAAATCATTTCCTACCTGTTTCTCTCTTTTCTCATCCCCCCTGCTTAGACTGTAAGAGCTCCTGGCAGGGCATGTTGCCCTCTCATGGGGTGTAGATGGGGCCTTCATCTCAGCAGGGCCCCCCGAGCCTTACTCTACTATGCAGAAGTAGTGATAAAGTCACCGCTACAAGGCTACGTGGAATGATCTTCAGTCCTTAAAAAGAGTTCAGCAAATACTTCACAGGGACTTCATTTTGAAAGAAGCAGCCATTCTCCTTGAAGACTGAACTCCAGCCACTCGTGATCTTGTTCAGATTAATTTCTTACAGATTCACAGATTCATAGATGTTCAGGTCGGAAGGGACCTCAATAGATCATTGAGTCCAACCCCCTGCATAGGCAGGAAAGAGCGCTGGGTCTAGATGACCCCAAGTGCTAGGTTTAGATGACTAATTTTCTTTGAAATCAGTCAATGGTTTAATTCCTACGAATAATTCTTGAGCTTTAGATAGTTCATTGGTATTCCAAAATCAAGCCATGTCAGTTCATTCTGACTCGTCCCAGTTCACAGGACGTTGCTCCTGAGCCCTGACTGGGTGAATTTGCCTCTTATCGGCAGCTTTGCTCACATTTACAAGTAAAAAACTTGCTATTCTGAAAATGTTCGTGAGACTTCTTGTTTTGCGAATCAGCTAACGGTCTGAGAGGGACTCAGGTCAGCCAGTTTCATTCAAAGTGCCAAAACTATGTGATTGTTTCACTGGTGACCTCCTTTTGCTTTAGTTCCTTATAAAAGTTTGTGTCTGTCTGCTTTGGCTAGCTGTCTGAGACACCAGCTCAAACTCAGACCGCTGGCCTCCGTCTCCGCCTAGGCGGAGGGAGAGGAAAATAATGCAGTTCAGACGCAGCTTAGGGCTGGAGCAAATAAAAATGGAGAACTTGTCCAGACAACATGGTAGTGGCTTTTGGTCTAATGTGAGCACTTTGCCTCTGTGGTAAGAGTTGGGATCTTATCTGTAAAATGCAGTCAGCCTCAGTTGTTTCCTTGGTTTACAAATAGTTTTATATCTGTCTGAAGTTACTGCCCGTACCTCAAAAACTGGAAGCGAGATTGTGGTTTTGGAGGATATTTTAACATTTTCTACTAAAATCAAGGGACCTCCTGGGCAGGAAGCACTGGATTATGGGGAAGGCACTGGACAGGGACTCAGGAGGGTTGGGTTCAATTCACAGCTCTACCAAAAGGACTCTGGGCAAGTTGCTTAAATAAGTGCCTCAATTCTTGGTCTGTAGACCCCCAATAATAACCCTTCTCTAGCCTACCCTCTGAAAGAAGAGCTGTCTTGCGGAGTGAGCCCCTCTTACCAGAGCAAGTTCAGTGATTCCCCCTTGAGTTTTTTCCTATACCACTGCATGAGTGTTTTTACAGGGCTGGATCTAAGCTGGAGCCTCCAGGCACTGAGTTAATATAACCAGACACGTACAAGACACACCAGACCCATCTTCCAGATACATATACTACTGTTTATGTCAGTGGGGCTCCGTTGCCCTTACAGCCTTGGACGCTGGCCACTGCTGCTGCTGGGAATTAGGCTGGGAGGCACTGGGGCTCCTAATGGTCCTTAGTAACCTCTCAAGCACCTGTCTGGTAGGTCTACCTCACACACACGGGACCAGACTTATTGAAAGGAAAGAAAGGAATTTTTCCTCAGGTCTGAATGGCAGGGACCTTGGGATTTCTGCTTCCTCTGTAGTATGGATTGTGGTCTACTTCTTAGGATCACCTACCAGATGAGCATCTTGAGATCATCCACCTGATTTACAGTGGCCGAGGTGCTGGCAGTGCCCGCGTCTACCCTGTTCTTAATCTGGGACCGCTGGAGGTCCTTCTCCTGGGATGCCTTGTAGCTGCAGGGTGTGAAAGGGGTCAGAGATGTTCTTGCGGACAGACCCTTCTGGGCAGGTTTTTGCCAGTGAATGCAGGAGACTGGATCCAATGGTCTGGGAGATCTCCTCCAGCCTTCTGTTTTCACAGGACTGAAGCCTTTAATTGCAGTGTACTGAAATTGCTTGTTTCCTCACTGATACACAGCCACCTCATTTGAACCGCAGCAGCTTCAGGACATTTTAGGACAGGAAGTGGAAACTTTTAGGTTTTACTGAAACCACTGGGGAGTTTGGCGAAAGACAGAATGCAATTCTCCATCAGAATTTGGCCAGGGTGCTTTGCTAACATCCCTACCCTTACGACAAGTGACACTGGTGTCTAACCTCCAGACAGGGGAGGCAGAATCCTTAGAGGAACTGCTCTGCAATTAAGCAGTATTTCCTCCTGTCCTTCGGACTGCAGAGCAGGTGCTGGCTGTCTGGGGGTGACTGCCCGGCAGCGGTCCTCCTGCAGGGAAGCAGGCTGCAGCGCTCCACACGTCACTGCTATGGGCAGCTCGGCATCTTGTCAAATCAATCCCTATTCAAGACATATCAAACTCACCGCTCCAGGGGTGGAGTGGGGCGCAAGGATGCTACGGTTTACGTGTTCCTGACATAAGAGGCTAAAGATTAGTTTGAGCCGAAACCCCAGATCCAAACACCTCTGAATGCGTGAGCATTTAAAATCCAAGCAGACTTCAAATTTTAATCTTGTACAGTCTCCTGCCAAGTCCCATCTGCATCCTCCACATCTGAAAACCACTGCTGGGGGGTGGCAATTAAGACTGAAAGCTCAAGCCCGTCTCCTTTCACGCCAGCTGGAGGCTAACAGACAAGTTTTGGTAAAAGAGGGCAGCAAACCTAACCTTGGTCTACCCTAGGGAATTACCAGACGCTGACACAGCTGGGCTGGCACAAAGCCCTGGGGTAGCAGACAGAGGAAGCTACCAGAAGCACTGTGATCAGAACAGGGATGAGCTGCACCACTGCACACTGCAGTTTTTCTGGTCTCCCTTACAGGCTTGCACAGGTCCAGTGACCTTCGCGGGTGGGCTTTTCTAAATGAAACAGGACCAAATCCCTAGTGAGACCAGATCCCTTGTCAGATCAGCACACCCCCCTGAGCTGCTGGTGGGAAAATAAATTCTTGCACTAACCTAAATGGAGAATAAAGCCTTCTTCCAAACTGAGCTAAGAGCTTTGCTCACAATGAAAGCTTTTGCATTTTTCAGCCGATGACTAGATTGCTTCAGTGCATACACATGAGAAAGTTTGTGGTCTCTCCATAAAATCCTAATCCCCCTTCTAATACATTTGAACAGCATTTATGCATTATAATAATACCCTATAATGTTCTCTCAGAATGAACAAAGATGACTTCTGGCGTCACTAGAGAAATGAGTCTCTGGAAAGGATGTTAAGGGGAATAAAACTGGGAAGTTTACTCCAGCTTGCAAGTTTGGGGTTGAAAAAGTTGCCACATTTGAGTCTGATCTGGCAACAGTTTTACTCTCACAAATCATCCCATTAATTTACATCATGCAGGTAAGGACCAATTTGGGAAGGGTTGCATGGCCACTGCTCTCAAATGGGAGCATCACTCATGCCGGTCCCAAGAGGTTTGTCAACGCTGCAAGTGAAGGTGTGATCGCTGCACTGGGCAGTACACTTGTGTTAGCTTTACTCTGGCCAGCATGGGTGGCAGGAGTGAAGACGTGGTGACAGGAGCTCACAAGCTGAGTTCTGGGATCCTTGAGGACCAACTGTGGTTGCTAATCTGGGCTGAAAACTTCAGCTTCAATGGAAGCAGGAGCATTGGTGTTTCTCTGCACACTGGCAGCTTTGCTGAGCTTTATGGTAAAATGAAGGGCTCGCACACCCGGCGGGATTTTCCAAACCTACCCAATGCTAATAAAAAAGGTGTTTAATTACAGGCTTCAATGTAATTGGGTACAAAAGAAGCCAGTAAAATGCAGCATTGTACAAAGGAGTTGCAAAATAAGGGCTTAAATTTGGAACAGCACATCTGATTTATTCGTTGCACTTTTTGGCCAGCGCTATTTCTACCTTGTAATAATGAGGGAAAACAGCACTGGCATTCCAGGAACCCCTGCTAAATCATTTGTTTTTGACTCCGCCACTGAAAGCGCAGCACCAGGGTCTGTCCTCAAGTTGGCCGCAGGCATGGATCAAGCATTGGTGGCTCAATGGTAGAATTCCTGCCTCCCATACAGAAGACCTGCGTCCAATTCCCAGCAAATGCAGGTGCCTGAGATGAATGCTTTCATCCTCCTTAAAGCAATAGGTTGGAGTTGATAACCTCCTCAGTCCCTTCTAACCTCAACTTTCCCTGAGATGCTTTGAGTTGAAGAAAACAGCTTTGTGCATATCATAGGTCAGACATTTGGAGGGTGAAACAACAGCTGCAGCCCCTCAAGGGAGTATGAAGTTTCATCTTATGATGAGTGCTTTAACATGCAGGACTGATGTGGATGTGGAGAGCTCTCAAAATCACAGGAGCAGGCTGATGTGAACTCAGACATGAGAATGCTGCTGCTGCTAAGGCTAGGGGGAGCTCCCTAGTTTTCAAGCTATTGCAAGAAGGAAAGCTACTCCTCCAGTTACAGGAACCGACCCAAAGCAAACACTTGTTTTACTGCCTCACCGGGGTGTTGCTTGCAACTTGTACAGGATTCAATGATTGACGTGTGTGTGTGCATTAGTGGGGTCACACTGGTACATGTGGAAGTGGTCCAAGCATGGAGTTGGGACTGAGACTTTCTATACCTTGTTCTTGGTTTTCTTCACCACCTTTAGTGTCCCCTTAACCTCCTAGTAAGGAAGCTGTAAGGCATACGATTAACTTCTGCTAGAAAAGACTGATGCTCATTTCTTGGTCCTAATCACATGGCTTGCAACAAGGGCAGGCAGGCACCCATGTTTATGGTATGGTGATACCAGGGACTGGACTCCGTGGGCCCAGAGGTCACTTCTAGACCTATGCTCCTACATAATTTGTTTCTTGGTTCAAACCTGTTCAACATAAATCAAACAGGTCATTCAGGTCCCTGTCGCAGACTCCGTCTCCTATGCATGCAGGAGACTACCGCCTACTTAAAGGTAATACTGTTACCCAAGGCCCAGCTAGCCCCAAGCCCATCATTTGTGACTGGGTCTACATATGGAGGAAGTGAGCCTAACTCTTGCAAACCCTCTGTTACCCTGTGACAGAGGTAATGGTTGAAGGAAGATAATTTTTCAGCATTTCCCTTTGTGGCCAACTCCTTTCAGGAGGAAGGCTCTTCCTTCTTCTCCCCTCCTTCCTTCCTGGTTGTTTCTAAACTCATTTAATACAGTCCTCAGGCTCCAGAGATGTTCACATCTCCCAGCTGGAGTGGAAGACCTGTGTTTTTTGTTTCAATATGGTTACAGTGTGGAAAATGCCTCCAGACTGCAGACACCTTGACAATCCTATTCCTTCCAAAATCATTTTGCTATAGACCAGGAGGGAATTAAAAAGGACAGAGGGTAATGTCTGTGTCTATTTTGATGTAAGCCCTTTGGGCCCATTAATCCAACATCTCTTATAGCTCATTCAAACTCTACAATCTCTCTTATTTTTCCTTCTTTTTATGCTAAACTTAAAATCTATAACATGGAGCCATCTGGAGAAAGCAGAGTTGATGAGACCTACCCTAAAGTGACTGCCATGCTCCAAACAGAAACTTCACATGCTAAGGCTGGTATTTTCAAAGGTAGCCCTTTATTCTTAGATACCCTACTTGAACCCTCCAGCTTTGATTTCAAGAGGTGCTACACAAACCCTGGAAGAGCAGGTCCTCAGCATCTTTGGTAATTTAGTCCCAGGATGTCTCCAGGGAGGCAGCCAAAAATGTGAGGCATTGTAAATTAAATAGATTATTTTGAAAACCTGGCCTTATGCCAGCCATCATCACTGGCCCCTGGACAACGATGGCTATCATTCAACCTGAGGATGGTAACATTGCACAGCACTTTTCCTCTCAGCCTGGAGAAACATGGCTAAATAGAAAGTAACATTTCTGGAGCCATCAGCAATGGTGGAAGTTTGGGAACTAGAGAAATGAGTAGAAAATGGAGGGGGAGAAGGATGAGCAGAGTCAGGGGAGTTATTGCTGCAAGGTCATACAGTTGAAAAATTTAGCCTGAAACAGGCTTAAAAGTCTAAGGCTGAATTGTCAAAAAAAGCCACAAATTTTGGGTGGGTCAATGTTTGTAGCCTCTGTGGGACAGGAAGAGCAACTGATGGAGGGGAAGATCAGACAAAGCAGCAAAGCCTGGGGGCTTACTGCAAGGTAGCACTATTGTGACACATCCCCTTCCTTTCCCACAGAAGCTGCAGACACTGCTCTACAGGAAGACACAGATAGTGCAAAATAAGAACAATGCAGCAATCTCACCCTTAGCTCAATCACTTCTTAGATCAGTTTTGTGCTGTTAGTCACAATAGTGCTGTGACCACTATTCAGCACCCAGCAACCTCCTTTTCCTCTCCATTCTTGGTGTGTTCAAGTACGATAGCTTTCCTACATGAGCATCTGCCTGACTCAGGCACTCTGCTCTTTAACTGAGTACAGCCAGGCTAAGTTTCGAAGTTTGAAGACATCCCCAGTATATCCACCTGATCTCCAGGCTCTCTTCCCGCATTCAAAATCTCAAAACGCTCTCTCACACCTCCAAGATCTCAGGACTTCTGGCCAGTTTGCAACCATGCAACTGAGATTAGCTAGAATACAAGAGGACGAGAGATGTGGGCTTGGTCCAAACAACAGAAATCTATGGGATGTGGCCAAGTAAAATGTGAAAGCTTTGGAAATTCCTGTTACCCACTATGCTTAAGGAGATGATTTGTGTAAGTAACTGAATCTGAGCTGTTTGCAAATATGCTAATCAGCTATACAGTTATCCAGTCAACTAGAGAGTCAAGCAATGCTGGTTAGTTTTGAGTTGTCCAGTCTGGGATAATAATAGTCATGCACCGCTTGTATACAGCTACAGTACACCTCAAAGCACTTTCCAAAGGAGGTCAACATCACTTTTCCCATTTCACAGATCCAGAAACCAAGGCACAAAGAGATAAAGTGACTTGCCCAGGGTCATCCAGCAGGCCAGTGGCAGGGCCACCATTCTCCTGAGTCCCATTCAAGTGCTCTGGGGAGTGTCTGTCTTGTGTTGTCCTAGTTCCCTGTATTCCCACAGGCCATCTAGAAGTACAAGCCACAATTACTAGTCAAACTGGATTACGGAGTTAGACTCGTGTTCTTATCTGAAGACCCTAAACACCTGTGGCTAGAGAATCTAACATCTTACATGGAGTTTTCAAAGTCAGAATCCTAATCTTCCAGCATAAATTCAATACTGCACAGGCACTTGTACTCTAATTTACTACTGTGGGTCATACCACCTACCAGACCGCAGTCCAAATCCTATTATTATCCATATGGTGCCTTTGATGCGTATCACACATTGAACAGAGATTGGAAGACAGAGTGCCTACCTACCTTTATGACTTTACAACACACGAGTGTAATGCACCCTGCAAACCTTTACATATATGCTTAAAACTAAGCATATCCATGTTTCCTAGACTGAATCCTAAGTGTCCACTGCTGTTCCCCTTAGAGCCAGGGGAAAGTTTTTTTCTTAAGGAGCTCTATTAGGTCCTAAATTAAAGTGACACCTCAACAAATAACAGCGATAGGTCTTAATAAGCATTAAGGGAAAGGAGGAAAGGTAACAAAAATAATAGCAAGGGCACCGACCATTGCACTTCACTACACCTGGAGTGGATTATCTCTCTGGATTGGCATTACTGTTTTGTAACTGTACACAGAGAGACTTCCTTCTTGCTTGTTACAGCAATGCACTCCTTACGCTCAGCAGCAAAAAGTAATTCAGATTGAAATGAAGTGAATTCATAGTGAAGCTCTAACATTTCCAAAGCTCATGAGCTAGAAAGCCTCAGAACCTACTATCATGGCTCAGTGTAACCAAGTCATCTCACAGAAAGCAAGCCACATGGTAACTGCCAGAAACCAACCATTCAGAGTCTATACTACCTTTGTGGCTTCATACTCTGCTAGTCACAAACCAAAGCACCTGCAAGTGGTTCCCTGGCAATGGGAGAGGGTAACAAGCCTTCTACTAAAGATGCTGAAGATACTGTACCAGAGCTCTTCTGAAAGACACGCTCTAGATGAACCACATCAGAGTGGAGCAAGATGCAGTGTTTGGGTGAAGTCTCTGATCTGTGCTACTCAGGAGGTCAGACTAGATCACTGATTCTCAACCTTTTCAGGTTCAAGGGCCCCTCATTAGACTCAAGGCACCCCTCAGAAAATGCCAGTCTTAGCTGTCACTCACTTCTTGAGTATGGAAAATAACAGAGGGATTCACTCAAAAAGACCACAGCATGGCAGGATGTTTTTGACGCTCTGGACACTTCCTATCTGAGATCTCTTGATTTATCTTGTGCTAATATTGTGCAGCATCCCATGGTGCCCTTAAAGGGATCTCATGGCACCCTTGTTGAGACTTACTGGACAAGATGGTCAAAATGTGCCCTTCTGGCCTCAGGATACGTGAGCCAAATTGTTCTTTTTCTGGAGTGACTCTGATTTCACACCATTGGTTTCACTGGTTTTTACACCAATGCAAAATCAGAATCAGGGCCTATGTATTCCCAGCATGACTGACAATAAGCCATACACGTTCAGGAGTTTTTTGGCCTTTGCACGTAGAATCCCAGGTACTTGGCCACAAAGCAATGGTGATTTGCTCTATTACAGCCACTGTTACTTTCAACTGGGGAGGGCTGAACTGGTTCCCAGTTCAGGGGAAACAAAGCCTTTTTTGAACTTTCAGCCTGGACACTGGCAAACTTGTTACGCTTAGGGGGATTCCAGACTCGTGCAATGAGCAATGCCAGGAGTGAGTTACCCAGTTGTATTTCTGAGAACACAGCCTAAGGTGGAGTTTTCAATGCCCCGCGTGGGAGTCGTGTGCATCAGAAAAAAAACCTGGGTTTTCAGAAGGCCCCTTTTTCCCATGTGTGTTTCTCACCGTGTCTGCTTCTCCTGTGAGACGCTTAACTTGTGAAATGCTCAATAAGAAGGAAGCCTGACCTGAGTGTACATGGGACCTATTCTGAGAACTTTCACATAGTTCCCATTGACTGGGAAACCACTTCCTCTGTCTGTGACAGCAGCTACCTCATTTGGAAAGTGACTCTCACACACTGCCCCGCGCTCTTTCTTCATTTGTTTGTTTTACTCGCAAGCTTAGCAGAGGAGCAAGAGAAGAATTACAAAGTCAGGTGAGAAAGAGCCAATCTTCTTCAGACAGTCTCATTTGGTAACATCCTGACAGCCGACTCTCTAGACCAAAGGAAAGCAAGCATGTGATAGAGATCAAGGATCAGACTTAGGCTGCTCAAGGTCCTATCTCTCTCACAGTTTAATCCGTCCTGAGCTGGGCAGGACTTCCCTTGACTTTCAGCTTGTGTCTCGACTAAATGTGGACTTCAAGTTCTGGCCCAGTGATTTTCAGCATGTGATCCGCAGCAGCACTTTATATAAACCCCTCTATCTTGTTTGCCTTCTGGCAAAGGAGGCTGGGTTTGCAAGGTGCACCTGTCTTTTCAGGCTCGCTTTATGGGAGGGCAGGGTGGGAGTTGGAGACAAGGGATGCAGGCTGGATGGACAGAGTGAGAGAACATTATTATTTGTGTAGTAACAACATAAAATGGTGCTAGGCCCTTAAGAGACACAGGGGAAGACACAGGCTCGTTTTGCATAGAAGCAAGACAATACCTTAGAAAATCCGGACCTTCACTTTAAGGGCTGTGTCTTTGGAAAAGGTTGTCCATCCAATGTTTCACAGTGCTGCCTTGATGTAAGATAGATACTCAGATACAGCATGGTATAAAATCTTAGATATGTAGACTGGACAAAAATGTGGTGAAGGGAAAAGTTAAGAGAAGATGGAAGTTTCAAGTGCTTAATGTCAGCCTAAGCCTGCTCCATTGGCATCAACTGGAAAGCCCCTACCAAGACCTAGAGGAGGCGAGTTAGAGCACTGCTGAGTGCTTTGCAAAATCCCACCCAGTCTCGGTATTCTGATATACAGTAGCCGGTTATGTGGAGGACAACACAAGTATTGCTACACCTAGCATATCTGCATTATGTACACAATGGAAATACGCTCTATAGGGTGAAAACTAGTAGAGCCTGTAACAAACAGGCTAGATATGTGTCAGGAGTGATCTGGAGAAGCATTGCTGCTCGGCCGTGCACCTTAGCCTCCATATGGTAGCAGCTAATGGAGATTCTCCTGGGGCTGACAAGTCTGAAGGAAGAACAGGATCTGCTCAGAGAGAGTTGAGATGCTGGAGCTTCAATTTATTCCAAACGTTCAGTCACACCAAAACGTTAAAAGCTAGTGCTATGGACCGACTCCAGGCTAGGTGGTGGCTTTGCCCCACTTGCAAACTGTTATTTTGAAACTTGGTAGCTTCTGGCTAACATGTTAGCATCTGTTAAGCATCGAAAAGCGGGCAAGATTTGAGAGAACTGATTCATTGACCACACTCTGAGCTTTGATGATCATCTGAGTCGGTTGCTGTAGGTATTTTGTCTCCCATTCCATTTTCATTAGCTCATTAGCTAAATTTCTCCATTTCTCCCCCCTTTTTGTAACATGCAAAGGGCAAGCGGCTCCTCTTGTCTGAAACACAAAGCCATCATGTCTCAGGTGATTTTAAGTATCAGATCAAGTACTTTCATGTTAGGGAGCGTGTTATTAGAGGTAATAATACAATTTAGAGCACTAAAATCATTTTAAACCCTCAAGCAAATCTAGATGACTCCTGGCCAGTGTCTATGTAAGACAATGCCTCTTAGGAGACAACCTTGTTTCACTGACCTAATAGCTGAGAGCATGTCACAATGTGTGACACCTCCTTCAAATCCCTCCTTAAAGCTCCTGTCTAGCCTGCCAAACAGTGCCAGGCCAGGTAGCATGGACAGAGAGTGAGCTACACTGCATGTATGAGCAGCCCATGGAAAAGCACATGCCTATCACTGCTACCTCATCCCACCTTAGCTCCGGCAGGTCTATGTTTCACACACCTGCTGCACCTTGTCATTAATCTGATGCTAAGCTCACAGGGGCTAGGGCAGAGTTTTTACTGAAGGTATATATAGCACCTAGTACAATGAGGCCTCAATTCCTGGCTTGTGCTTTTAGGATCTTTTTTAATCCCAACACCAAGTAGTTTAATAACCACAGCAGTTCCTTCTTTAACTGCTGCTTCAAGTAGCAAAATGCAGTATGCTATATTTACTTTGGTTCACGGTGTCTGACTGCTCGGGCCAGACCACTGGATGAGACTTGCACCTGGGGAGCCTGGGAGAGGAAGAACGATGAGGGGCTGGGGTGATCTGCATTTGAATTCTGGGGTTGGGGGGAAGTTTGTTTTACCTTCTTATTTTAAAATGTTATTCTGTTTCTATAAATATCTGTTTTTGCCTTTTACTGTGTCCTATCCTATGCCTTCTGAGGAAGGACAGCATAGACATCTAATAAATAAATGCATACATTTCATTGGCCAAAACAGCTGTCAGAGTCAGCTGGATAGGCCTTCATTTCCTGTCCTTTCCTCAAGTTAAAAAAAATTAAAACAGTGCTGCCTTTCAAGCCAGAGGTGGGTGCACGTCCATGGTGCAGATCGGTTGTTAAACAGTTTGGCATGGAAGAGGTCGAGTTATTTGCAGATTCAGCACATAACTTAAGCCTCAGCTCAACTCTAAGCACATCAGCAAACATGTTGAAGTCAGTGAGACCACAATGGGGATTTGATTGCATATCCACAGGCAAAACTACCAGTGATCCGAGGCAGATCCAAGAGGAAATTTTTGCCTTGAAATGAAAGTAGAATTGGATAAAGAAGGGAAAATTGGGGTCTTTCACTAAGGAGTCATACAGACCCTGATCCTTCTTGCACGAAGATCAATGGTGCAATATCAAGCCCTCAGTTCAATGGGTCTTCTGCTTATGATTATGGAGACAGGAGGCAGCGAATATATCTATAGCAGTAGTTGAACCCTTCAGATACTGCCCAGTTTGAAAACCAGCAGCATGCTGCTTGTTTCACTGCTATATAATGAATATTCATCAAACACGAGCAACCCATTAAATGACAATGACATTCCCAAGGAAGTCACTGGCCTTGCAAGTCCTGAATGCCCCAGTCAGAGCAGGAAAGGAGACATAACTGTCCTGCATTTCTAATGCATCTTTCTTCCGAGGAGCTGAAAATGCTCTATGCACACCGATGACTCCTCACAGCCATTACTATTGGCTGCTGTCTCAGTTTTACAGATGGGTAGACTGAGGTGCGGATCCTTAAAGTCTGAGAATCTGAGAGACTCATCCAGGCCTGGTGGCAAATCCACAGTAGAGAACAAAACCCAGAAGGCGTGATACCCAGTCTGAGCCATATCTACTGCTTATGCCAGGCGAGCATCACAGGGATGACACCCCTTTGTGGATGCCCTGGAGACATTCACTGGACAAGCAAGGGGTAAAAAGCAACCGAAAGATTATTCATGTGACCTGACTGCAATCAGACTGGGAGACATGACCCCCTCACCCAGTGCTCCTCAGGAGCTCCTCACCACCATGGCTGATTTTGCTGAAGGAGTTCCAGCCAGATATTTGTGATGAGCGCATTGACAGGTTTTTAATTTTCTCTCCTCCCTGCTGATCAGTCTATCTTGGTGAGCATTTATGGTGGGGCCCGTGGCTCCAGTTCATTCCTGAAGATGGATATTGCATTTTTACCCCTAATGTCTACCATGTGTGGAGCTGAGCCTGCAACCATATAGTTCATTCCTTACTTCCCAAACTGCACTTGGCCAAAACAGTGGATCAGAAATACTGACGACATATCAATGAACACTGAGAAGATCAAGTCTAGAAAACATCAGGAATTAAAGAACTCAGTGGGATGAAATGCCACTGCCTGCCAGTCCGCATTAGGTCTTAATGAAGTGACAAGAGCCCACGAATTTATGCTCATTCCCATGCAAAACTGTTGTGCAACAAAGCAGCAAGCTATCTTCGGAAAATGCAAATCCACTGACAGCTAGTCTGTAGTCAACATGTTCTAACTCATGAGTCTTTCCCAAGGAAGAAATGATGCACAGAAAGAAGACAGACTGCTCAGGCATGTGTTGCAAAGCTCTGACAACCAGTATGCACACATGTGTATGAGTGTGTACAGAGCAAAAAGATCATTTGTCCTGTATTCACATAATCCTGCATCCCCTCTCCACAGAAGGATTCTCATAGGCAGGCTATGCAGGGAGCCAGGGGTAAAGCTGGGCTAGGTGTCCTTATATAAAAGGGATTCATGCACTTCATAGATATAATGGTGACCCACTGCAGGCAGCGGAAACTCAGAAGCACCGAATCCTGTGCCAGGCCCAGTGGCTCATCTTTTTCCCAACTTGGGAACCTGAAAAGGGCACCACATTATGACAACTTGTGACTTTAGAAGCATGAACACTGCCATGCTGGATGGGATCAGTGGTCCAGGTGCATCATTCCACTGTCACAAGTGCCTGGTGGGTGCAATATTGGAGATGGCTGGGGGAGTATGTTCAGTCCAGGCTGGGCTTCCCAAGCAGATTGTCTGGGGGAGGCACTATGTAGTTCTCAATAGTATTATAATCACAGAATAAAGCCCAGTTCTCCCAAGAAACATAAGCACCAAGTGATCACTTAACACTGTAGCCAGCACTAGGTTCTGCAGAAGAAGGACTATTCATGTATTAATGGAAAACCCCAAAGATTAGCAACGTACTCTGCACCTTAGCTCTGGTATCACTGCCTCCCTCAATACCAAGTAATACCAGTACTACAGGCACTGGCAGGTTACACTGGAATGGCATTCACTATTCCACAGGCACTTAACAATGGTCATTTGTACCATAAAGGCAGTCATGTATTATCAGAACTATTCTGGTACTTTCTTCCTATAGTCTAAATTCTGGGGCCTTTACTCATTTATAGACATTAGAGCTGGAAGGGACCTCGTAAGATCATTGGGTCCAGCCCCTTATGTACAACTCCCAGTGACTTCAATGAGATTTTTGGCCTCATATGCATAATGTGTGTACAAATGAATGGCTGTGGCCCATAGAGAAGATAACAACCTAATACTACTGTCAGCAAGAGCAGCTCTATTTTAGGTGTGGGGGCAGAAGCCTGCATTTTGGGCACTGAAGAAACAGGGTTCTGTTTCCAGCTCCTTAAGCATACAGGGTGTCTAACCATTTTGTTTGTTTGCAGGATGTGGTTTAGTTCTCGCTGGACTAAGTGGGTGCATCTACACGTGCAATTAGCACGTAGCAATAAACTCTGGAGCAGTTTGCTCTGAAGTCAGCTTCTCCTGGGAGCTGCATCTTCACATGTGCCTGGGACTGCAGTAGTTTGAGCTGGGACAGAGCAGCCCTGAGCTGGCAGCAGGCTGGAGGGTCAACCCTGGGCTCGGGGTAGTAATGTTAGGCAGCAGAGGAGCTGGCTAGGGCACAAGAGTGAGGAAACTATGGAGCTGGGTGTCTGACCCCTTCTGCAGCCTGCTGCCATCCTGGGGTTATTCACCCCAGCTCAAGTTCCCGTGGTCCTGGTCACTGTCCACATGGGCATTTCTGCATGTTTCTGCACAGTAAATGACTCCACCATAGGGCAGTACTTATCCCGGACAGTACTATCCTATGGTAGAGTTAGTTAATTTACTATGCTCTAATACAAGCACATGTGTAGATGGTGACACTTTACTGCACAGCTAGTCAATCCAGCAGTAAAGTGCACATTAATTCCACCCGGTTAAATACAACATGAAAACCTGAGGATTTGGGCCTGTTGTAATTAGTCATTGGTAGCATGCTATCAAATAAGTGAAATAACCAGAATAGAGAATAAATGAGTTTACTTTACCGTATGAAGAGACTAGCTTAGTTACTCTCTGGCATGACAAAAGGCAAAATACACTTGCCTTTCTTTTAGTTCAGGGAAATACTCCCGAGAACCATATTGTCTTCTGAAATCTACTACTATAATGCACTGCACGACAGCCTATTCATTCAGACTCTCCCATTTTCCTCTGCTTTGCATCCTGGCATTTCACATAACAAGACAGAAGAGAAATACTTCTTGTCAGGGTTACAGTTTTCCGTGGTTAAAGAGAAACACAGAAACCCATTAAAAGGAAGTTTGTAGAGCGGGAATCCTGAGGTGGCAAATTATGAGAAGGTTAAAAAAAGAAACCTCTGCTTGTGGGAAGCTGGGATGTTACCTCCAGCCTACAACAAATGAGACAAGCGGGTCATTCTATAAAAGCATCTCTCCCATGCAACCGGCAAAGCTATGTGAAAACAGAGCAACGAGCTGGTTATGCTTGGCTTGGCCAACAGCTTGGAGGATACAGTAATGTGCTGGCATGGGAAGGAGGGAGCTCCTGCGGGAAACAGCAGCTGGTGGGACCACCCTGAGCAGGACAGTCTTTGTTAATGCACTGGACTTGGAGGTGGATCTGGATTCAGCTCCTGCTTGTGCCACAGGTTTCTGGTGTAAGTCAGGGCAAGATGCTTAAAATTTCTGTGCCTCAGATCCTCATTCCAACATCCCTTGCGGCAGCAGGACACTGAGTGTTGCTGTCCCCCTGCTTTACCTGTGGCGGGTCTGGGTGCTGTGCCTTGGGGTTTTGTGACAGAGTTGACTGTAGTTTTAGCAACAAGTTAGACAAGGATTTGTCCAGGATGATTTAGATCGGGATGCTCCTGCCTCAGGCAGGGCGTTAGACTAGATGACTCCTAGAGAGCCCTTCTGGCCTATGATTCAGTGCTCCATAACATATGGATAACGTGTCCTTGGTCTGGTCTATTCAGACTGTAGGATTGTCTCCTACTATGTATATGTACGGCGCCTACCACCATGACAGCCTCTATCATGACTGTAATACCAAGACTGCAATACCAGTAAATAATAAAAAGGGTCTTTGAACGGAAGTTGCTCAGCATCTCCAGTGATGAAGCTGTATGGGTGTCTTCTTTACTTCACAGCTTGCTTCAGGAGCGTGGTCCATCAGGGGCATGGCGTGACATTTAGCAAGCAGATCATCAGATGTTCAAGGGCCTCAGTCTTTCTTTCAAGGGTCTTTGCTGTATTGTTCTGACAGGCCTGAAGAACAGACTCCTGGTCATTCAGCAGCATTGCAAGCTTCCTTCCTACTGTCCCACCAACATGTCTCAATCCAGACTGAGAGAGATCTCTCCCAATGGGTCAGGGGAGAGAAGAGAGTTGGTGAGAGAAGGGAAGAAAAGGCAGACAAGGAGAAAGGAGGAGAGAAGTCAGAAAGCAAAGGGAGGACGTGGAAAAGGCTGCTTCATTTTTCCTTGGTGAACAGTTTCTAAGGACATATCCCCTCTATTTTAAAGAAATTACTAGTTGCTTGCTCTTCCCTTGGTTTGCTTCCAGCTGGCCACTGGCCAGAGACTCACGCAAAGGAACATTATAAAGAACTCTCTCATCTGCAGGGCGCTGCAGGGCTTCCCTGCTCGTGCTTTCCAGTCCGACTGACAATTTCACTATTGTCGTGCAGACCTTGCTTTGGAGTCTTCTAAGAGTTTTGGACTGAGTGATATGCAAAGATCAAGGACTCGATTCTGCTCTGATTTACTACAACTGAAATTCAAGGTAAAGTGGTAGGAGTCAGTAGAATTACTCTGGATTTACATCTCTCATGGAGAGCCAGATGTGGCCTCAAACAATACAATACTTTGGCTCACAGAAATGTTTATTGAACGATCGAGACCACAATCTCTAGAAAACAGTCATTGTGAAACCTCTGAGTAATCTGCTCTGGTCTGTTCCTTGGTGTAATGTTAAGTTTAGAGACGATTCAGACCTTCCAGAGAAAAGAAAATATAATAGTTGTTCTGGGTTTTTCTTTACACCTGTTCCCAAAACAGGGAATGAGGGATTACACTAATCTCTTGGTCACACCAGGGAGACCTAAACCAGGGAAGTCAGATTTGGATTTGAATCCAAAATTTACTCCAAATAGGTAAGTGTCTATTTTTGATGTTCCAAATCCAGACGGGGTAACTACAGAGATTGGCTTGTGCTGTGAAGTTTGGATCTGGATTTGGATCACCAGAAAAACTGAACTCACGTCTTGGCTGATTTCAGACCCACCGCTCGCTCTGAGAGTGATTTGTAGTCAACCATGCAGAAGACATACACTCCTGGGGGCTTCCGCAATGTGCTGCAACAGCCGCTACAGTCTTGCTTCTCACTAATGTTAATGAAATTAAAGATAACGGAGACAGAAAAAGCCAATCAGGTCACCTCCTCTCTCTCTCCAAAGAGAGTGAAGAATTGCTCCCAATTGTACAACTTGATGCAATTTGCATAGTTCAGTTTTAAAAGTCAGAGACAAAGGGGTTTCCAACGTGTCTCTTGGGAGGCTGCTCCACAGTCTAATAGACCTCAGTGTCGGGAAGTCTATTCTCTGCAACGGTGCGGAGTTATCACTGTAAAATATCTGGGGGTGACATCTTCGTGGGCTCTACCAAAGCTCTTGCTTGAGACACTGAACCCCTCTGCACACCAGAGAGCTGCTCGGGGAATTTCTCTTCTCCCATTTGCCAAGAGAGAGAGAGACAATTTCCCCTGGTACGTCACAGAAAACACCCACAAACCCATTAAGAGTTTTCTGCGCAGGGATGCAACCGGTGGCTTTAGATTTCCTGGGCTAAGGGGAAAAATAGATCAAGAAAGTAAAGATATTTTCAGGCCCCTAATTCCCTTCAGTGGATACACTCCAAAACTACCTCAAAGTGTTTCCTGAGCCCAGGTGAGAGAAGTCGCAGGGAAACAGATCCAATCTGTGGTCAGGCATTTGATGCATGCCTGTCAGATCATTCTGGTGGGTGGCTGGTTTTCTGTGCCTGGTGCTTTGTGGTCCCCACCTCCCCTGCTGTGGTGTAACATTAGCATTTCATTAGGCTAACAAGGCCGCTAAGGGAGGTCTTTCTGGCTCTTCTCTACAGCAGCGAGGATGGCAGGAGCAGAGCCGCAGTTGTTTACAGATGTGTCAAGAGGAAGGGAGCATTCCTGCTAAGACGGGGGTTTCAGCCAGGACTGTGGGGAACAGAGAACGAACACGAGGAATGCTACATTTCTGCACCTTCTCCCCGCAAAACGCCTTGTGGTAGTGGCTTTAGTCAAATAGGGTGGTCTTTCAGCTTGGACAATTTAGGAGTAGGTTGGAAATAAAATCAACAAGCAGTTATTAGAGTCAGTGCCAGGACTTTAAATTACTGAGGTTTTTGTTTAGGGGTGAGGGTGGAGGGGGCTTTTTCAATACCCCCTTTAGGGCCTGGCATGTTCCTGGAGTCTGGAACTAATTTACTGTCTCCCTTTCTGGCTTTCAAGTGGTCTCCTTCTGGGATGGCAGCAGACCTGAAACTCTTGGGAAACCTTTCTAAGCCAGGACCGTTGAGGGAGTCAGCTGCATTTTAGGCTCTGTTTCTTTCTCTTTCCTTCCGGAGGGGAAAAGGTTTTAACCCACAGATGAGAGATGTTGTCGTGGGTGATGAGTCGGAGGGCTGAGAAATGAATGGAAGGGGTGTCCCGAACACTGAGGCAGCAGAGCCCCCCTCGGCCCATGACCATAGTGGAAGTGGGGTTTGTGCCCTGCCTGTTCCAGCCGAGGACTAAAGGATGGTCGACAGCATGGTTCACTGTTCCAACCTGATGCAAGACCCTTTCCTCTGGGTCCACTCTTAGCTTGATCCCTCTTCCTCCTCTACAACACACATGTCATGATGCAATGGGACTTGTTTCCCAAGCCCAGCTGCACTGCTGGGACAGTAGTTGTGAGCTTGACCCTGGCTTTCTTGTCAACCTACACACAAGAAAGAAACAGCACCCAAGACTGCTGTTAAGAAAGCGAAGCCTTGCTTCCTGGCTTTAGTCATACCCCCGGCACAAACTTACAGCCCCATCCCATGACAGGGACAGTACCCACTAACGTGGTTGGGATCAACCAGCCAACCAGGCTTGCAGAGTGGCTTGGGATTACTAATCACTGCAGGAAGCACCTGCCAATGGAGAGTCTTTTTCTCCCAGGTTATACAGGACATTTGAAATGGATAATGCTATGGACAGTGGATATGACTTGTTGATCTCTAGAGATCCTGGGCTATGCAAAATATGAGTGTAGTGTGGGGAGTCAGCTGGATGAGGGAGGTAGGGGTGAGATGAACCATCATCGTCTTTTAGAGTCATTAAGGAAGACACTAAAAATGCTTACATGTAAAGAGCAGGCAGGGATGAGGAATCATAGAAGAGGAACTGTGCAAGCCCTGAGACCTGTCCTAAGGAACTAGGATGAATCCTCAGCTAATCAGGGAAGGGTTCCTAGGTGAGGTTGAAGTAATAAAGAACAGCCCAGTTAGAAAACACCACCATCAGCTTTTAAAAACTGCTTAACTGAGTAGCACGTGGTAAAGGGAAATTTCTGAGTTCCTACAGTCTCTTGTCCCTCTCAAGCAGGATCTCAACTGAGAGCACACACAACCACAAAGAGAAACACTTTCTTGAGAACAGGGAGCCATTTCAAGCAGCTGGAGAAGGTGACTGTAAAATTAGCCCCCTTCATGGTGAGCACACACGTCCCCAAGTCCAGGAATGCTGAGTGGCAGGAAAAGTGATAAGGCTCTTACCATGTCTTGAGTATTTAACAATAAATTAAACAGGGCTTTGTTCCAGATCCAACGTACTCGTCCTCTGGATGATAGGCTATACCATACCCCTCTGTATTAATGCATTTGCCTTGAGTGGTGGAGTAACATTTCTGTCTCAGGACACAAAAGGTCTTAGCATCAGAGCACCTCACATGTATTCATGAGTTTAGTGGCAAAACCGCCCTATAAACGCAGTTTATATTTTCTCCATTTTACAGATGGGGAACTGAGATGCAGAGATTAAAGCCCGACTCCAGACAAGTATTTAAGCACAGACATAATTCCCACTGATTTCAAGGTAAGAGACCTTTTCATTTAGTGGAGGCCAACCTTTTTGGAAGATGTGCTACAAATTAAGCCCTGTAACCTCCCAAGTCCCACACTGATCCCCTTCCTATACCTATGCACTGCTCTGCTTTCTGCTCCCTGACTTGCCCAACTTGCTGCTCTGTTTTCTGCTCCCCACCCTATCTACCACTGTGCTGCCTCCTCTGTCCCTGCTCTTCCATGTGCCCCCACAGAGAGTTTGGAGTCTAAATACCTTTGGGGATCTGGCCCCAAATAAAATCACAAGTTTGTGGTAGAGCTGGGAACTGAACTCCAATCTTCAGAGCCCCAATGTGACACCTTAACATCAACCACTCCCCTTTCTCTCACTGCTTCATGGTTGTATTTTTGATACCTGTGTTTAATAGCACTTCTGCAGATTCACAGTAGCAGCATGACACCTCTATCATGTGTGAGAGGCAGAGACTTGTGTGTGACTTGTTCAAGGTTACTGGAAGAGCAGGGAGTACAACTCTGCAGATCGGGACCACGTCACCTCAGCTAACAGTGAGATATTGCAGAGATGCTGTTGGTGCAGATCAAATTCAGCCATTATATGACCTTGCACAGGACCCAATCCTGCATTCATTATGCCACTGATACTGAAATCACTGAGAATCCTCCTTTGAAAAGCAGCAGGATCAGGAAAGAAGGAAAGCACAGAAGGAAGCAAATGAAGCCAAGATCCAATGCTGAGATTTAGGATGTTGGGGACTCCACAGCTGGGGACAATGATGGAAAGAACAAAGAAATCAGGCTTTTGTTTTCACTGGGAAGTGCATACAAATGGCCCTGCTTTACAAGCCGTCCTTTTGTGTTTCTAAATTTATGAGGCCTGAGGAGAATTTACTGGAAAAAATATAAAATGTCAGTGATCCGAAACCGAAGCCTGTTCATGAACTCTGGACCGTCTTGTTTTGCTTACGATGCCGAGATATCACGCTTGGAGCTGGGTGGGTGGGAAGCAAGGGATGGCGGGCAGCCATGAGCTCGGGACCATACAGAGCCACTGGGAGCGTTGTGAGTGAGGCAGGGAGATGTGAATAAGCACATTCCTGACACCCATGAAGCATCAGATCAGTGACGTCAGCCTGCACCACCAGCAACAGGCAAACTCCGGACTCAAGCACCCACTCTGAAGCATCCATAAGCTCATGACAGCTTCCTTGGAGCTGCGTTCCCACCACTTTGTGCTAAGCAAGTGATGGTGATAGCCCCGTATACTTTATTTGTATTGCAGGTCCCCCTATGCTATGTGCTGTGCAAGCACGTGGGAAGAGATGCCTGCATCCAAAAACACACAAAATAAATAGACAAATAAATAGATGGAAGAGGGAAACTGAGGAGATGAAGCAACCTGTTACCAGCCATGCTATTAATGTGCATGAATAAATTCTGGCACAGTTCGCGCTGGAGTTTATTGCTCCTGGGCACTGCATTTACACATGTGCTCAGTACTGCAGCATGTTGAGCCAGGTCGCTGGCAGCAGGCCTGGGAGATCAGCTTGCCAGCCCAGGGCTGCTCGCCCTTGGCTCAACGTACTGCAGCGGGGCTGCCTGGGGCACGAGGGCCTCCAGTGCGGGGCTAGTTGGCAGGCAGCCCTGCACTGAAGCAGCCTTGTGCCACAGCTGGCTCTGTCAGCATCTACATATGCATTGCAACGCACTAAATAACGGAGCTGTGGGATGGTACTTGCGTTTATTACTATGGCAGAGTTAATTAAGTTCCTGTGGCCTAATAGCACCGCACCTGTAGATGCTGCAACTTTACTGTGGGACTAATTAGGCAACTCCGCAGTAAAGTCTTGTGTAGATGCGCCCAGTGTCTCCTAAGTTCGAACGTTGCTATTATACCAGTCATTCTGCAAGTGATGCTTTCTCCACTGAGCCAGTACCTGACCAGCAGCATGCTCAGGGCAATACTTAAATTAGGAGAGGAAGCATTCCTTTTTTCCAGCAAGAAGTTGCAGAATGACAAAAACCATCCATTTTTCTCCACTGCAAACCTAAGCCCCATATAAGGGGTGAGGTAGATACGGCAAATTAGAGATAAGGCAAATCAGAGATAAGGCAAAACTAACTTGTACTGCGTGCAATTCTGGGCACTGCACTTCAAGAGGGATGTGGATAACCTGGAGAGGGTCCAGAGAAGGGCCACTCGTATGGTTAAGGGCTTGCGGGCCAAGCCCTACAAAGAGAGACTAGACAACCTGGACCTTTTCAGCCTCCGCAAGAGAAGGTTGAGAGGCGACCTTGTGGCTGCCTATAAGTTCATCATGGGGGACAGAAGGGAATTGGTGAGGTTTTATTCACCAAGGTGCCCCCAGGAGTTACAAGAAATAATGGGCACAAGCTAGCAGAGAGCACATTTAGACTGGACATTAGGAAGAACTTCTTCACAGTTCGAGTGGCCAAGGTCTGGAACGGGCTCCCATGGCAGGTGGTGCTCTCCCCTACCCTGGGCGTCTTCAAGAGGAGGTTGGATAAGCATCTAGCTGGGGTCATCTAGACCCAGCACTCTTTCCTGCCTATGCAGGGGGTCAGACTTGATGATCTATTGAGGTCCCTTCCGACCCAAACATCTATGAATCTATGAATCTATAACACCGTTGTGGTCCTTAAGGATCTGGTGATATTTTTTGAAACGGAAAGGGGGGGTTAAACCTAGAAGTGACGCAGTCTCCTCTCCTCTCCCTAAACGACTGTATAGACCTGCCATCCACAGTTATTTCTACTTGCAGTGCAGTGGCACTGAGGAGTCCCAAACAGGGCTCGGGACCATTGTGCTCAGCATTATAGAAAGCCAGATCAGAATCCATGCCCCAAACATGTGCCGAATCTCAACCCAAGAGACCAGACAAGTCTCTTTGGATGAGTCCTGCAAGACTTAAACTGATGTAAAGTTTTCCCAAATCCTCCGATGGAAGTTTTTTAAGAACAGAATAAACCCTACTTTACATTTAGAGACCAGGTTCTTCTAAGCAACTTACTTATGTTGACATCTCAGGTGGTTACTTAAAATAGGTTTCATTGTACTTATTTTCACCGCCCAATGAACCATTCCCAAGGACTGCAGTGGTGGGGTCTTGAGAGTGTTTGACTTCAGATACAAACCCTTCCCATCCTGGTAAGCATGATTAATGAAGAGCTGAGTCACAAATGTGACATTTGCGGCTTGATGATTTAGAGGCAGACTGAGCTATCACCAAGAAAATACCAAGAAAATACTTCTCCCCCAAATATTACCTAGAGCAAATTACAGTGGCTGATTGCCACAGTCCCTACTTTGGCTCGGATAAGCAATATGGATTGGAGAAAGGGTCTCTTTTCAGTTTCTTGGAGACTCGGAAAGTATTTCTCATTCATGTGACACCTACTGACATCCATTGGGGGAAGGTAATTCAGAATACCACATACACAGTGAATTCCCCTGGATTTCACCGGGAGCTTTGATTATGCCGTGAATGCAGGATTGGACCAGTGAGTGCTACAAGTCAAAGCAGCTACTCCCAATCAAAAAGTGTATCAAAAAGCAGAATTCAGGCTGATGGCTTTAGATAGATTTGCAAAAGGTTTTAGCATCTAACATCCCACTTCTTTGGGTACCTGCGTGGAAGCTGGGGCCTTATGAAAATATGGATCTGTTTCCTGAAGCTGTTCAATACCTTATTACACAACAACACGTCCCACTACATCTTAACAGCAGTGTACTGCGTAAACCCCAAAAGATGGTAGAATTATTTGGAGTGACCACTTACTCCTTTATGATCTCCCTCTCCTCTCATGTTGCCTTCAGACAGATTTATTTCATCTAACTTGGATTTTATAGCCCAAATTCAGCAAAATATCTCTCAGTGTCTGTCAGCACCTTGTTCAGCAGTGACTTCGAGCAGTCACTTTGTACTTTTCTAGGTTTCCAACTGGTCAGTCTAATTTAAATGGTGCTGCCTGTGCTTTCCCATTGGCTAACTGGAAAAAAAAACCTTCAAAAAAAAAAAAAAGAAAAAAAGAAAAAGAAACCAAAAGCACTTCCAGCCAGAACAGAAAATGCCCCCGGGATTTTAATGTTTCATTCCTTAAATATCTGTGCAAACAAATATAAATTTTTATGGATATGACCAAAAATTCAAACAAACAAAAAAAGAATGTGATTGAATCAAAAAGCCTTTTAGAAGTAAAGTAAATGTTCATGAAAGTATTCACCCGCTTCAAGCTAAGTGCCCAACTACACTGGAAAAGATACATTTAACCATCTAAAGGCACAGGGATTCCTTGTTTTAATATTAAACAAATGTTTCACAGTTTGGCTACCTTCCATCTCTGGGGTAATCTTTTGTTTCACCCCCTTTTAATACAATTATGTCTGAAACAAAGATGTTTATTGCTTTTATGAGTTCCTATTTGTATAGAAATTGAATTCAAGATGTGATATTTCTGTCTGTCTTTTTTTTATGAACGATACCAGTTAAAGCTCAGCGTTTCTTCATCTGGCTTGCAGAGTGAAAACTATAGATTAAAAAGAACCATGCAAATGTTTTTTATAAACTTCTCCTATTTTCCTGCTATAAGACTGCCTTTAATTAGCTCCACCGAGTACAAAGGACACATTTATAATGCCACCATCTTGAAGTGGAGGGTATTAAGATTTACTGGATTTATCACTGAATATTCGCGCTGTGCGTCGACACTTTGATCATTCATTACCCACCTTTGGTCATTTATACTGCTGTGAATCTTGAGTAACCCTGCTGAGGCTCAAGAAGCTGCTTGCACTTACAACAGCATAACCAAAAATAAATCTGACTCTGTAAATCCGTTTCCAACAATCTCTGCTCAGGAGAAAATGTAAATACAGTAACACAATGGGACAGATTAGTAATGTTAATCAGTTTAGTAAAGTTGTATAACCCTTCACTTTCTTGAACAATGGGCCAGTTTCTTGTCTCTGTTGTACTGGGTTAGTCTCATGGACTATAAACCAGTGGTATCTATAGTATTTTCCTAATTCTAAGTGGCATTCGGCTTACTTTTATTTGGCAGTAACTTCCTTTATTTAGTTTCACTACATTGTGTTAAATTGCCACTGAAGAACCTGGATCTTTATGTGTTAATCTTTGGGATCAGCCTGAACATTTGATCTCATTTTATAACTTCAGCTGTGAAAGAGTGAAAAGCAAGCAAGCTAGTGAGACTTTACGGCATTCTCGCAGATGTTAAGTGAGTACAGCACCTTCTAACTTCACTTTTTCATCATGCATTCCTGAGGTATCCACAGCTCCCAGTGACTTCAGTGTGGTTTTGTGAAGCTCAAGAAATGAGAGAAAGGACTACCTGATTTTCATTCAAAGGTTTTAAAGGTGAGAACACGCCAAATTCCCTAGTTTTCCCTTTACAATCTGCTCAGAAGCATTTAAAAAGTATTCTGGTAACTGCTATTGCACATAAAATCCCCGTATTAGCCCAGACCATTGTGCACAACTGACTGGTTTTGCCAAAGCAAACAACTCTAAGAAACAGAACCCTTTTTTCTGCAAATTTTATGTCACAGACGAGGTTGTCACTACAACAAAAGGCTGAAAAAAACAACACGCAGCAGTTTGCAAATCTACTCACAAGTAACACAGCACCTTCCCACATCACAATATCACAGAGCCTTTTTCCACACTGTTGCACTAAAGGAAACGGCTATTTAACCATACAACAACAGCAGAAATAAATGTAGCTAATGAATCTAGTTTAAGCCTTGGGGACCAACTCCCAAACTGCTTTGTTTGTTCTTACTCAGACAAAATTTCCCAAGTAAGTGCTGAGTTAGAACGAAGAGCTCTTTTCGTTTGAAACCTGACTTGCTCTCATTTGATTCAAGCACCAGTTTGTACACGCAACATTATCTGGATGTCAGTGCTGAAATTTAAAACTGCAAATGGGGGTTTAATACATCTTTCAACCCAGACATGAGCTGCAGAAGAAAGCAAGAGTGGCGAAGGATAAGGAGACACTTGCTCTCTGTAAATAGGACACAATGCAGTTGTACTCTCAGATGAATGGAAATATGCTGAATGCCAGAACTCTGGGTCTCTCTGTGACAGTAGAAAGGTAAGTTTAAGTGTTGCTTGTGGGTTTGCTTGAGGGGTTGGGGTAGGAAGAATTGTTCAAATAAATGGATAACCCTAGGCAATTACATTTTTGAAGTATGTTTTAAATGTGAAATAGTAGCTATACCTGCTGCATATATAATATATATTATACACATACACACACACCAGGTATATCTACTAGATAGATAGATAGATATAATCTGCCTTTAATTTTCCTCCAAGCACTCTGTAAAGCCAGTTTCCTTTCAGAATTGGAAAGGGTTGGCTTCTGTTAGCTTTTACAGTGTCTATCTGACAACTTAGGTCTTTCTTTTCATCTGAGTGTTTAATGTGCATGTTTTAAGGCATCCAGCCCATAGCAATGCATAAGTGGTTGTAAGCAGGGCTCTGCTGAGAAAGCAGAAGTGCAACAAAAAATAGGCAACCCCTAGCACCAAGCAATGCACGATGGGCAAAATGCTATTGGTTAATATACAGGGTCAATGACTGACCGTGTGCCATGTCTGGTGATCCCCCAATGGTGTGAAAGTCATTGGGAGAACCATGTATTATATGAGGTCTTGCGAAGAAGAGCCAGAAGCTCATCATGGCATACAGCAATGGAGTACCCTGAGCATCGTTCGCATACACACACCAGGAAACTTCCTGTACACCCCATTTTGTGAGCAGTCAAGACACGAGTGAAGGCATGCCAGCAAAGTTATTAGTATAGGCTGCAGTTTAGATCCTCAGTGACAAACGCTTCCTGCCTTGAAGATGAAAATAGCTCTGTACTCACCACGTAGGAAGGCTGGCGAATAGGTGGCAAACGTGTCAAATATGCTGTTGGAAGCCATGATCCCAGTCCAAGATGATTCTTTGACCAATATCGGTGGTTTGTTTATATTTCCCTTCGCTAGTCTTGAAAAGTTTGAACTGAAATGCAAAAAAAGAGAGAAAGAGAGAAAGAAAAATCCACCAGGAAGCGAAGTGCTTGTTTGTAACCAAGAATCCGGGTTTGCAGTGCCACAGGAATGCTCAGCCACAAGTTTTTCAATAGAAGCATATGCAAGCTGGATCATTAGTATGGAAGGGGGGGATGAAAACAGGGGTTTCAAAGAGGTAGACAAAGAGGACAGCTCGAGGGATGGAGAGCAAAGTGAATGAATGAATGAAGCTTACCCTAGATGCACAATATACAGCTGGCGTTAGCAACAAGGGGAGAAAAAACCCTCCCCGCTGAGGTTCAGGTACTCTTCTAAATTGTAGATTGCAGTTTGCTTGTGGTTCTGTGGTTGCTTATGAGGCCTGAAGGAGTGTTAACTTAACCCCGGGTCTGAGACTGAAAAGACTCCAGCTAGTCATTCGCTGAGTGGAAGAAGGGAATCACCTGACTCATGATGTCAACAGGGCCTGCAATATCTTTGTGGCTTCTTCTTCTTTTTTTTAAGTTTATGGTTTATATTTGTTGGTTCATGGAAGGCCTGGTTGACTCACTCGGACCCTATGGGGAATGACATACAGAAGCAGAACTAAGAAGCATTGAGACATTTCTTTTTAATGAATTATATTGTTGCCCTAGAAGTGGCAGGGGAGAGACTGGAGATTTCTAATTGGCTCGTTGAAGTAATAACCCATTTACATTCAGTGGTTTTCTCTTTTTAACAGGCTTTTCTCCCACATTTACCACTTGTCTGTATCATAATTTTTAGCTGTACATGGCTTTGCTAACTCACAGCCCTTTTGGATGATTATTGTTACTGTGTGTAGAGACTATTTCCATATGTGCAGATGGGTGGTTCTTCTTCATAGGGATTTCATGTGGATTAGTATTAAGCAAAAATATGAAGCACATGCAGCAGAATAAACATTACTAGCTGTAGAGCAGGAACCACGGCTGCTCATTATCCTTTAGTGGAGAAGAATAGCGTTCTGGGGAAAGAACAGTCGTCAAACCTGCCGGCACTCGATTCTGAATGCCTAAATCCCACTCCTAAGTGCCTAGTTATAGGAGTGTAGGTTGTGGTCATGTTGGTCTAAGGACATAGGCAGACAGGAGTAATTGCAGGCAGGTCAATGGGAGCACAGCCTGAGGAAACCTGCAAGAGGCAGCTTCTTGCATCTCAGGAATAACAGCATTTGGTTTTTAATAGTAAGAAGGACAGTGCTTTTCTATTTGTGGGCAGTGAAATACAAAGGACCGGACTCCTAAAGCCACTTGGCTACCTATAGCTGGAGGTCTCACTGTATAACCCTTAACCATCCCGAGCGGTAGCACTATACCCCTTTCCAAGGATGATTCTTCCATTTGAACAGCCCTCGTGGTCAGGAAGCCTTTTCTTCTCATTAACATCTCTTTGTCCTCCACTAATCGTCCATGTTATTACCAGTTTCCATGAGTGTGCCAGGCACACAGGCAGTGTATAAATAAAAGACACTTAAATAAGAACATAAACAAAGGATCTTTGTACCAACCTTAACTTAGCGTTTACAGCCTCCCAACATCCACTGTTGGCTGGGAGAGTCCTCCTCTTCAGTGGTCATTTGGCAAGTTCAGCTTATAGAGACAGATTCTGTTCTTATCTACATGGATGCAAATCAAGAGCCAAATCCTGTTCCTTTCAACCAGGTAAAAGTCTCCTTGGGCCAAATGCTGTCACAAATTCCACTGATATAAATCCATAGTGCTCCTGCCTAGAACAGAGGTTAGCCTCATCCCATGGTAATGGTCGAAGGCACAGCAAAGTCATCCAGAATGTTTTCACTGTCTTTAAAATGGTTTTGATTCAGGGCCTGCGTGAAAACAGAATTGAACTGTTGTTAAAAGTTACTTTTAGCTTCTAGAACCAAGGTTAAGAAAAGATGGCACTGGGCATGTCTGCACATGTAATTAATGCAAAGGAATAAACTGGAGTTTGTTGCTCTCGAGTATAATTGCTCCTGGGTGCGCTGCCTGAATGTGCGCCTGGAACTGCAGCACGTTGAGCTGGTTGGAGCTGATGGGGGACCCCAGGAGTCTATGGGGAAGCTAATTAGTCAGCTCTGCAGTAAATGTCTTACGTAGATGCTCCCCCTGTAACTGAATGTAGGAAGGATGGCAGATGTGGAAGTTTGGATCACACCCTGATAATAAACCACCATCAAATATTATCCTTCCTGTGTTGGATTTTTTTTTTGTAGAGACCTACTCACTGTCATCTCAGGTTAAGAGCAATTTCTGTACATATCTGGTTGGTGGAGAAATGTCTAAAACATGGGAAGATTTTCCATCCAAAAATACGTTCGATAAAATGAAACACGCAGGAAGTTCAGTCTGAGCTCAATGAAATTTCCAGGCAAGCAGGGCTCAGTGTTGTGGGAGACGCTGGATATTTCCAGCGCATCGGGATGACTGGAAGGTGTTTATGCAGTCCTCCATTCATCATGTTTTGCTGCATGCAGTGGCAATTCCCAAGCTTGGTTCTCAGCCAGGGTACATGGCAGCACTGGGGAGGTACTGATTCTTAGAATATGGCTATTGTCCCAAGAGGAGAGTTGAACTTATTTCCTGCACCTCAAAACCCTGTCTTTAGAAGAACAGAACAACATTATTGACGGGAGGGAATGACACTAATAATTTTACAGTGCAAAGGGAGAAAGAAAGCAAAGGAACCTTTAAAATGTTCAGCACATGTCATGATCTGACCTAGGGATGCCCAGAGAGGGGTCTGTGAAGCTTTACAAGGTTGCCTTGTCTCAGTTCACCTGATGTACCCTCTTGGACCACAAAGTCAACACGCTCCCTTTTCCCCACACCCCACTTTTCCACATTGTACTTGGCTGGCTTACCAGATAGCCCTGTGAGGGGGATTGCTGGCATCTTCACAAGCCCTCCAACAGAGGGATGTGGAAGCGGTAGCCCAGAAGAAAGTTCCTCAAATCTGGCTGCGTTCAATAAAGCCGAGATTTTATCACCTCCCGACACACAGGCATAGATCCCAGTGAGGTCACTGACATATTTGCAAAAGGAGGATAACAGGCCTACTTTTCCTAATAAGTAACCTTTATCCACCAGTGCTTGATACAAGAATGGAGGTACGTAGCATTCAGTATGTTCTCTTCAGATTTTATGACAGTTTTAGGTTTCTTTATTGCAGAAAAGGGCCAGGATTTTCTAAAGCACTTAGTGTTAGCAGTATTAGCCTGATGATACTTGCACTGAAGTAAAACACCATTGACCAAGACAGCCAAGAAAGAAAAGCTTGCCAGTTTTAAAAACCCACTCCAGAACCAATGCAACTAAAAAAGAGAGGGGCCAAAGATGGCTTTAAGGTTTCCTTTCATGCTTCTGATCTTAATGCATCAGGCTGGGTCCTCAACAGCTGCCCCACTTCTCATCAGCTGTAAAAGCCCCAGCAGTCACCACCACAGGCAAGCCCTGGCCATGCTGCTTTCCCCTGGACATGCCCCTTAGTCAACCATAACAGCAGCCCGGGAACTGCCACAGCACGTCTACTCTACACTGCACTGGGTAGGTCTTCCCACATATGGAAAAACTTTCTTTGCTCCAGTCATGTGGCACAGTCTTACACGGAGCCAAAGATCCCAGCCCACGTTGCTGTCCCTTATCACCCCTCTGAAATGATCCATGGCGGGTTTCTTTATGATAAAATCCCCCACCCCTTCAAATCACAGAATTCTTTCCATGGGTGAGTCTCTCCAAAGCTACACGCTCCAATTTTGCGCCGGCAGTCAAATGCGAGGGTTCATTATGTGGTCTAGAAATTGATGGGTATTCCATATGTTCTCTATATACTGTACCAGGACCTGATGCTGCATTTTAAGGACATTAGCAACTAGTCCAGGCATTACGTTCATTATGAAATATATATATATAGCTACGCCCACACACACATACATATATATATATATTTGAATGTCTTGCATTTGAAAACTTGTCTCAGTCTACCCAACTATTCAGTTGGTCCAATCAAAGATAATCGCCCTAAGAAATCCTTGCTTTTCTACATGTACACATACACACACGTGCACACACAGATATATACATCTAGATATATGTAATGTGTATATTACTACATTTATTTTATTAATGTATTTCTATTTACCCACAGAAATATAAAGCACCTACCCAAAGCTCTAAAAATTTCTGAGAAATTCTGGAATCCAGCCTAAATAAAATGGTGTTCAGAGTATCAATATCCATTTATAAAGAAATAGAAATTGCTTTGTTTAAAAGCGATAAACACAAGGATTGAAGTGAAATGGAGGAGGAATTCGTTAAAAAAGTACAAACGAATCCTGAAAGATGGAGGGAGGCTTTTCACTTTTTAAATTTTTTTATTATTATTTTTTTTTAATTTGGCCCTTTGGTTTAAAAATGAGGAAACATGATGGCTGTGTACGCACTCAAAATCCTTGGGAACGAGTACTGTTTAAAAAGAAATAAAAGCATCTAAGTTAATAATTGATATATCAGAAATATATACATCTACTTTACGTGCATTGTCGATGCCATTTCTTTGGGGAAAGGACCATATGTGCGTTTGCTCAATGTATAGTAAAACAAGGTCCCAGTTTCAGCTAGGACTGATGAGTAATATTGCAACACATATATTTAATAGTATTAGTAACAAATAGATGCCATTTTGAGGTCATTAGCCAAATACTACCTGCATATTTACTTATGAAAGTGCAGTCTGAATTTTAGGCTGTTTGAGAAATGTCAGAATTTGAAAGAGAAGGCATAAGCATTTTTCTTTTGTAAACTACCTTAGCTCATCGTGTTGCAGCCGCCAGCTCCACGGGCACTGAAACATGCCTCGGCTTAGCCTGATTTCAGAGGTGCTGAGCCCCTACAGCTCTCACTAATGTTCATTGCCTTTGTAGAAGCCTGAAGCCCACTAAAATCAGTGGGAACATTTCTCTTTATTCTGACATGCTTCAAACCAACCATCTTTATGACGTCTCAGCAGCTGGGTGCTCAAAATTTGAGATGCCCTACCAAATCAGTGGCCTTTTCTGAAAATGGCGACATGATAAACCTAATGTGGAAAAATACAATCAACTGTGGTAAGAGGATGCAAAGGCCTGAGTTCTCTGTAATCACTTCTGTTTTATGCACTCTTAAGCTGCATTTCCCAGCTCTACCAGCATTCACATACTGTAAAACATCATCTCCTTTTTTGGAGTGAGAGCTTCGCTAAAAGCCTCCCATTAACCTAAGACAAGGTACAGCCTTTAAAAAAGCTGGTGCTGCCCCAAATGAGTGAGTTGTTTAGAAGAAGGGCTTCTAATTAGTTTGCATTTATAAAAGGGGAAAAAAGTTTTAATGTCATAAAACCAGGCAAAGTTAGCAGCTGCTGCAGGGCAGCTCAGATGTATGCAGTTTGCGCAGGCTGCCATCATACCCAGCACACCGCAGGAAACCACTAACTCTAAACATGAGACTCGCACTGGGCTCTGTGCCCCCCATCTGCTTCCACAAGTGGAGAGGATCCAAAACCCAGTGTGTGTGTGTATGTGCTTGTGTGCACAGGGACCACCTCTGCAGCATGTTCACGTTGCCCCACTCCCTATGCAGGAGCCTCCCCAGTTCTTCCAGGCTCTTTAGAGAGGGGATAGGTTTTGCTTTATTTTTGGAAGCAAAAGTTACACCCTAGCACCAAAGCTTATGTCTTTTCAACCTCCAAAGCCACTGCCTGTAGGCTTTGCGCTTTTCCGGGCACAGAGACCAGGCAGTTGCAAGTTATTTGGTAAAACAATTCTGCTGCTTTTCTAAACAGGTTATGGATTTACCAGCTTGGACTGCACTGTGCCCTGAAGACATCTGGTTATGTGTAGGAAGGGGCAAAGCAGATTGGGAATATGCGAGAGAGGTGAAATGTGTCTGAGGTCTAGACAAGGAGAGGTGAGGGGTACGTGATCGCTAGCACATGGAGAATCACACATTAATATTGCTGTTGGAACTGAAAGCGAGCATCTGTACAGCAGCAGACTGGGCTGTAGGTTTCGCTAACATATAGAGAGGCAGTGTGCTGACAATCAGAAAACATGACCCCGTCCACTCCCCAACACTGAATGGTATTAGTATGATTAGCTGTGGGTGTGTCTACATGTGCAATTAATTCAGATTAATAGACTCCGGAGCAGTTTGAGCTGGCATAAACTATTCCTGGGCGCAGTGTCTACACGTGCCCAGGACAGCAGCAATTTGAACCGGGGCATGGCAGTTTATGCCAGGGTTGCTCAGCCCTACGCTCTGGGGGCAGCATCGGGTGGCGGAGGGGCTGGCTGCAGCAGAAGGGTGCTGAAAGTGGGGAGACTTGTGGCTAGGTGACAGGCAGGAGTCTGGCCTCTGGCTGGCTGGGCTGACCAGGCACAATTTGTGCCCACAGTCAGTGTCTACACGTATAATTAACTGAAGTAAATCACCCTGGAGTAAGATAGGACTGTCACCAACAGTATTGTCTTATTAAAGTGTAAATTAGTTTCCTGTGGCCTAATACCATCACACGTGTAGATGGTGATGCTTTACTCTGCACTTAGTTATTCTACTGTGCAGTTAAGCACATGTGTAGATGCGGTCGGTATATGGACTAATATGATCCCACTGGTTCCTTCCAGTCTTAAAGGGGATTCTAGCAAACCTATGCTTCAACTTCTGGCTGAAGCCGACAGAACCCATTTCAATTCATAAACTCCTCAGTGCCTCTTTCTGCATTAAACCTCAGCTCTCCGCCCTCACTTTTGAGGCCTGTATCATCTTATCCTTGGTCATGGGCATAGAGGGCACTCACCCAGTGGGAAGCAAAGAAGATACTGCCCCCATCAGCCAGTTACAAAATGGGCTGCAGGTGCCTGGATCTGCCCAGTTTAAAGGCCCAGCTTGAAAAAAGCATGCAGGGAAAAAGGTCCCAGTGGTAGTGTGTGGGGCAGAGAGCCCTAGTGTGGGCTATAATCTGGCTTTCCTGCCACGGCTATCCAATCTTTATTACTGCCTACCCAATACTGCCCTCCAGTCCTCTCCAATGAGTGTGGCAGACCAGGGCTCCACGATCACGCTGCCCCTAAAAGAGTAACTGTGCAAAGGGAGGAGGATTACCACAGCATAAGCAATCGTGGCAGAAAGTACTGCGATCCCAGCCCTGACTCAGTTTCATTTTCAGCATTTATTTTCTCTTAAGTTCCCCCTCACTTCATAACCTCCTCCTGAGCCTCCATTTTGCTCCTTTTTTGCATCGGTGCATCAGGTGCTTGGAACAGTCTCTCTGCCGTCAAACCTATGTTTCCCTTTTGCTTACAGGAATTCTTCCCAGCCCTTTCTTCTCACTCTTAATTCCCCAGGCCCCGCTTTGCTGGGATAGTGTCTTGTATCTCCTTTTCCTACCTATCTCAGGCTGCCAGCTCTCCATAACAGAGCATGCCTTCTGGCTTGTTGGCAATACAGGAGGTAAATGCCTACGCAAGATGCTTTAAGGTGCATTAGCCTAAATGTAAGGTGCATTAGGGCCTATGTCTACACGTGCGTGCTCTTAATGCACTTTAACAATGGCGATTTTGGGCTAATTATACCTAAATTGGATGCCTGCAAATGCAGGTATCATATTTGGGCATGAAACGTTAAAGAGCATTAATGCACATGTAGCTGTGTTAAAATGCATTAACGCTCTGTGTGTGCACTGACTTGGGACTAACTTTAGTCCCAAGTCAGTACACACAGACAATGTTAACGCACTTTAATGTCTGCATATGTAGACACCTGCCTAAACTCACTTAATGCACATAAAGGTAATGCAGATTAAATTTAGGTGTGTTTAAATGCACATGTAGACACGCCCAGGGTGTTATTTAACCTACCATACGTGACATCTAGCAGCAGCACCAGTGGTGCATGTCTGGCACCAGACGGGTTAAACAAACAAGCAAAACATATATTCCCCCTCCCAAGCCATAGATGGAAAGAGGTGCAGCGCCAGAGCTAGATCCAAAAGATCATAATGCAGCCCACAGACATTTATAGGGAGGTTAGAGAAAGTATGAAGCTGACCACTGGGCCTGCTTTCCAAAGCTAGGAGGCTGCTCACTGAAGATGAGATCCCTCCTTCTGTTCCAGGGCCTTCCTGATGCAGGAGAATTACAGGCTCCAGTGGAAAGAGAAGGAGCCATATTTTGTGCTCAGCTCCAAAAAGACAATTCCTGCCGACTTCCATGAGAGCTGCCTGGACAGACTGGGGAGCTGAGGGTGCCCCAGAAGCAACACAATGGCTCCTAGTTTTTGGAATCAGCTATCCCTTTATTCATTGCTGTGGGTCTGACCCTCCTCCCAATTGAAAATAATGGCAAAACTTTCATTGTTTCCAATGGGAACAGGCAAAGAATAAAGGTCAGAGCCTGCAGTGAGATATGTTAAGGCAGACGCTTGCATCTGTGTGGAGCTCAGTCTTGGGACAGGGGTCCATCAATGTGCATCTCATTGCAGAATCAAGGGGCTTGGCTAAGTCCCATCTAGTTTGCTAGGGAACACGCTGCTTTTGGCAGATGGAAAGATAGCCCAACCATATTATGTACTGTCTACAAATAATTTAAACCCCTGGCTCCACGCATAAAGGCCAAGGATGCTCTCGTGAAACTAACTTTTCAGAAGAATATAATTAACTGGAATAGTCTTTCATTATAGAAATGTCCCCCGTTGTTTTTGGGAACTGAAAAAACAGGAAAGGTTATCTTTCTTTTCTAGTCTATGAATAAACAGAAAGAGGAAGGTGAAGACTGACTTTGCTGCATAACAGAGTACTTTAAGCTTCTCATGTTGACCTGGCTGATATAATCTATTTAACTTTTGTTAAAAATGCATTTCACATTTCTAACTAAAATAGCTAAAAATAAAAAAAAATACATATGCTTGTTTTGTTAAAAGAAGTATGCTTGTGTTGTTGAAGAAAAATATCCAAAATACATAAGCTTGTTGTTTTAGTTAAAACAATTTTAATGTCTGTTGTTTTTGGTGACAATTGTTGTTGTCCTCCTAATACAGCGTGGCAAAAATATCTCCCAAATATCCATGATTAATCTAGTGAATTGGAGATAGTTCACCTTCCAATGACTTCACAAGTATCTGCTTCAATTAGCTTTGGTAAATAAAATAACCAAATCATAATTCAGTTTTCTGCTGTAGCTGAAAAATTAATCTGAAGAGATATCAAAATAAATCACTGCTTTAAAATGTATAGTGTGTACCTTCTAAAAATGAAGCTACATCTATCTCTGAGTTGTGAATAATATGTATTAGGGTTACATCAAACAACAAGAATGTACTTTTTGTAGAAAGCAATGATTTAATCGAGGCTCCCTTACCAGTGATTTAAATCGCGATATAAATCATGATTTAAATCAAAACCACCCGGTTTTTATATTGTTGAGATCAGAAATCTGCTTTTGCTGCATTTTTGGGTTTCAAAAGAATTTTGATCAGAAAAAAAATCACAAGAAGTTTTGTTCTTATACCCACATCTTCTCCAGACTGCCATTAATATGTTGTGGAGGAATAGTCTTCCATAAAGCGAAATAAACCTTTTTCTTTGGCAGAGAGATAACATTTTCTTATTTGAAAAGACATCACATCTCCCAGTGTATGTGTAATGCCTCATGTGCTGACATACTCATGACTCCAGTGGGAATAGCAGATGCTGAGTGGCTCCACAAAAAATTCAGGTCATGAGTGTACTGAAAAATCCTTCCTATGGTAACTTTTTACTATCTTGTACCAGCTATACTTTTCCCAGAGTCTGGCGAAGGGACTTTGATCCCGAAAGCTTGCAGAAAGGACAATTTTCTTGTGATTTCCCAGTTGGTCTAATAAAAGTATAATTTTGGAACCAAGAGTTGTAGTTTTTTGTATGTCTGAAAAATCCTTTGCATTGCAGAGATTTCCTTGTTTGGCATCTCCTAATGGTTAAGGTGCAGGAGCAGGAATCAGGAAACCCCTGACCAACTACTGAATCCTAGGAAATAGGGCTGGATGAGACCATGAGAAATCATCTGGTCCTCCACACTGCATTACAGCAGGATCAACTAGCCATCCCTGAGATACATTTATCTAACCTTTTCTTAGAAAACTCGAACGATGGAGATCTCACTACTTCCCTAGGTAATCTTTTCCAGTGCTTTACTGTGAGTTAGAAGCTTTTCCTAATATCTAACTTAATCTCCCTTTCTGCCGTGAAAACCTGTGACTTCTTTTCTCTCCCTTGATGTACATGGAGGACAGTTTATTACCTTCCTCTCTGCAGCAACTTTTTCCAATTCTAAAAACTGTTATTGTGTCTCCCTCTGTCTTGTCTTTACTCAGTTAAACAACTCTATTATTTCAGTCTTCCCCCAACAACCTTCTCATACTTGTTGCTCTCCTCTGGAGCCTCTCCAGATGGTCTAGCTTTTTCTCAAAGAGTGATACCCAAAGCTGGACACAGTAGTCCCATTCTGGCTTGCCAGTGCAGAAGGCAAGATTTCTCCAATTTGTCTTACACAGGACACTCCTGTTTGTACATCCCAGCAGGCCACCGTTTTTGCAACAGTATGACATTGCTAAGTATAAGTCATGCTTGGTTTGCAATCCACTGAAAATTCCCAATCCTGTCCTGCAGAACTACTGCCAGCCCATAATTCCCCATCTCGTATGCGTGTAGCACCACGTAGGTACAGTCTTTATCTTTGTCCTCATCGATCTGTCCTCACATTCTGTTCATTTCTACAGTCTATCAAGACTATTTTGAGTTCTGTTTTTATACTCTGAAGTGCTTGCTGGGTCTCATCTACAAATTCTAAATATGTTATTTCTATAATCCAAATTATTCATGAAAAGACGGAAAAGTACTAGATATAGGACAGACCCCATCAGAGCTCCTCGGAATGTATCCTTTGAGTTTGACAGTGAACCACTGATTACTATTCTTTTAGTATGATTTTCCAACTAGTTGAGTATCCACCTTACAGCAGATCATATTCCCCAGTTTGTTCATAGGATAGTCATGTCAGGGCCAAACCCTTACTGAAGTCAAGCTGTTACGCCCCATCTACAAGACCTGTTACCCTTTCATAGAAGGAACTTAGGTTGGCAGACATGACTTGTTACTGAAAATCCATGCTAGCTATTACTTATCACTCTGTTATCTTCCAGGTGCTTATACATAATTTGTCTATTATTTATTCCAGGATGATTATATAGTAGAGAGTTAGACTGACTGGTCTATATATCCCTGGGTCCTCCTCTTCCAGTTTTTAAACCAGTTTCCAGATCCTATGTTTACCCTTTTCCAGTCTTTTGAAACCACACCTGTGCTTGACAAGTTCTCAGAGATAATCGCTAGGGGCTCTGCAATTATGCCATCCAGCCCCTAAGCATGGTGGGGTGAAACTCATGAAGATGACTGGAAATGATCACGTTTGTCTCAGGCTGCGTTGAAGTGATGCTGTAGCTGTGATGGTCCAGCAAATACGCAAGAGGCAAAGATTTTTGGGGGTGATATCTTTTAGTCGACCAACTGTGTGGTTGGGATAGTTTTAGACAAGCCAAGGAAGGGTACCGTGAGACCTGAAAGCTTGTCTGAAGCTATCCCAACATTTGTCTAAGTAGTCTCCAATCCATTCTTCCCCTATTCTTCTTGTCACTGATGCTACCTGTGATTACAGATAAGCATTTTAGTGAAGACAGAAGCATCATCTCTCATTAGCTTTCCTCCCTCGGGGGAGTGGATCAACTCTTTCCTTGCTCTTCATTGTCTTACTGTGTAACTTAAACAAAGTTTACTTTATGCCTCTGGCTAGGTGCAGAAAAAGTGACCACTGGCAAGCTACTTCACCTCTTTCTGCCTCAGTTTTCCCTCACATCCTTTGTCTCACTTCTGATTATCTGGTTAGCTCTTCAGGGCAGTCACAGTCCTTTGGCAGGTTCTGTGTACAGCATCCAGTGCAATGGGGCCCTGCTCTCTTAGGAAGCTGGGCACTACTGCAAAACTAATAATAATACTAGTGATGTTTCTCTGTTTAGACCCTGATCCTGTGATAAGCCCCAAATGAACATCTGGAACTAACCTATGTGACTCCAGTGAAGCTCCACCACAGCATGAGGGTTTCATCAGAGAGGCTCTCGCCACAAGATCAAGGTTTTCATTCTGCATCCCCAGAAATACTTTTTCCCAATACTTTTCCTATTGCTCAGACAATGCAGGAGAATTGGCATCACTGCAACTTTTGGGTCTTGCTGTGTATAGAAGGAGGAATGAAAAGTCTCAGATAAAAAGTTTCTGAGACTTATTCGCTTTCAGTAAACATGGGAGTCCCAACATTTTGTACGTGGAGCTGTCTAGTTGTGCAAATTCTGTACCATAAAGTATGCAGTTGTATTTTCCAAAGAATGGGTACAGTAAATAACTGCCTGTGCTCTTCCTGTCTAGGAGCCTCATCAAACAGCCAGCACATTTTTGGCTTAGTGAAAACAATTTTATGACCCTGAGCAACAAGCTTTTTTTGTTTTTAAGAAAAAGGAAAGAAAGCAAGAAACTCATATTCACTGGCAACAACTGCTTTGGAATAAATTAGTACGAGGCGGCAAAACTGCTAAAAGGCAGGGGTCTGTGGGTAATCTTCACTTCCCGCTAATATACTTCTACAAAAATGCAGGCAATTGGAACTTCCTGCCTGTCCCTATGCCACGTGCTGTGGCCACGCAGAATTTCACAGCGGCAAGGACAGATCTCAGCTCTTCCTGCCGCAGCAGCACAGACTCCTGCCACTTGAATGCAAGGAAACTCTCCTGCAGAGGCAAGCAGTATTGGGTCTGGGATACAGAGTGGATCAGTGCTTAATCCAGTCAGAAGAGGGCAGTGAAACGCACGCTGGAAATACAAGCAGCAGAGGAGCCTTTGCTTACTTGCTGCATCCCATTTGTTCATAGGTGTTGTGATGCAAGCTTTAATTACATGATGACATACTTTTTAATGACATACTTTTTTCTCCCGTAGGACTCCTGTCTCATTCGGGGCAGAAAGGTGGACAGCGCTCCATTCATTTATTACTTTTAGTCCCACTCCTCACGGTGTGGCCCCCAGCCTTTTTTACTGTGCATTATTCAAACCCTCATAGTTTCTATGATTCCCTTCACTTTAGCATTTGAGTGCTGGAAATGCTACAGCATTTAATTAATTCATTTTATGAACACCCTGTAGTGGTATATTTCCCATTTTGCAAGTAGGAAACGGAGGCACAGAGCAATTGAGCCTAAAATGCCCCCACATTTTGCATGGCCACATTAAAATGCTTGGGACTAGATATGTCAGTGTATAAGTAGCATTGTATAGCACTACTTCACCCACTCACCCACCAACTTCAGCTGCAGTGTGAGTGCTCAGCGTCTCTGTCAGTCTGACTCCTGGCCCCTAGTCTGAGCACAGGGGCCTGGGCTGGTGTGGGCACTAAGGTGCACAGTTGATGGCCCAGAGGTCTCAAGTTCAAGGCCATCACAGAAGTGTTCACAATGTGGCCTATCGCTGCATCTTCAAATTCTGCTAACTCCCTTGTCACAAGGAGAGGAAGTAAGAGCATACAGAACAAGAAGACCAGACAATTCATGACCATCTGGGAAATGTGGTTTATGTGATTGCCCAGCATCACCCAGTAAATCTGCAGCAGACACAGAGATACAATCCAGTTCTCCAGATCCGCTGCTCTAACCCTGAGACCTTCCCCCTCATCCTGCAGGCCCATGCTTCATTCACTGTGCACCTTCCAGCTTCTGCAGGTAACTAGGAAGGGGCCCAAAGACAATAGTCTCCTTCGCTGCCCCTTGCCAGAGCTGGCCTGGCCTGTGTGCTGAATGAAGCAGGGATCCTGTGGGAGACATGGTGGGCATATCTACGCAAGAGGTTTACTGCGCAGTAAATGTCTGGGTGTCTACACATGCGCCCCTGTCAGGGTGACAGAAACTAATAAACACTGCAGCAGGGTAGTAGTTGTAAATACAAGCACTAACTAGACTGTTCCAGAGTTTTTTTGTGTGCAGCAGTGCACACATAGACACTGCCTGGGTTGGCTAGGGCACAGGGTGCTTCAGTGCAGGGCTAGCCAGCAAGCACCCTCCACAGCATGTGGAGCCCGGTCAGAGCAGCCCTGGGCTGGCAAGCTAGGCTCCCCCTGGGTTCCCTGCCAGTCCAGGCTGCTCCATGTGCTGTGCACAAGTAAACTCAGGAGCAATATGCACCAGAGCTGTGCACTTACAGGTGCATGTTCAAATGGCACACTCGGGGCAAAAAACTCCAGAGCAATAAGCTCCGGAGTGTATTCATGTGTATTAATTGCATGTATAGATGTCCCCCGTGTGTGATAAGCAAGGCCTGTTTAGTGATGCATATGAGAAAGTGGGGACAAACTGAAGTTGCATAGCCAATCTTGATTTTGGCATTTCCTAACGTCTTATAGTGCTTGACTGCAACCTTAATAATGTTCTTTTCATGCAGTGTATATGAATGGATGTGTGTGTTCTGTTCTAGTCTCTCTCACACACGCACAAGATCACTACAATATCATCATTCACCAAAATCCAATGACATAATTACCACTGATTCCTGCAGGAGAAGAATCAGGCCCCATGACCCTTCCCATCACATGCACTTTGCTTTTGGTTCAAATGGAGGCAGGGCAGAGCAGACAGAGACTGCAGGAGTCTAATCAGTGGTTATCCAGGCACAGAAATCCCCCAGCTTCACCACAGCTGAACAGTTAGGACTAGGGTGTGCTATACTGCATGCTTGCTATCAATAAATGACCCAAGCATTGGAGTAGATAATTACGGTGCCTCAAGCACTGAAGAGGCTGGTTGTACTGCCATCCAGTGACTGCAACAGCAACCTGGGAGCTAAAGCCAAGGGAAGCTGAAATTAATCCTAGGATCCAAGGGCTTATTTAGCCACTGAAGTGGGTGAAGTACTGCTTCTCTGGATAGGAAAGAAAAAAATAAAAAGAAGGGGGGGAATGAACAGCTCCATCAGTACAGGATGCTTCTGCAAGAGCAAATGATTGTCTTGGATTTCACCTCTCTGGATATATAATTCTGAACACAGAGCGCATGTTTGGCTGCAGAGCTTGCTGCAAACAGTGTCCACGTCTCTGAAAGACAAGCATCATCGTCCCCATTCTACTGGGAGGCAGGAGGGTGGGAAACAGAGGCAAGAAGAAGTGAGGGGAAACACCCAAGTCCACAGAGGGAACCGGTGTAAGAACCAACATAAGATTCAGGATTTGAATCAACCTGAGGGATGCCCATTTGTACAGAATGAGGAAATCACAGCAGAGGCAGGCTGGCAAGGCTCTCGTGTGGTCATATAGTGCAAGTCACTGCTCAAGGCAGGATCCTCCCAGGCAAAGCATCCACGCAAGCACTTGTCTAACCTGCGCTTAAAACTTTTAGTGACAGAAATTCCACCCCCCAGGCAATCTATTTCAGTGCTTAACCACCCCCAGAGATAGAAAGTGCTTCCTAGTATTTAACTTGAGTTTCCATTGCTGCCATTTAAGCCCATTACTTCTTGTCCTCTCCCCTGTGGACACAGAACAGTCACTGATCACTGTCCTCATTATAACTCTTTGCCAACTGTTACCAACTCCCCCTCAGTTTTCTGTCCTCCCAGGGCAGTCCGATCTTTGGTCCCAGACCTGTGCTCACACCATATTCCTTTCTCATGCTTGAACCCATTACTTTCAAACAGACTCTGGAGTTAGAGCCACATAGTAAGGACAGAGTATGGTTTAGTGGCTAGAGCAAGGGGCTGCAAGTCAGGACTCATGGGCTCTACCTCAGACTAGTTCTATAGCTTTAGGAGAGTCTGTAAAATGGGCATAAGTCATACCTGCCCCAAAATAAGGGAGAATAGATTAACTTTTGTCAAGTGCTTTGAGATGTTCAGTGGAAGGTCTTATAAGAGAACAAAGCATAATTACTATAAAATATTACAATACAGCCATGAATAATGCTTTGCTATCATACCACACTTCTCATCTGATGATCCCAACGCACTTTGTGAGCATAGATAATCTTCAGTCTCTTGGTTTTACCCATAGGGGGGCACGTTTGCCAGCACATCTTAGATGTAATGTTAGACAGATGTTGGCACAGTCATCAGGATCCTGCAGCTTTGCCCCCTAGCTCTGGCTCTTGCCGCCTTTCCAAATGAGTCATCTTAGCTCAGATGCTGTACCCTAAACATGAGTAATACAATTTTACAAATAAGAGCAAAGTGAAGCCTTTAGAGAGACTGGGAGAGCTAACAGAGAGGCAAACTAGCTAAAATAGATGATTGTTATGATGCATTTACTCTGGAGTAATTTGACTTTGGCATAAAAGTTGAGCAGTCAGCACAAAGGTTCATACTTGTGCAAATCCCTGCACTCTAGCATACAGTTAGTTACCCCTCAGAAAAGGAGAAGTCAGTCTAGAGCAGTGCACAGTACCGTGGTGTATTGGTTGTCTGTGTACTCCCCAGTCCCTTTCATCCCAGGGTAGGACCTTTGCTTAATGCAAAACAGCCTCCCCAACACCTAGTTGCCAGGCACTATCATGGTGCATAGGCAGCCAGCTAGTGTCCACTTTGTACTGTGGAGGAAATTTATTACAGAGTAAAATCTGTAGTAAATTACTCCATAGTAATTGTGTCATGTGCTCACAGCCTGACCTGATTTCCCATATCTCTGCTCCCAGGAATTAACATGATGCCCACTGTTCCAGCACCCCAGCATGGAGCTCTTCTTCACCTGGCAGTTTCTATCTATTTCCAGGCAAGTATATAACTTGTTCTTGGTAATCCTTTGCCCATCATCCTTTGCTTATGCCCCAACACTTCATCCTCTTCTTCTGCATCCCCAAACTAGGCTATAATCTCTCACAAAAACAGCATCACAAATTGTCTTGTTCCTGCTTGTCATTTCCTCCACCCTATTTTAGCACCAGCCTCCACATTATACTCTCACCATGTTCTTTCCCTTTGTAGAGCAAGACCCTTCTGCTCTGCTGCTCCTGCTCCCCCAAATTCAGATTGACAATGCCTCGCAGTGCAGATCAGCCCTGCCCCTCCACAGCCCTGCCTCAGGTAATTACACATTTCATTTTCACTTAGCACAGAAGAGGTTTCACTGCTGATACCACAAATGTCAGATGAGGCCAAAAAGAAGAGAAAAACCAGAAAGTTTTGCTGAAGGTCCCTACTCTGCGAGTGTAAGCACAATGGCCTGACTGGCCTCTGGGTCACCACAGCGACACAGAGTGACAATGAGTTAGGGAAAAGCATCCAACACTGCTGTCTTGAACCCACTTGGTCGTGACCTCAAGTATTTGAGTGCTTGCCACGTAGATATATTTAAGCAAAAAACGAGGTCAAACCAGCACCCTCTGTCTGAACCTTCAGATGCTGCGGAAATGGGTGTGTTGTAAAGGTGAAAAGAATTGACAGATCATTCCTCCCAGGCTAGGGGGGAGGTCTGATTGGCATCCAAATCCAAACTTAACCTGGAATCACAATAGGATTCACTAGCATCTTGCTCAAAGAACATCACAAACCTAGTACACACTTTTGGGGGTGCTTTTGGGGCACATGGAAGGTGATAAGCTCCCAGCAACTAAGCATAGATACAAAAGTAACGCCAAGCAGCAACTCAGGTGTAGGAGGCTGTGAAAAGGTGACAAGACAGGAACTATCACCAGTAAACAATAGAATGAATTTGCTGCCCTGTGATCCATCACGTCGCCCAATGCACCAGGGAATTCCTCAACCGACAGCTCCTGTCTGGGCCTGGCGGTCACGGCACCCCAACAGAGGACAGTACCACTGTCCAGGGGAGTTAGGATACTACAGATACAAGGACCGTATTGTATTAAAACTGAAGGATGAAATAAACAGTGATGGATGCTAAGAAAGAAGCTGACTGGTTCAGGAGGAGTCTAAGGAGCGAAGCCTTGATGCACCTTGGAAATGATGGCCAGAGCCTGGTAACAAACAGGATGGCAACGAAGTCCCTTTGATTTTAGTGGGGTTGAACTTTGTCCCAAGTCATCCTAAACTATTACCAACAGTGTACGATGTCATAGGGACAAAGGGTCAAGCCCAACCTGCACCTCAGTGGAGCTGTTCTCTCTTTTCCCTGCCTCTGTGAGAGAGCTGCATCTGCCCCCATACAGTCAGTGTCTAAAAACATCCCAAAACCTCAATCCAGCCACAGAATGGGAAGACGTTCTCTTTTCCTTTTTCGGTTTTGAAAAATCTGCCCATTCTAAAAACCCAAGGAGACTATATAATAATCTTCTGTCCATTTTAACTGCAGCCCTTGCAAACAGCAATGCAAAAACAAACAACAGATTATGGCAAACAACATGAATTTTTGTGTCTGGTCTGTGGTTGGAGGGAGTATGTTATTCAAGGACAATTTTCCAGGCAAGCCAAGGAAATGCAGGGTATTACTGATGCATTCTCATCTGACAGATCTCCTTTGGAGGTGACCAAATTATAAGCAAGTTGAAGAAGACTGATTTAAAGGAAGCCCAGATTTTTCTTACATTTCCTAATTATGTTGTAGAGCCTCTTTCTTCAGTACCCAACTGACCTCAGAGCCCCACTGCAGAAACCTTTGGCCTTCTCTACACTCAGGTTTTATATCAGTCTACTATGGGATTAGGGAGGTGATTTGTTGCCAATTCAATTATGCTGAGGCAACCCCTAGTCTGGACAAAGTTATTGAGGTATATGTAAAGGTACATTATTCTGTTATTTCTATTCCCCTCTCCATATAGGTATAAGCTATACCAGCATAAGTCCATTTATAGTGAGATAGTGAATCTGTTCTCAGGTGTGTAGCACTATAACTGCACTGGTGCAGCTGAAGTCACACTTCAGGGTTGTTGGTTGTAGCCATGTTGGTCTAAGGATATAGGCAGACAAGGTTTTTTGGGTAGATGTGATATCAAAGGGCGCCTGTACATCTTTATCTAGCTAAAGATAATCTCTAGATTTATTTAACTCTCGCAATGTACCATGATAATTCCCATTACTATTTTGCACGTAACGTATTTAACACTCCTAATTGGTTAATGTGCTATTACTAGTAAAAAATGCTAGAGGGCACATGGTGGACAGCTTGTGTCAGAACAGGGAAAATGGCGATTTTAGCTGTGTGCAAGAATACACGTAACAGAAGTTTCACAATAAAATTAAACCTGATGGAACAATTGGTAAAAATAAAACATGCTGGAGGTGGTCTAGCTTACCATGATAAATCAAAACCTACCACGATAAAAAAGTCAATGTGTATTTTCACACGTGACTAATCTAGAGAAACGGTGATTTTTGGTGCTGTTTCATAACATGCATCTAAACAACGCACACTGTGTGCAAGGGCCCTTATTAGACCAACTGAATAGTTGGAAAAATTGTTCTTTGCAAGCTTTTGGGCACAAACACCCTTCTTCAAGCATAGGGAAAGTCTGACCAACTTTTTCCAACTATTTAGTTGGTCTAATAAAAGATATCACATCTACCCAAAGACCCTCGTCTGTTAAAGCTACACAACTTTTGTGTAATAGGCAATGCTTGGGACAGTGACAGTCCCACTCCTGAAGAGCACAGAGTAGAAACAGAAGCAAAGTGACTTGCTCTATACCCCGCAAAGCAGATCAGAAATACAACACAGATCTCCAGAAGCCCACTTCAGCACCCTGTCAATTAAGCTGAAGTGCCAGGCTCCTACCCAGATCCCATCCCATGACATTTCCATGTTCATCTAAATGAAAGGAGATCAAGTAGCTTTTCCAGTGAGAATGTTTTCATATTCAAATTTAACTTCTCCTCTTCCTGAAACTGGACATAGCCAATATTCAGAGCAATAATCCTCACAGCCTCTCTCACCAGAACCAGAACCCAACATACTAACTACTTTATGTCTCAATTCTCTAGTTCACCCTGCAGTTACAAACCCACACATAATAAGGTTGCAGGACAGGGGCCTTAGACTGTAAGTGATCTGCAGCAGGGAGGTGTCTTAATCTATGCAAAACACCTATGAAATGCATGGTGATGTAAAGGTGACTTACATAATAATGGACCAAATACTTATATACGGTATATGACCTACGTTTTTTGCCCGGAGTGCTTAGTATAGTTAGTATTTAGCCCAAGGCAAGTCAGTCTTGCTTATATAAAACTTGGTCTTGTTCAGGGTTTCCTGTCTTACATCTGTTGTGTTAAACTTTTAAAAACAGTAACAACATCAACACAAAGCAGTGCTAGAGCTCTGCCAATGAGGTTATGTGATCCAAGCTCCCTTTCTGATAAGCTGGAGGAAGGTGGAGGATCCTGGTTTGGTTTCAAGTTTTTATAGATGGGTTAACAGGATGCATGTCAATGTGCTCGGACAATGACATTTTTGATCAGGACTGGAAGATAGACACGTGCCTCTTACTTGACAGCTCACAGAACACCATACAGCGAGATGGTTGTTTGATCCGTGTTTCGGGTGAGAGAAAAAAAGCCAGTGAGTGCACAGCCTGGGAAACCATCAAAAAGATGCAATCAGGACCAAAATACGACTCTAGGTGAGAAATCCGATTGGGACATGCACTGACACAGCTTGAGATCATCCAGATAAGAAAGAAGGAAGTAGGTGTTGCGAGTTACTGAGTATTATCAACCTCTTGTCTAGCGGAGAAGGCATAAAACTTTGCGTTTGTTTCTTCTTGTGATGGAACAATACGTTGATAAAGGCAAAAGGAGTTTTTCATGAGTGTGAGCCTCACAGGTCTTTTCCTTTGACAAGGAGTCTATTCCCACACCTTGACCAAGTCATTTCCCCTCTCCTTGCTTCAGGTTCCCACTCTGGAAAAAACAGGGACCACAGGAATATAGAAGCATTAGACTGAAAAGGGCTTCCTGGGTTACAGAGTTCAGTCCCCTGAAGTCAGTGCAGGCATCTCACAAGAGTGACTTGCAAGAACATTTCAGTCAAATGGCTCTTTGAGATACTCACATGGAAGGTAAAATATCAATAGGACTTTGATAGTCTAAGCTCAAAATCTATTATTTAAAATAAGAAAATGGTTGTACAACATTTTGTAATAATGGAGAAAGTCCTTTGTGGAGGCGGGTGGGGGAAGCATCAATAGGACTGGAATAGGACCCCTACTAAATGGGCAGAAGCAATTGGTGACGGACGGGAGGACAAGGCTGAACTCCTCAACGAGTTCTTTGCCTCAGTGTCCCGAAGCGAGGGACACAACAAGTCTCTCACTGGGGTTGTGGAGAGGCAGCAGCAGGACACCAGACTGCCATGCGTAGACCCTGAGATGGTGCAGAGGCACTTGGAGGAACTGGATGTGTTTAAGTCGTCAGGCCCGGATGAGCTCCATCTGAGGGTGCTGAAAGCCCTGACCGACGTCACTGCACAGCCAATGGCGGGAATATCTGAACACTTGTGGCACACAGGCCAGGTCCCAGAGGACTGGAAAAGGGCCAATGTGGTCCCCATTTTCAAGAAGAGGAGGGAGGAGGACCCAGGAACTACAGGCCAGTCAGTCTCACCTCCATCCTTGGCA
>JAGPOW010003022.1:7216692-7234359 GCA_030014935.1 Caiman crocodilus | reverse complement strand
TTCACAGTTAGAGTGGCCAAGGTCTGGAATGGGCTCCCAAGGGAGGTGGTGCTCTCCCCTACCCTGGGGGGCTTCAAGAGGAGGTTGGATATGCATCTACCTGGGGTCATCCGAACCCAGCACTTGTTCCTACCTAAGCAGGGGGTTGGACTCGATGATCTATTGAGGTCCCTTCCGACCCTAGCATGTATGAATCTATGAATAAAAATGGGTTTGATTTTAATTTGAAATGGGCTCATGCTGGACCAAAAGCCGAAACAACCCAATCCCCTGACAGCACAGCCTTCCTGACCCTACGCTAAGGACTCAGTCCTGCCACATGCCCCATGCACAACGGATTCATACTGAAGTCAGTGGTGCACCCATAGATATTAGGGTTGGTGCAAACCTAGTTTACTGCAGGATGTCACCTGGTGTAAACTGGCACAGCTGACTTAAACTAGAAGAGCCAGTGATGGCACCGGACCTACACTCGTTCTGGCCTGTTGTCTGCTAGGCACTCAGCTCAACAGAGCTGCCACTCACCTTGAAAAAAATGGGATTGGCTATGATACAGACCATAAAAGTAATCATAATGGTACTTGAGAAGCAGGAAGTGAAACTAACTTAATACTAAAGCCCAAATTTGTTAAGTTTGAACCAAAATGCAAAATATAAGCAAAGAATAGATAATAATGGTAAAAAGTAAACCTGATTTTTTTTAAAGTCTAACCATTTTAAAGAGTTACGAGTAACACAGATAAGTAATTTTTAATGCATTGTTTTACACTGGTAATACTTTCATCATCATATTTCCTTTTTCCCCTCAGTAGACGGTACATCTTTGTCCATTACTTTAGCTGATGACTGCAATGTGCTTTTCATAGCTCATCTGCAAACCAGGGAGAGCAAAGGAACCAAAACAAAGTATGGAGGGTCAGATTTTCAGCTGACACAAATAAAGGTAGCTATATTAAAGTCAGTAGTGCTCCCCAGCTGAGAATCAAGTCCATAAAGGGTATTCTAAAGGGCAGAAGCAGGCAATGTTTGAACAGAACTGGTCTCACACTTTATGTTGTATTTTAAAGGTAGGATCCAAGACATCTTAAAACGTGTGAGTTCAAAAGATCTTGTGTTTCATATAGATCCAGACACTTCAGCCAACAGTAAAGTGGCTCCGTTTGGGATTTGCAGCATGTGAATCAGTAAAGGCTGGTGAAAAGGGCAGCGCTTCATTGATCCAACAGCATCATCTTTTTGGTAAGCAGATGTTTTTATCAAAATATGAAATCAATAGGTCTAAGCTGGCCATCTGACCCAGTGTACAGGAGACTAGCAGCAAAGAGTCTTGCTTAGGTTCTGCTTGAAACAGCTGTCCCTTTTTTGTCTTTGGAAACTTGTCATGCAAATGTCAAACAGTAAGTGATTCAGCCCAGCTGCGCCTCTTCAATGCAGAGATCATGTGGATGGTACCACCTGTACTAGCATATGGTCTTCAGGTGACAGCTAATGATGATTAGCACTTCCACAGTGCTTTCCAGCTATCCATCTCCAAATACCTTACAAAGAAATGTTGATATTGCTCTCTTACTTAACAGACATGGACATGAAGCACAGAGAGGAGAAGTAGACTGCCCAGTAGGTCACTAGGAAAGCCAGGCTGGAAGGAAGGAAGGATGGCTTTGACTTTTTAAACTTCTATTATACAAACTTCTAGTGTACAAATATTAACAATAAAAAGGTAAAAGCGCAAAAATGTGTGCCCCTCCCAAGGGCCGAGCATGAGACACTTGCCAGCGGCAAAAACATCCTATCACCAGAGACTGAAGTCCCCCCTTGTCCTTGGGGTTACATATTTAGAACTATCTGTCCATCTTCCACTTTACAGAGTACCCATGCAATGGCCCAGCATGACACAAACCAGTCCACATTTTGTTGCAAGATGAAGTCTCCAAACCAGTGAAAGAGAGAATTGAGCTTAACGTTTTTCTTTAAGGAAGAAAGAAATCACAGGTGTTTCAGTTTCCCATCTCGTAGTTCCTGAGACTTGTTGGATCATTTGAATCAGAGCCCCCTGCAGACTCTGATTCAAATGGTTTGCTCTTAGAGGAATTGTGTGTTTAGTTTGTTTCATGTTTTACAGGTTTAGGAAAAAATGGGTTTTGTTTCTCTTTGTTGTGAAGCATGCAATACATGAGAACAAATGTGGGCTGCAGTTTGCTATCAGGGAGCCTTTGAAGTGGTTAGAAAAATGAGTATTATCCCCACAGCCTGTGGGCAGAGGTGGATTCAGAGTCTTTTTCCACCTGAAAAAAAAAAGATATTTCTGTAATTATATAAAATATGCACACGTACAGCGAAGGCCTGGCTGCCTTATCATTTCCCAAAGCAGAATGCTATTCATGGTGGTACAGCAACTCTGGATTTACACTGGCTCCAATGCATGGGAAGCAGGGTCTTTGAAACCCTGTCTTCTTTCTGGCGAAATTCATCTCTGCACAATGGAGCTGAAGCATGACTTGCCCCCCTTTTGGTGTTTTCATGAAAGGCCTTTGCAGAGGGACAAACTTGAAGCAACTTTGCACAAAAGGATCTGTGAAGCAGCGTGGGTGGTTTCTTTCCTTTAGCTGTTGTTGTGGTTCTAGGTTCAACATTGTTGTCAGGTGGTTTTTGTAGCCTTATGTTCATGCTATTTTATGAAAGGAACAGAACAATATGGTCTGATTCTCTTCCCATTTACACCATCATATTGCTGCTATTTCAGCGAGAGATTAATTAGGCTCCTGGCCAACCACCAGAAGCGATTTAATAAGGATGGTCAGAAAACAGAAGTTCAGGTCTATCAGATGTTGTAACACTTCAACATTTGTTTTCATTCCAAATTCAAACTAGAAGGTCACGTTTTTAAATGCATCACAGAACAGGAGATCAGAAAAGAAATCAATGTGGGAAACAATAGCATAGTCATTTCAATAAGATGCTATGGTAGATTACCTAGAGTCTACTTATATTCAATATAAACATTAAGACAGAAATTGAAATGAAGCAATAAAGTCAAAGGAAAATATTTTACTTTATGAAATTGACTGCTTCAGCCTTTTCAGAAGAAAGAACAAACCATTCGCTTTGACTTTCATCAAAATTCACATGTTCCAGTGAAATGTGTTGATTTCAATGCAAATGCAATTTCCAATAGAAGACTGCTCCATCAAAAATGTATCAACCAGATCTCACCTCTAAGCATTGATGCACTTCTGCATGTGGCACCCAGTCGCCTGGTTTGTGTATTCATAGATTTCATAGACATTAGGGCTGGAAGGGACCTCAGAAGATCATTGAGTCCAGCCCCCTGGTGAAGGGCAGGAGGTCAGCTGTGCTCATAGGTTCCCAGCAAGATAAGCATCCAATTTACTCCTGAAGGTGTTCAATGTAGGTGCTTGAACCACCTCCGATGGCAGGCTGTTCCAGACCTTGGGGGCTCAGACAGTAAAGAAATTCTTCCTTATGTCCAGCCAGCCTGCGCTTTTCCAGGCTAAAGAGCCCCAGGGCTCTCAGCCTGTCATCGTAGGGTCTGTTCTCCTGACCTATGATCATGCACGTGGCTCTTCTCTGGACTCTCTCAAGCTTCTCCACATCCTTTTTGAATTGTGGGGCCCAAAACTGGATGCAGTACTCCAGCTGTGGCCTCACCAAGGCTGAGCACAAGGGGAGAATGATGTCCCGGGATTTGCTTGAGAAGCATCTATGGATGCACGTCAGCTTTTTGGTAGCTTTACTAGCCGCGGCATCACATTGCAGGCTCATGTTCATCTTGTGGTCAATGATGACCCCCAAGTCTCTTTCTTCCATAGTGCTAGCCAGCGTAGCACTGCCGAACCTATAGGGATGCTGCAGGATTTCCTCCCAAGGTGGAGAACCCTGCATTTTTCAGTGTTAAACACCATCAGGTTCTCATCCGCCCATTTGCTGAGCCTGTCCAGGTCAGCCTGGATCACCCGCCTGTCTTCTGGTGTGGATGCTTTGCCCCAAAGTTTGGTGTCATCGGCAAACTTAGGCAGTCTGCTTCTGACTCCAATGTCCACATCATTAATGAAGATGTTGAACAGTTTGGGTCCAAGGACAGAGCCTTAGGGGACCCCACTGGTCACAGGGCACCGTGATGATTGACTTCTGTTAACCACCACCCTCTGGGTCCGACCACGGAGCCAATTCCCCAGCCAATGGACCATGGTGGACCCAAGGCCACAATTGGCCAGTTTTGCCAAGTGGTGATTGTGAGATACCAGATCAAGGGCTTTTTGAAGTCAAGATATATGACATCAATTTCTTCTCCCTTGTCCAGGTGATAGGTCACCTGGTCATAGAAGGAAATGAGATTGGTCAAGCAAGACCTACTCGCAGCAAACCCATGCTGACTACCCTTCAGGAGGTTGGCGTCGGCCAGTCTATTAAGGATGGCCCCTTTAATAAACGTTTCTTAGTCCTTCCCCAGGATCGAGGTCAGGCTGATGGACCTATAGTCTGCTGGATCCACTTTCCTCCCTTTCTTGGAGACAGGCACCACATTGGCCTTCTTCCAGTCTTCGGGCACTACACCAGAGTGCCAGGAATTCTCAAAGATCTGTGCCAGGAGCCAGGCTATGATGCTTGCCAGCTCCTTGAGCACCCTGGGGTGTAGATTGTCAGGGCTGGCTGACTTGAAAGTATCCAGCCTCTCAAGGTGTTCCTTCATGAGATCAGCATTGATGGAGGGCAGGGGATCTCCCTCACCTGGACCTCCCTGCCCCGTAGCAGGCATGGGCATCCCATGGGACTGATGAAAGACCAACACAAAGTACCCATTTAATAGGTTGGCTTTTTCCTGAGCATCAGTTGCCAGTTGTCCCATCTGGCTCAGCAGTGGTCCAATGTTGCCCTTGCTTTTCCTCCAGCTCCCCACATATCTAAAAAAGGACTTTTTATTGTCCTTGATGCTCAAAGCTAGTTGGAGTTCAGTTGCAGCCTTGGCTTTCCTGGCCGAGATGGAATAGAATTAGTTTGTGCATTGAGGATTGCTCCCTTGAGGAGCAACTACTCTTCCTGAACCCCCCTCCCCCTGGGGTCATAGTCCCTTAGGGCCTCACTGACGGGCCTCCTGAGCTTGTCAAAGTTGGCTTTCCTGAAGTCAAGGACTTCAGTGCTGCTGATTGACTTGCTAGCTTTATGGCAGATGGTGAAGGCGATCAGCTCATGGTCGCTGTCACCCAGCTTCCCATCAATCACTAGGTCACTGATCAGGTCAACCCCAGCAGCCAGTACCAGGTCAAGCAGTGCTTTACCTCTCATTAGCCAGTAGACTTCTTGAGTCAAGTAGAGGTCATTCACGCATGATAGGAAGCTTTGTTACTGCTCAGATTTTGCTGAGTGATCTTCCCACAAGATATCTGGATAATTCAAGTCACCCATGACAAGCATGGTCCTGGAGCATGCGGCCTCAGCCAGTTTCCAGGCAAACTTCTGCTCAAGCTCTTGACTTTGGGTAGGAGGTCTGTAGTAGAATTCCACCATTGTGTCCCGTGTGTCGTGTTCCCCACGGATTTTAACCTAGAGGGTCTCCAGTCGTCCACTCTGGTCGCCAACATCAGCTTGCAGGGATGCATAGCTTTCCTTAACATAAAGAGCTACACCCCCACCCCTTTTATCTACTCAATCCCTCCTGTACGGGGTAGAGTTATTTATACCCATGGTCCAGTCATGGGTGGAGTCTCACCAGGTCTCTGTTATCTCTATGACGTCATAATTATTTGCATTAAGCAGGAGGACAAGTTCCTCCTGCTTATTTCCCAAGCTCCTGGCATTTGTGTACTGGCAGGCAAGTGACCCCTTGGAGGCTCTTGCCTTGCCCACAGATTGTACGAGGGCTGGGGCAGGGGTGGGTTCCCTTAAGTGCCTTGGCCTGTTGGCTTTGCAAGGGTTGCTCAGCGGGCCAGCAGTGGCGGCAGTCCCCTCGTCCCCCAGCGGGCTTAGTTTAAAGCCTGGTGGACCAGGTCAGCCAGTCTGGCTGAGAAGAGCCTCCTCCCCAGGGAAGAGAGGTAGAGGCTATCTCTTTCCAGCAGCTCACTGCCTCTCTCACCAAAGAGCGGGCTGTGGTCATGGAAGCCAAAGCCTTCCCAATGACACCAGCGCCGCAGTCTTTGGTTGACTACTTGGATCCTCCTCTCCCTCCTCAGCCCTTACCCCGAGACTGGGACGATTGAAGAGAACACCACCTGTGCCCCTAGACCCTTTAGCCCTGCTCCCAAATCTCTGTAGCGCCTCATGACCTGGCTGGGAGCACTCCAAGCCGTGTCATCGATGCCCACTTGAATAAGGAGCATGGGATAGTGGTCTGTGGGCTGGAGGAGCTTAGGGATCTTCTCCGCAATGTCTCAGATTTGGGCCCCTGGGAAGTAACAGACTTACCGGGCTAAGGGGTCGGGGCGGCAGATTGTCCCCTCAGGATGGCATCTCCCACAACAAACTTTACCTTTTGTCTTGGGGAGAGCGGGGGCGGTAGCTGCAGTCGAGCCTGTGTTGCCTGTATTAAAACAGTGGTTTTCGACCTGTGGTGCACAGACCCCTGGGTGTCCACAGACTCTAAGGTTTCTGCGAAAGATTGTTACAATCAGTCAGAAGTAGGTAAATAGCCGCTTACCGCTTACACTTCGAAGGAGTCCACACCTCCATTTGAAATTTCCAAAGAAGACTGCACCTGCATTAAACGTTTTTTAGGGGTCTGCAAATGAAAAAAGGTTGAAACCACTGTATTAAGGCCCTAATTCAAGGTGCCACTTATTTACATAAGTAACTTTAAGCATATTAGTAAACCTATCAACTTCAATCAGAGAACTTCTGGGGCAGTTTTTTTTGTTGTCAACGCCTCTCAGTAGTCTGGTGTTTTCCATAAAGCCCCAGTTCCTGGAGTCATATGATTATGCGAGAATCTCACTTTCCGTCTCTTGTGGTTGCAGAGGAAAGCAAGAAAACATCAGCCCTTAAAACAACCAAGAGATCAATATAAAAATTCCAAATGTTTTATTCTAAAATTGGAAAGCTACTTTCAGGACCTTGGGGGGCCCAGTTCATGAAGGCTGAACTGAACATTTGAGACTCAACCTTCATTGACTTTTGCACTTCCCTTTGTGGTTTTGAAAATCTCATCTCACAAGTTTTAAGTTAAGTAGTTGCTAAACTTTTTTCCTATATTAAGGCTAAAAATTAGGGTAGGCTCTAGATTGGGAGATAAAGGTTGCATTCTGCTCAATTTCAAACCCAAATAATAGGTTGTTTCATTTAGAACAGGAGTAAATCCCTTAAACATTCAAGTTGGCTTGAGCAAAAAAAAAAAAAAGGGTTCTTGGCAACTATCTAATTTCTGTTGTCAGCTTAATTTCCTTGCTTTCTCAGAGGCATGGCAAATTTCAAAGAATATTATTTGTACCTCATAGGCTTCTGTTCCATAGAAAACACATGTTGTGTAGTAAAATACATGAAATACTCTTTATTTTAAGCTCCATGTTGTAAATGAAAAGGAAAAACGGTTTGTGGAATTCTTCAAACTCACAAATACAGATTTATATGTATATACATGTTATATATGTATGTGTGTGTTCGTTCTGTCTATCACACCCCCCCCCCAAATACATTCTATAGGTTTTGAATCATGACCAGATTCTTTTCTCCTTCTAAGGACTGTCATTTAGGACTTACATTCAGAATTAGATTTATTATATATCTGGCATTTATGGGGTTTTTCACCCTTAAAATGCTTTACAAATAATATCAACTAATAGGACTGAAATGTTTTAATGAAAAGCTCTTTTAATGTCAAAAGGCTCATTTGAAAAAAGGCGGTTTTCATTTTGGTTAAAATCATCAAGTTAGTTTGCAAACACTTCTCCTAATATTTCTTCAAAAGTTTCAGTGAAAATTTTCCATTTCCTGTAGACAAATATATTGAAAACATTATTTGGAGTTTTTGTGATAACACCAACAAATAGGTGTAGAAAAATTTAAACAGCCTCCTCCACAAACTTTAAAAAATTTCCCACAAAAAGAATTGAAAAATTCAACCAGGTCTATGAATTAAAACTCTTAGCACCTCCTTGTGAAATCATCATTATTAATTCACTTAGTATGGATGAGGACACTGCAGGTGTTAGTTTTGAGCGCCAGACTTTGAATCAGAAGTAGAGCTAACTAGAACGCAGTTTTTCTGGTTCATGGGAAAAGCAATTCTTTTAAAACTTGATTTTGGTCCAAATCAGACAAAACCCCGCCTTTTTTTTTAATATCCCTGCAAGCTGGCAGCACTCTGAACTGGACCAGCTTGATAAAATTGACAGTCTTGTCAGCTGCACTGCTAATGGCTGTGTCTATAGCAGGGATGCCAATTATAAGAGTCTACAGATAAAGGAAGCTGCAGCTCAGTTATTGTGACAGGCTTGGCCTCCGGACCACCCTCCTCGAGGCCCACACACCTGTCTCTGGCGCAACCGCCCGCCGTCTCGCCTGCCACGTCTTGATCTTAATTAATTAATTAGCAGGAAGCTGCCTTTATACTGCCCCTTCCCCAAGGGGGCGCTATCTGCGGCTCCTTTCCTCCCCAACACCTCAACCCAAGCCTCGCAGATGGAATCACTGTTGTCTCTGTTCTGTCCCTATTTGGCCCCCCCTTCTCTGTGCCCACCTTTGGGCCTCCTGCCAATGCTACCCCCCCTTTCATCTGGGACGCACCATGCCCAGTTTGGGCTGATACTGCCCCCTCTCTGGGGCTCGCTGTGCCCAACTTAGGCTTCCCAATACGGCCCTCCTTCCTGGGGCTCTCCACGCCCACACTCAGGCCTCTCAACGTGGCCCCCTTCCTGGGGCTCGCCACGCCTGCCCTGGGCTTCCCAATAGTTCCCCCTTTTCTGGGGCTCTCCATGCCCGCATCGGGGCTTCCAAATAAGACTACCCCCTCTCTGGGGCTTGCTGTGCCCACGCTGGGCTTCCTAATAATCCTGCCCCCTCTCTGGGGCTGGGATCCAAGCACCCCACAAACCACGCCCTCACTGACACTGGGATCCCCACTACTGTGGGTCTCCTATGAGGCCTCCTCCAACCCCTAATAGCCTCACCCAAACTACCAGTGTAATACATAACAACGCCAATGCAAAACACAAGCCTCTAGGCTGTAACCCAAACTGGAGCCGCCTGGCTATACAACTTAACATCACCACTCAAGCCTCCAGAGATGCCATAAGCTGTTCTTGCAATTCTCGCATACTAACTCCAGGAGCTCCTGCCCCTCTGGCTGCTAGCAGGGAACTGCCAGCCTGGCCTCAGCTTCTGGGCTTTATAAAGGTCAGGCCCTACCCCTCCCAGCCAGCTGGCTATCATTAGTTGCCCCAGCAACCCACAGCTGTGCTCCCTAATCCCTGCTATGGCTCCTTCTTTAGCAGCTCTCCCCTCTTCAGGCTCAGGGCACCTTAGTGCTCTGTGACAGTTATCCAACTTCTCTGGAGCCACAGGCCCTGGGACCTCATCCCAGGACTTCCAGGATCCAAGTCCTGGCTCTGCAACAGGTCTGGGAAGATCTGGCTTTAGCCAGGGGCTTCAGGGCTTCTAGGCTCCCTACTGCAGAACTGAAACTCAGGCCTGGATAGAGCCCAGAAACCCAGGGCTTTGCATCCCCTAGTCCCTGTGGTCCCCATCCCCAGGGAACTCCATCAGCCAGGTCCTCCATAGGGCTGTGGACTTTTGAAGCACCATGTCTCCAAACCTTGAGCCATCTGCAATCCAGGCAGGTTCCTCTCAGAATCCTGCCTTGGGTTTAGTGAGGTTCCTGAACTCGAGTTTCTTCAAACGAAACATTTTTGATCAACTGACTGCCAAATTGCAATTACGCCCAGACCTTGCAAAATGACACCTGATGAATGAAAGTAGTGCTCACTGGGACTTGTACGCCATGGGCTAAGTGGCACTCTGAAAAGACTGAATTCCTTTATCATCCACATGTATGTGAATTCGGGGTGGCCCCTTGATGCAGGCTGGTTAGCAGCGTACCCATTCACTCTGTACCCAACCTTGAATTATGCAAAGGAGACAGTTTTTGGGGTTTTTTTTTACCCAAACTCTGGTAAACCACACACTATAAAAAATCTTTCCCCTTTTTTCTGTTTTTGGTCCATCTCAAAAGGGGCACTTTGGTTTTCCTTGCATTCTCCTAAAATCATACCAGCGTCGGTGGAATGCTTAATAAGCGCATATCTCCCAGTGAAATGTTTAGCTATCTATAGCAAGGACCAGCCTTTATTTAAAGAGTGATAAGTTCTTTCCCCCCTGGATCTCTAGGAAGCCCACATGGCATTTAATAAATCCTGTAATTAGATTTTCATATTGTCTCAAATTGAGACCAGTTTTCACATACAGTTTCTTTTAGAAACACAGGAATTATCATGCTGTGAATATACGAGCAGCTAGTCTAGGTTGGTATCTTGACTGCAGTTGTGGCCAGGAACGTGTAAACCCTGCATGGCGAGAACTGAATCTGACCCACTAATACCAGTTTGCTTCCTGACTTACACTGGACTGTGTGACTATCTGCATGATACCATGTCTCAACAAGGAACTTCCTGGATGAAGGTCATATTATGCCGAGAAACATGTGGACTGATCGAGCTTATCATCTGAACCCAGCCTAGCAAGCCTACGAATCTTATTCCCATCCGTATGAAGGTAGAACCTTTTATTTCACTATTTCCAACTATTTTTCCCCAATAAAGTGACCTTCTGTTTCCTTTGTGCTCACTCAAGTGTTCAGATTTGGCCATCTCCCTGGCATTTTTGGCTGTTTAAATGTGTCAGGAAAATGACTGGGATGACTAGGAAAAAAACAGAAGGCCAGGAAAGAACAGAAAGTCACCCATAATGTCTTGTAGCAGCTCGTTCCACAGATTACTTGTACAATGAAGCGGCCTTAAAAAAATATTCCAAAAATATCAGCTGTATTAAGTTTACTCCATGGAGTGCCCTTCCACCCCTGCATGCAGCAGAAGTGCAGAAGTGACTGTCTCATGGGCAGAGCAGGGCTGGTGTCTAATCTCTGCTCTGCCACTCAGACTGATTCACTGTATGGTCCCAAGCAAGCTAACAACTCCATCCCTAGAAAGAAGGCACCTTGCAACACTGCTATGAAGTTAAGCATTTGCAAATGATTTGTCAATGCTTGCATAGGCGGCAAAATCATCACTAATGAATAATACACGTAGGCAGCACTTAACCCTAAACTCTTGGTTAAATCCAACTCAAACCAAATAGACGGTTTCTGTGCTCAAAGTTAAGCAAGTGCTTGTGTGCTTTGATGCATGGAGATCAAAGAGCTCCCAGGAAGACTCATCCATACATGTGTTCTTATCTCTGAAATTGTGGGAGTGTAGGAATTGCCAGACCATCAGGACAATGATCTACCCAGTCAGTCCAAGATCTTCTTTCCTACACTGCTCAGAATCAAGCGCTTCTGATGAGACTGGTTCAAACAAACCAGCCCACCTTGCAGCTGTAGGAAAGCCTAGGGTTATAGGATCCAACCGCAAGAACGACAGGGGAGCAGTGTGTCAGACCAAGCTGCTTCATAGTGACCAAGACATCTGGAAGGACAACCAATAGGCACTTTGGATCACCAAGATGATGTGCTTTCTACCCATCCTACCGCGGTACAGCATAAGCTTTCCCTTTCCTCCCATGTCATAGGAAACATCCAACTCTTATACTACACAAGTTAGTATTAGAACCAACACAGGAGTAACCAGGAGAAATTTTACAGCCTGTGGTATAAGAAGATCGCACTAGATGCCTAATGGCCCTTCTGATCTTAAAATGAATGAGTTATGAAGATGGTGTCAAAAGCTCCATACTGGCCTACTGTGTGGCACTGGCTGTAAAGCGAAGCATCAGAGACACGTTTTCCAAGGATTTCTCTTCTAAAGATCACAGGGCCAACTTTGCCATCGGCGGCCTAAATGCCATCACCTTCTATGGCATCTCCTGGTTACAGCCAAGGGCACAATTTAATCCAGTCAAGATTTTTGCTTTTACAAGGTACAATAAAGCCTCAAACTCCAACATCATGTAAGGTATTTCATCTTGCCAGCTTTTATGGGGAAGTCAGGGTTGTCATCTTGTTTTCAACTCTGGTTTGGTTGGGTTTTTTTTGATGTCCCAGGAAAATCATTTTGTTATGGTCCATATTTATTAAGAACAGATTCTTTTCTTGGCCAATGATAAAATAATGTGAGGGTAAGTGAACAACAAGCCTCACAATTCAATCTTAAAGGTCACCTTATGCCAACAGTTTGTTCCAATATGACTTTTAATTTTTTCAAACTCACCAGTGTTTTTCACTTGAGAGCGGGATGTATTTCATTTAAATTCAAGTGTCGGGTATGTCCATAGGCAAAAAGCGTGTTGATGTATTTCAGATGTGCTGGATACTGTATCAATTAGAATTTGTAGCAGCCAATCAGAGTGCTGGGAGGCTGCCAATTAATGATTTTTTTATTTTTAATTTAAATCAGCCCATCAGAAATCAGTGGCTAGATACTACAGTGATGGTTGCTATAGAAAATCCTAAAATAGATTGTAATCATTGTCATCTGAAACCTTTTTTCAATATTTTTTTTCCAAAACTTTGTGTGAATTTAGCATCTTTCACAGGAAACAGATGGACAGCATTAGAGACTTCAGATAGAAAGAGAGCCTTGTGGTTGAGACACTTGAGCAGCACACCAGAGCCCTGGCTCCTTGCTGCCACATCCTTCCTCTGTGACACTGGGTGAGTCATTTACTCTCTCCATGCCCATCTACAGAATGGGACAGTATTACTTTGGGAGAGGATGCCCTTTGCCCTTTACAAGATGTTCAGGTACCATGGTGAGGATGGCCATTTAAACAGACAGGAGTCCTTCATTTACGTACAGAACAGGGACATTGCAATCAGTTTATCTGTCATGTGAGAACAGGTCATTCCTAGGGAGGTCAGAATATTTCTTGTACATTTGGTCCTAGGCACTGATGTGCCAATGGGGAATCCCACTGTGCATATTATTTATATTACAGGAGCACAGTGAGGCTGCAACCAAGATCAGAGTTACTTTTCCCACGTGACTAAGGCCCAGCTCCACACAAGTATTTTGGACCCTAAGGGCTTGTCTACATCAGGGACCCTCTGGCAGCAGAGCTCACTAGTGGAAACATGGCACATGATATCAGATGGGGGTTTTCTTCTGATATAGCTGCAACACCTCCTGAACTGCATGAGCTAAATGGATAATAGCTTTCTTCTGCTAATGCAGTTGCATCCACTGCAGGAGTTCTCCCAGCATAACTATGTCAGCAGGAAGTGGGGGGATTTGCAACCTCACCTGATGTACCAATGCCAGCAGAGCTTCTAGCCTGGAGTCTCAGGGCATGTTTATATGTTCTCTGCCAAGTCTGTGACCATAACTGAGAGTCAAGCCTTGTGCATATGCTCCTGCCCTGTACATGCCCAGAGCTGGCAATTTGGCTGAGTAGACATTTGGTGCATGTGCCCCAGTCCAGCTCTGAGGCTCCCCTGAGACAGAGAGCCTAAGAGTAGTGAAGCAGCATGTGTTCAGAGCCCTTTAAACCGTCTACTTGGCTTAGCTCCTAGGCTTGGGCTGTGGAAAGTCAAGGGGACCTACAAGCTTATACGAAGTGGAAACTTGGACAAATAACTAGGAAAGAATGTAAAAGTATTGTTTGGACACGCAGGGATGACGTCAGGAAGGCCAAAGCACAACTGGAGTTGCAGCCAGCAAGGGATGTGAAGGGTAACAAGAAGGGTTTCTACAAGTATGTTGGTAGCAAAAGGAGGATCAGGGAAAGTGTGGGTCCCTTACTGAATGGGGAAGGCAACCTTGTGACAGAATGCAGAAAAGGTTGAAGTGCTTAATGCCTTTTTCACCTCCATTTTCACAGGCAAGGGCAGCTCCCAGACTACTGCACCTGGCAGCACAGTTGGGGAGGAGGTGAGCAGCCAACAGTGGTGAAAGAACAGGTTAGAGACCTCTTAGAAAAGCTGCACATGTACAAATCCATGCAGCTGAACAGGATGCACCCGAAGGTGCTGAGGGAGTTGGCTGAAGTAATTGCAGAGCCATTAACTATCATCTTTGAAAACTCATGGTGATCGGAAGAGGGAAAGGGCAAACACAGTGACAATATTTAAGAAAGGGAAGAAGGAGGATCCAGGAAACTACAGTCTAGCAAGCCTCACCTCAGTCCCTGGAAAAAATCATGGAGCAGATCCTCAAGGAATCCATTTCTAAGCACCTGGAGTAGAAGAAGGTGACTGGGAACAGTCAGCATGGATTCACCAGGGGCAAGTCATGCCTGACCAACCTGATTGCCTTCTATGATGAGATGCCTGGCTCTGGGGATGCAGGGAGACCAGTGGATGTGGTGTATTGATTTTAGCAAGGGTTTTGGTATGGTCTCCCACGACATTATCCCAAAAAGGCTAAGGAAGTACAGGCTGGATGAAAGGACTATAAGGTGGACAGAAAACTGGCTGGAGCATCAGGCTCAGAGAATAGTAATCAATGGCTCAATGTCTAGATGGCAGCCGATATCAAATGGAGGGCCCCAGAAGGCTAACGGCGTCCTGGGCTGCCCAGCTAGGAGTGTTGCCAGTAGGTCAAGGGTAGTGATTCTACTCAGCACCGTGGAGGCCACATCTGGAGTCCTGTGTCCAGTTTTGGGCCCTCCACTGCAGAAAGGATGTGGACAAGTCGGAAAGAGTCCAGCGGAGGGTGACAAAAATGGTTTGGCGGCTAGGAAACATGACTTGTGAGGAGAGGTTGAAGGAACTGAGCCTATTTAGTCTAGAGAAGAGAATGTGATGATCCAGGAAATATGCAAGAACCAAGGTTTTATGCTGATATCTTTTATTAGATGAACTGCATTGTTGAGAAAGATGTTAGACAAGCTTTTGGACCCAAAAGTGCCCTTCCTCAGGTCAGTTTGTGCTCAAAGTTTTGTCTAATATCTCCCCCAACTATATAGTTGCTTCAGTAAAAAATACCAGTATAAAATCCTTCCTTCCTATAGACACATAGACATATATTATATACACATGTGCAGTATGCTGTATATACACACAAATATATATATGTGTGTATATATGTATTTATATGCACATATACATATAGCTGTTTGGTGGGTGTGTGTGTGTGTGCACGTGCATGTATATGTGTGTGGATGTACAGTAAGAAACAGTGCCTGTTTTGAAGACACTATGCGTGGCTACACAAGATGCTACTGCAGTCTTTTCTACACATTTATTTAGTACTGGTATTAACAAATATTAACGGGAGTTTCTGCACAGTAGCATTGGTAAAAGTCTTTTAGGTGACATTACTGTGCAGTAAGCTAATAATACTGCACAGTAGCGTATTAGCACTGTCCACACCATGACATGCTACTGCACAGTATTGTCCACCTACTGTGCAGTCAGCATCTTGTGTGGACATGCCCAAAGGGTATTATTATTCCAGTTTTACAGATGGAGAACTGAGATGCAATGAAAGTGACCTTCCAGTGTTCACACAGTTAATCTGTGGCAGAGCCAGGAATCAAACCCAGTTCTTATCCATTGCCACAAGCAGGAGCCCAATCTCCAGACTCAACTGTACAAGTTCAACCAGCACCAAAAAAGTGATTGGGGAAAACTGTATTGGTTTAAAATGCTCCCCACGTCACCTCAGAGCGCACAAAGAAGTAGACACACACAAGGCTTCTGTTACATGTGTTCCCCTAACACTGCCATTTTCTTCTTGGTACTAAAACCATATTTTCTTTGGTCTGCTAATTAGAAGCACAGCAGCTCTGTAAGTATCACACTCATTTCAGAGCCAGGGCGTCAGAAATCAAAAGCTCATTTACAGTTAAAGTTTCCAGTCGTGGACAGAGAGAATTTGTTATCACAATTCAGCATATAGGCAGTAAAAGATCCCACCGCAGTCATGATCAGAACGACAGCTATACATCTAGCCACTTGTATAAAACAATAAATAAATTCACGCCCAAGCAGTGCACTTTGCTCCACATGTACAGACTGCAGTACAAAGCCCACAGAAACTACGTAGGAATGAAATCCCCGCTTCCAACTGGTAGCTCGCAGAAAGGGATGGCCTTTTGGTAGGCATGTGCCTGATCCTGCGTGAGACCAAAACCATCTAGAAATACAATCATCCCCTTTGAAACTAGATGCCTTCATAACGAACTAGCCTGGGAGGAACAATTTTTCAATACCCTCAGGAGGCAAATACAACAGGTAATGGCTCTGCCCCTTTACCACATAGGTTAAAACAACACTTCCCCATGCAGCGAAGTTATGATGGGCACAGAAAACTGGGACTTTTGCTATTCATGGCAGTGACATAAACCTTGGTATTCAAAGTATTTTCCATCCTAAATATAGGGAATACCGCAAATATTGGAGTAAGGGTAAATGCTGCAGTGTGGCAAACATCCATTTTTGATGGAGCTTGTAATGCTCTGAGATATCCAACCTCATACATCTGAGCAAACGAAGATGAAATTGCCACCAGAAAAAACATCTCCATTTTTATGCTGAGTCCAGTGCAAACTGGTTCAGGTCTTGGGAGTTCAGTGAGCACTGCAGGGACTGTTGAGCAATGTAGAGGTTATTATTGAAGCTCGTAGTTATATGGAGCAAGAGCAAGTTTCAATTTATGGAGCTGTCATTGCTAAGGGACAAAACATAATGATACAGAAGGCCCAATTCTGCTTACAAATTCATCCCTCTAAAACAACTGGGCTTGCTCAGGTACAGCAGCAGGTGATCTTGGCCGGCAGGGATAAAGCGATTCAGCAGTCTCCTGTAGCAGAAAGGTGAGAGACATTTGTCCCATCTTTTTAACAAGCCTCAGTTTCTGGCCATGTGCAATGCTTTGTTTAAAAACAGTGTGGTGGTTGGTTTCATGGTGAAGGCAATGGCCTGGACTGCAAGAAGCTGGGATCTGACTCCTAGCTCTGTCATGGCCTTCCTGTGTAACCTAGGGCACGCCACGGAGGCTTTGCCTGCAGTAGAAAACTCGCTTTTGTTGGAACATAACCTTGTGGAATTGTGTTAATCAGAAGGATGTTAAATGAGGCTTTGACAAAGACAAGGTTGTGGTTTACCCTGCTATTCCCAGGAGGGGTTAACTGTGACCAGCTAACTGGCCATTAAACACAGCTGGGCCTTGTCTACACAGAATGAACACTGTATGGTCATCAGGTCCCCTCAAGTCTGGGTTGTAACACAACCTAATTTTCTTGGGAAGACAAATCCTTACTCTCTCTGCTTTTGTTTCCCCGTCAGTAAAATGAAGACGATGATATTTTCTCAGATACAACACGCCCCTGAATAGAATTCTTTATTTTTTGAAAAGCAGAATAAAGGAAAAAATTATGCTGAGGGGAAACCAGCACGGGTTCGTAGCAGGTAGATCATGCCTACTACTCTAGTCTCTTTTTATGACCAGGTTACAAAATGCCTGGACACAGGAGGAGGGGTGGATGTCGTATACTTAGACTTCAGGAAGGCCTTCGATACGGTGTCCCACCTCATACTGCTGAACAAGTTAAGAGGCTGTGACTTGG